>JAPFBE010000036.1:286646-311680 GCA_034336665.1 Luscinia megarhynchos
ATTACGTACGGTTGTCAGGTCTGGACTTGCAGAATCTCGCATAAACCATTTTATAGAGTTTCATGAAGTTAAGCCAAAAGAGTAAGCATCTCTTCTTAACAAGGACTTAAAACATTGCGGGCAATTGAAAAGAGGATTTTAACCCAAATTTTGTGAGTTATGCAACTGACTATATTCAGAATCTCCGGGTTGATCACAAGAAAAGTTGAACATGTATTTGAAGTTGCTCTGATCTTAGCTTTAAAGCAGCTGTCTGGAAACCCATCCATAAGTGTATATTGACCGGGTACAGCCGATATGAAGAGCCAGAAAAAGGAAGCAAAGAAGGTCTAACCATGAAAGAATGAGAACAAGCCTGTTTTGCGGTGCTGGTACTTTTGGTGCCGTTTCTTTGTTTCGTTGCAGAGAAGAAACATCCATTAGTCTTGTACCGGCTGATTTGCCCCGCCGTATTCATCAATGGCGTTTACATGAAAGATGTTAATTCATTAGCTCCATATCACAGAATCACAGAATCACAGACGAAGAAGGTTGAAGAGACCACCAGTGGTTATTGTTTCAAGCAGCGTCTCTGTGCTACCGTACGTGACAGAGTCCATAATATCAGGCGTCTCCAGTTCCGCAAGCTCAGTCACCCGCACAGTAAAGTTCTTTCCTCATATTGAGGGAACTTCCGTGCATCGTTCATCACATTCATTATACGCCAGTTAATCATCGAGCCAACCATCTTCGACGACCTCCCTTCAGTTAGTTTAAAGACATTGATAAGAACGTCTTCAGCTGGGCCCGAGGCTTCAGTTACCAGCCTTCTCGCGGTACCAAACCAACGTCGCCCATTGTGACTCCGGAAGTTTGAAGATTCCATAAAATCTTCTGTACTGAGGGAGCCGAAGAACCGGGACAGAGAACTGAAGATGTGCTCATTACTGTAAGCAGTAGGATCACCTCCCCGACTCAAGGATTAATGCGCTCTTTCCGGTCACCCCAGATCCCAACTGGGGTTAGATTAACAGGTCTTCAGCCCTTGTAAATGAAATATGATGCGCTGGTTTCAGTCGTTAGAAATTCCAGATAAAATATTCGTCAGGGTTCTGCCGATGGATCCGTAAGATTCAATTAAAGCTCTTCAGCACCCGGGGATTAATCCTATCCGGCCCCATGGATTTATGAACATTCGATAGCTGGCACCTACTCTCAGTGCGCAACATTGTTCCGACACCGTACTTCGATTCAGAAAGTGGGAAGCCCGTTTATCAGTATTGTTAAAAGACCGAAGTAAAAATAGCATTGAAACATAAGATTGTTGAGTTTACCTGGTGATCATCTTGTTCAATGCCTTCGCTGCGGGCAGGACAATATCTTCGGGATCAGGCCAGCCAAAGCCCGTTCAACTCACTGAATTCAGGATGGGGCATCCACAGATCATCGTGTTCAGCAATGTGCCCGAGATATAGCGGGGATTCATTGAGAGCTGTTCAGAAGCAACCGTTACATATATCGAGGGTGCCTACTTTCAGGATGTGGTTGGATTGCCTGCCGGTGGAAGCAGAGAATAAATCTTTAAAAGCCCAGTTTGCTTCGCTTGGAAGAGAAGGGGAGCGATACGCCCAGAAGGAATTCAACAAAGTGAGATGGCCCGCGCAACCAGACAGTCAGCGTGAGTGTCCCGCATTAAAGTGCGGTTGGCGCAGAACGTATCACACGCCCCGGGGAAGAAAGACGGGCCGTTTGTAGAGAAAAGCTCAAAGATGACTTCACCGGCAGCTCAGAAGTCATCCGCATCACGGGCCGCATCAAAAGATAACAGCAGGTCGAGATTCTCCCTTCGCCTCGTGAGACTAGAATCTGTTCAGCCTCTCTCCAAGTTCCAACACAGAGAACGAAAATAAGTAAATATTCGCGGTGCTGCCAGCGTCTATCAATATTAAGATTGAAGCAAGAATAGCATTGAATCGATTTTTCACCATTCGTCAGGTGACCATCTTCACCGAAGCACGTTTTCGGGACTCCTTCAGTTATTAACATTGGGGCAGTATAAAGAGAAAGAAGGTGGATGATTATTATCAGATTTATTACCAATATTCAAATATTGATAATGCAATATATAATATACAAACAGTTAGAAGCGCGCCAGTTTGCAGTCTGATCTTGCAGAATACATAATCACAGCAACAAAAGCATATGGAGTTGAGCGTTTTAGATTTTCATTCCGGCGTAACCCGTCTTATCCCTTTGGTCACCCACCAAAGTGAAGGGTTGATGTGGCCTCTGGCAAACCATGCCAGGGGAAGGCGGCGATCCACTAGAAGTTGAAGCTGCCCGTAATCTGGGAGACAGCTGACTGACTATTACAGTTCACGCATTTTAAAACCTTAGTTGACGAACATCAACGCTAGGTGGTTTCGATCTGTCTTTCTTCCGCATACGCTGTCATATTTTCGATTTCGGGTAGCTCGCCTTTGCTTCCAAAATAATTTTCCTTCATGAGGGTGATATCCCGATTTAGTTCTCAGGAAGGCGTGAGGCAGCAATTCTTCAGGAGCAACCATCTGCAACGGATGCCCATTCCTTCGTGAGTTACCCATGACCAAACTCACCGTTTTCATTGCCTTAATACGGTTCCGGATGCAACAGCTGATTCGACCTGATGAGAATGTTGCGTAAGTTCCTCCATCCAATATATGCTTTCTACCATACCATTCTGTAAAGGTAGCCGAGGTATGAGGCTTCAGCCCATGCAGTAAATTCGTTAATTTTCCTGTTTCAGGTAACACTGTTCATTCCCGGCAATAAGAAGCGATTCGATTATGTACCAGACACAAAGCAGAAAGACAAAGCACTTCAGACCAGATGCCCTCATTCGCCCACCTCTTCCTGAAGCCAGCCATCAGGCAGAGAGTTTCATTTGCCTGGTCATTCGCCAGGTGTAGCTTGCTGTCACCATTTACCTTCTGGAGTATCCCTCACGACGGTTGTTTGCTTCGGCAAGAGTTTCGGTGTGCTTGGCATTGTTCTTACCAGGTGCTGGTAGCCCGCATAAGCAGAAGACAGTTTGCCGAGTAATCACCATGCGCCAGCGTAATAGCAAAACCAGTTGATGAAGCCCCCAGAAAGCCTGCAAGATCATATGACTGCTTCAGCGTGGGTGATAAATTTATGTATTTGGGGCACGTCGGCGTTTAAAGTCACAGGCAAAGTGCTGAATTTCCGTGGACGTTGGCGAAGTAACCAGCATACAGTCTGCTGACAGTTAAAGTCAGCAACCAGAAACTTTTCTGGAGAATTAAGTTTGTTGTTCTGAGCTTGTAGATAACAAATGCTTTAGCAATTATACTAAGAACCATTTCAACTTTAAATATTATGACAGCACTTTGTGGCCTGCAGCTCGTTTTGAGAGTGATTAAAGCGTGTGAGTATAATGCATGCATTCATTCAATAGCAGACCATTCCTCGTTGGATGACAGAATTTTTCCGGTGGCTATACTCGTATGCCTTGACCCGAACGCGCTGGGATCATTATTCCCGATTAACACTGGAAGTCTGGAGAGCAGCAATAATTCCTTGCAGGGCATTGACTTCACCGCAATCTGATTATGCGCTGCATTTGACAATGTGAACTAAAATAAAAATGTGAATACATGCTTTGGCCTGGCCATGAGGACGGATACCGAACAGGTCTCTTGAGTTTTTCAGCAGACCCCCTCATGCCAGGAAAAATTTCTAGACAGATACCCTAGACTGGCTCCGGGGCCCATGTTTTTCCAACACTCTGCAAGCATGTTTATGAATACATAGTCCTATTTAAAAGACTGATGTCTTCCCCAGAACTTCTTGAATGGAAAAGGCATCCTTCTTCCCTCCAGTCAATTTTAACTTGAATTATGGGTGCTTTCAGAAAGATATGGGGAAAAGGAATAGCAGTTCTTTATTAGAATGTGTATATATATATATATATATATATATATAGAAAGCATATATATATAGCATATATATATAGCTAAGACAGACAAAACAACAACAGCAAAACACCAAAAAATAAAAAAGAAACCCCAGTAACAGCCTTTTCCCCATCTGTCAAACACTTCCCTTTGGTGTTATGACCACAACCGCAGGAGCCATGTTGGCTCATGTCACAGAGAGGCTGCAGTGACTCCTCTGTAGTTTAGGGGCACTGATGCAGTTTAGCCTCAGGCTTTCACAGCAGCCCCGGTTAAGATGGAGGAGGGAAGGCTCGTTCTCTCAGCCCGTATATCTGCGCAGCATTCCGGCAATGGCAGCTCCCGATGAGGTTCCAGTCCACCAGCAGCTGGGAGGTGTTTCTCCTCAGAGAGCATAGTGATGGGGCCAGTTCTCAGAAACACCACATGCATGGTGAGGGTCTCAGTGAGAGATCCTGAAGTCCACTCCATTCTCACTGTGTTCACTATTGCGGAGCCGCTAAGCTAGTAAATAGTCGAAAAATGATTTCGATCATCATGCATTGCAGCTTTCCATTTGTCATTTGATAATTGCCCTGACCATTTTCAGAACTACGATTCACGTACCCCACGGGTCAGTTGACTTTAGATATTGATCCACCCATTACAAAACCCTTCGCACCACAGGAAAATCCACCTCCCGTTATCTGAATCTTCTAATTTCATATTCTCAGTTTTCAACTCTAAAGATATTTTGCTCCAGCAGTTGGGGTTTCCGCAGAAAGTACCCTAAATCGAACATGCCGTGCACCAGCCAACACCGGCTCAACCAAGAAACAATAATAAAAATAGCCGCGTGAAAGAAGCCGCTTGAACGCACAGCAACATGCAGAAATACAAACAGTTTTGGCCGGCGCATGCTCCAGATTTGCATAAGAATACGTTCACCACGGCTCAAGTCCGGTCCAAAGACAGCAACAAGCGTCTTCAAAGCTCGCCTTCGCAGGACCTTCACCTGGCCCGTTAAATCATCTGGTTTTGTCGCGACCACTTCTTCACGCCAGCCACCCTTCTGAATCCTTCCTTCTGCAATGTGCCAGCAAAACGAACAAAAAGATTTATACCCTTCATTCACCAGCGTTCAATATATCCCGGAACCAGTAGCAGCCGTCGAAGAGTCAGCATCAGCTTAATGTTCTTCCTCAGCTATTAAGCGAACACGGTTCAGTGGATGCCCTCATCCTTCGAAGTGTTCAAGGCAGTTGACAGGCCGCTAAATCTGTCATGAAAGAAATGTTCACGTTATGGAAACAAAGATTTATTTAAGCAACGCTCAACCAAACGTTATGTTCAATCGCCGTTTTATTTCCAGTTCATCAATAATGAATTCAATTTCCGAAAGTCAGACGATGTAGGAACAGCGACCTTCCAGCATCGAAAATGGCAACAGCTGCATCAGTTGAACATAAATTCACGGCCAGACAGATTAATCCCAGTACGAAAGAGCCAGTGATGCCAGCAGATCCTCTGATCAAGTCAGTTGATGAAAAGACTTATAACCGTGAGAGCGAGCATTATAGTAGCATGCATTCATTTCAGTTGACCGAGGTGCATGAATTTTCCAGTATAATCGAAATTAAACTGTCGCTTCGATACATCTGTCAGATCGAAGACTTTAACAATATTTAGCGTTCTAGGTTCCGCCCAGTTCGCCGCGATTAAAATGAACTAAAATTTCGTATTGGAGACCTTATTCTGGTTGTTGCCGACGAACTCTTTCGAACTTTGTTTCGAACGCTAACCGACATACCTTGACGCTAGTTAATAGCCTTTAAAACTTCGGGGAGTTGGTTTACAGCGAACCCGGTGTTCGGGTAATGAACTTGGGAAAGTCATTCACCGGTGGGTTATCGAGCCGGTCTCGCCCAGTTCGACCTCTGGCATCACGTGACGGATCCGTAGTATTGAAAGATATTTTAGAAAGACAGTTTGATTAACTCACCTTAGCAAAATATCAGCCCGATCCGCGGATTGTTCATACCGTTTATTCGGTTATTTCGTGGGTACGCAGTAGTAGAAACTATTGCATCATTAAATTCAGAAGAACCGTGCAAGGCGTGTTGGTTCGACGGTAAAGGGGAAAGGGTGGTTCAGGGATGCTCATTGGGGAAAGGACGCCTGAAAGCTTCCCCGCATAATCAACGTATATTCGATTTGGTGATGGACAGCCGGGAAACCAACGAAAGTTATCGCCAATAAACACAAAGCCGTATTGGTTAGCCGTCTTCTTCGAAGTCGGCGCAATCCTTCATTTAACCGGCCTCTGGGTTTATTCAGTTCAACAACTTCAGCGGCGCTCACGAACCTTCGCTCGGTCACAGTTCGCCGTTATCGCCTCCGCGGGATTTCGGTAGTTCAAGATATAACGTAGCCCAGCACGTCGTATAGAATTCAGCCGTTCAATGCTATAATCGATATATCAGGCTCGGATTGAACGAATCTTCCCGAAGAGTCGTTAATGGAGATCGCTATGATTTGTTCTTCGGTGGTTTATCGAAAAGACGTAGTTAGCCGAAAACCTTTTTCATGTACCGTGGGGACAGACTTCGTTATCCTTTAAACCGTGAAATATACTGGGGAGGTTGAGCAAAGACTTTTTGCTCCCGAGTAGCCGAGCCTTCGTTTCGACCGAATAGAACAAGAATATTTACAGATTTGTTATAGCCCTTGTTTCGGCAGCCCGCTAAAGCGACAACTCAACATGTTCATAACGACGCTTCGGGAGCGATCGCAACGGGAGAAATCATATCTTCAGGAAGAAAAGGATCCTTCTCCACCGAACCGATTATTTGGCGTAGCACCGATCGAAGCGCCTTCCTCTGTACAGTTGGTTGAACGTTGACGAAGTGAACAAGTAAATTTGGCCCTTTATCTATGTCATCAATATTCTTTTCGCGTCTTTTGCTTGAGCCTCGTGCTCACCAAGTTCACCAAAAAGAAATTAACATATTAAGGTTGCTAAATTGTCAATACCGCATATACACATTGAGCGCAGATATAGAATAAGGGATACGACCAAAGCGCACTTCATCAGCATCTGTTGAGCCAGTGGGGCAGCGATCCATTCCGCGAATACGTTAATAGTCATCGGTGTTCAGGTGGGCTAACTTTGTTCAATAGCCCATCCTTCCTCCAAGACAGTTCGTCAATGTCATTGGGTCAATACGACGATAAAATGACACCATCCATTGTCAGGGAAATATTTCTCGGCGAAAAACCGAAAGATTTTCGAACACGCTGCGTTCAGTCATTCGATCAGAAAAGCCGCATCCGCACGAACAGTCATTCACCGTAGTGACGTTATTCGACTGCCCATCTTCGACGATCGGGCGTTCGGTTGTATTTCCGATTCCGTCGTTTTGGGTTTGTTCGTAACATCGTATTTTCATTTTACCAGTAAAAGAATCATTGTTATTCCTGGTTTCCATCCTTGCTCCGAGATCTTCTTACTAAAATTATAATACCTGAGGAGGGGCTTGATCACCCCTCAAAGTTAGGGAACCGCCTTACAGACATCTGTTTTTCAAACCAAATACACAGCGGAAGAAAAATGAATCATGATAAGTTACAAATTTCCAGACCGGCACAAAGGCATTGTCTTCAGGCTCAAGAATCAAAGATAACCAAGTCCCTTGAAATATCAAGGAAGGCCAAGAAGGACAACATCCACCAGCGCAGGGAAGAAATCGGTCAGATAAAGCGGTGGCCCTAGCAACAACTTCGATAGTACCGGCATACGTGGCCGGGGTTAAAAGCATCAGATGGACAGTGAGCAGGCCTCACGTTCCTTTAGGTTATTGCCCAGAAGGCGATTGCTTAGTCAGCAAGTAGTTATTATTCTTCTAACGTTCCAGACCCGATTTTATCTCCTTCATTGTCATACTCAGCACCACCTCTCGCTTTCACCAGCGAATGCATTGTCACCGGACTAATAAGCAGCAGAACTCAGGAATCAACAATAGCTTCGCGCCAGTCGGCAATGAAGGAACACGCTGAGTCAAAGGCTTCGCATTGCGGCATCTGTAATGTCCAGACTGACACAGACTTTTTCCGGAACGCCTGTTGCGCCAGTAGTCTATTTCACCAGTGACAGTCGCCAGCAGACCAGCACATGATGTATAAGCCCGGGATTATGTATATGTTGGTGCCTTTAGTAAAACATTTCGGGAAATCAGCCAGAGCGACCATCAGCGTTCACCACCTATACCGCATCAAAATCAAGCGAACAAAATTCGATCCATCATTCCCGAGCGAAGAAGGCTCGAAGTGACTTCCGAAAGTAATAATGGCGATAACTGAAATTGCGCCCGAAAATAAATAGATGCGGCGAATGATGCTGAAGTTTAACAACCCTCCGAGCGAACAGAAAGGTTGTAAAGCTGTAATGGATAATCGCTAGGTATAGCTCGAAGAGTTGCGGCTTGCAGACAGCCTGACAGCCGTCAAAGCCGTTACCGGAGTTAATGCAGTACCGCATGTACATAATGCGACTGCTAGAAAGCCAAGCGAAAGCTATGACTTCTTACTTCCCGTGTTGAGTCAGATGCCAAAGCCAGACGACCGTGAAAAGGAAACATTTAAAGACGGCAAGTTAACCATTTATCGACTTCGACCACCAAGAACTCACGGCGAAATTCAATAAATTGTCCCGAGCGTGATCGCAGCTGGAAACCGAAGGTACCTGTATACCAGAAAGTTTTCTCCACGAGAATCCTCCTTGCAACCGATAGATCACCGGAGGCCGGTTTAGTTGCCGACAGCTCCGAGAAATAATTACTAAAGCGCCAGTTCATTCATGAACGCATTTGAAAGCAAACATCGAAAGCGCCTTCATACCCGGCCTTCACAAAAAATCGATACCGATGAAGGGCGGGCTCAGCTCCTGCCGTCCTCAGGCTCCCCGACGGGTCAGGGAAGAAATACGATCCTGCTCCCGGCTGGAAGCCGTCCAAAATACGAATGGGAAAACAGTGATCATCAGCGATATCAATCATCTAGGCACAGCCATGAAAATACTTTGGCTTCCAATATGTTAATAAAGCCATAACAATCATGTCGTCATTAGGTTAACGGCTAATATTTCGCCGAAATCGCTAGTTACTAATGACGTTCGATTTTAGAAAAGAATCAACTCGCCGAGTTACCTTTACCATAATTCGCATAGCGGTTTTCTTAACCATAATATCAATGCATCAGCGATTCTTGACAGCCGTTCAATCAGTTTTGTGACCAAATACGAAATCAATTTAATCCTTTTTCGAACACGAATCGGGCACGAAAGTTTAGGAAAGGCGGCAAATCATTAACAATAGTCCCCGTTACCGGTGAATAACTGTGGTTTGATTTGGTAGTAAGTAACATAGACACGACAAGGATGATTGTTCGATTCAGAGCAAAGATTTGTCACTTCATCCCATTAATCGACAACCGCCAGTTCATAGACAAGAAGTTGTACCACCAGATCAACATGCCCCGACTATAATTGCGATATTCGTCGCGAATGAAACCACCAAGTTATTTCCGTATCCCATCAAACGACTTTCCGCCTGTAAGCACCTCGTTGTATCTAATCAGCATATGCCACGCACCACCGACTATCGCATTTCAAAGTTATAGGATGAAATTTAATCTGTTGCATCAATTGTTGAAACATAATTGCCGAGCTCTTAAAGAAAATTAAAAATTAAAGAAAACCATAATTGATAATAATATCATGCATGACAGAAGACGCGAGTATCAGAACTATCTTCATCAGCCTGGGTGAGCGGGGAAATTAATCAATATTTCAAAGTTGTTAAGATTATTAGAAGCAATCATTATTGATCGCGTCGACAGACAAACGATGGAGATTAATCGATTACTGGATAGCCAGAAGATGGTCAGAGTGCATTACTAAGCCAGAGATAATAGACATTGCACAATTACGGCTTGTTCAGCCTTGTCATGAAGACGGGAGGCGCAGAAGAACAGATCGAAACCGCAGAACGAATCGGCCGATCACCCGGATTTTGTCGTCAACACGACAAAGCCAGAATAAGGATTCGATGAAGACTTCATCATCGACCCTCATCACATCATCGACGCACCAAGAGAAGCAAATGTCATCGCCGCGATGGACTATTAAAGTCCTCATATGGAAAGCGGATGATGTTAGGTTACATACGTATGGAATGTGATTTCGTGAAATACTGATAATAAAGAATCTACGTAGGACTACCCGCGAGCTCAGTTTTATTGATCTTTAATAGTCCGCAATATCTCTAACTTAACTGAATAGAGAAAGTCTTTGTCCACGAACATTATTGGTTTTCAATCGTTTGAAAACAGCATCGAAAGAAGTTAGTTCGCGGTTTCAGAAAGAGACTTCATCAGCGGCAGAATTTGGGGCCGAAGTTCACGCGTCACGTAGTGTATGGCTCTCCTCGTTCGGTTTCGGTGAAACCGTATGGCAGTATTTCAAACACCGCAAGCCTTCCCGGGGATCGCGGAACGCCGCTCGGCAACTGGTTACCGGTCGAGTGAGCCGGACAAAAGAGAGATATCGTTTTCGTCTGACGTATAACACAGCACAACCAACTTTTTCTTCGGTAACAATGTCGTAACAGTCATCGATTGTTTTGCTCCAGTTCAAAGCCATACCAGTGAATTATTTCATAACAGCTCTTTCCTCATCGCGTCAGTCAATGATAAAACAACAGATTCCACCATACTTCAGTACCGGGGAATTGAAAGGCCCAAAGTTCCTGGCGCAAAATTGCTCTCGCCATTTTCTCTGATCTTCTGAGTTCAGATTGCCACCCTTTTCGTTAATCGACTCGGGTCTGATCAACGGAAGCGTCGCCGATCCTCTAACACGAATTCCTTTACATCAGCTCAGCAATCCCTTCAATCACTTCAATGCAATTTCAAAATAAAGGTAAATACACCGAGCCGCATTGGTAGACTTCGCGTTGCTACAGTTAGTCCGAATTTAACATAGTATTGCATTTAGTGCCGTTCACAGGATGGCGAGCCAGACGAAGTTATCCTCAACCATTTCGGCAACAGTTTTCTGGTACCGCAATCCTATGATGCAGATCAGGTCTATTTCAAAATCAATTACTATTTCAACAAACAGGAGATAACAGTATTTAAAGAGCTTTAATTCGTCAAAGTATAAAACCAAAAACTACTGGTCAGATTACGCATGATGGGTAAATGGTATCTTATTGCTGCACTTATATTGCTGAAGCAAAGAAATAGCATTGATTGTAAGTCGTCATCAAAACGATCGGGTACGTAATAAAGATATCTTCATTTGGCCTCCGCGTAGTAACCGATGAAGCACTTCCAGCGATCGTAGATTTCAGAAGTTTGGTTCATTCATAGTTTGTAAAGCGAAGCGATTCGGCAGTCAGATTCAGTTTATCTTCCAGATGCCGTATCATTGACATTACGTCAGTGTCAACCGACTACAAATATTGCTTCGCCTCCGTTTATCTAAACAAGTGCAAGCCTGCAGGGCAAGACGTTCCGTTACAAATGGTCGTTAACGCAACATATTACAAAAGTTATCTCTTGAAAGATACATGGAGCAGAAAATAAGCGCCGTTATTTTAACCGTAACTGCACCTTCCTCAGAATTAATAAAGAGATGTTATCCTCCTCAATTAGCCCCGAGCGAGGTCAGCGCAGTATTGTGGCCGAAAGACATCATCGGTAAGAAGTTGCCGAGAGCCGTAGCGCCGTGGTTCACCAAACCTTGTCTAAAGCCAAAGAGCCGGCTTCGTATTCGTAAGCCTGCCAACCCCGAGAAATTAAGTCAAAACAAGATCGTCCGGCCTTACAGGCCTTAAAAGCGATGATGCCACGATTTCTGAATGCTTCACGTCATACCGCTGTGTGACGTTATACTGAGACGCAAATATTACGGGTCACTAAAATGTTCATAAAAGCGACATTTTAAAATCGTCAATAGTTACCGTTGTTACGAAGAACTCAGGCTCCAGTGCAGTCTCCAGCGAATACTTTCACACAGCCCATGCACTTGTCCCATACTGATTCTGCGGTCGATTGTAATTCGAATGAATTATGGCCCACGCCGCAAATTCCTCGAAAGTAACCGGTGGAGACACATGACCATATATGTTGCGGTTGAGACAGAATTTCACCTCGTCATCAGGAGTTAAGAAACTTGCTCACATTTATTGCGTGCTATTTAAAGATAAGAATGAAGAGGAACACTTCTGCACCGATTCATCATGGAAAAATGTATCGGTTTCATTTGCCTAAGAACATTGGTCCTTGAAATTGTTTCGTGCACGCCAGTCCTTTCGAGCAGCCCCGCCGAAGATTGGGGATTGATGATCTTCCACAAAAATTTTAGTGAAATCTCGCACATTTAAGCAGCCTGGCGGCCCCAGAGTCTCATTTACAACACGCCTTCCGGTTTTAACATGAAGCTGCTAAAACGAATCAATACGGGTCAAAAATCGTCAGTTAACTACGTTCAGTCGCTAACATGCTGGGGCAGTAATTACGCAGTCAGATGACAGATAAGATCAGAAAGATACATCATCAATCGCCCAAATACTTCATCACCAGAGTTTGCAATCACGGGGAGTCTCCATATCACAACGAAAGACTGGAGAGCTCGGTGAGCGTTTCCACCACCTGGAGTCCAGCCTAGCGTTGGCAATTAAGAAGTTCAAAGCGACCGATCACATTTTGTGAACAGAAACACCTGTTCGGTGGCATGCGATCGTTGTCATCTGCGTCTGACCGGGGAGGGTTTTCCTGAAGTCTCACAATCAAGCCTCATCGTAAGGAGTTTCGTAACGACATTTCTGCATCATGGGAATTGGTCGAAGATTATGCATGCTCCCAGCAGACAGTTTCGTTTTCGTTCATTCTGCCAAATAATCATTGCGGAACATTATCCATTCCGTAAATCAAAAGAACGCATACAGCAACATCAAACAATATGCCGATTTCATAAAACCTGCGCATTCGGTCGATTAAGACGTTAACACACAGAACGCTGGTCATATTGACCGCTCTGCGTAAAAACCGTTAAAACCGCGCCGCATTGTTTAGCGGGAATCATTACTTATTGCATAGCTGACCACGATCTTCGCTGTAACGATTGTCTTTGCCGCGTTCGATTCGTAACAAAATGACGGGCAATCAGGAATAATAAGCCAGTGCCAAAGGCAAGCCAAGAGCTTTCGCAACAGTTTGTTCGAAGGCAAAGAAAAGAAAACATGTCCCACAACATTCAAACACGCCGCATGAAAATATCTCATTTCAACAAATACCATAATAACCGTTACATATAAAGCGGCGTCCCTCCGATCATCACCGTAAAGATGGTACTTCACCTCTGTCAAATATTTACCGTTTCATCAGGCGACAGTTTTTCAGGTGGCTTCGATAAAACCAAAAACAGCGGCATCATTCTCAGCCTTCATTAAACTGCCCAGTCATGGGTAAGGTGCAGTAAGCGAATAAAACAAAGCAATCAGTCATCTCCAAACCAAAGCAGTAGCGGAGACTGATGAAAGCCAGTTATACCCAGTTCAAAACAGCTTCTTCAGATACGCGTTCTTTTGTTAAACAAATGCTTGACTGAGAGCGGCAATATTGTTCAGTTAATTGTTCTCAGTAACTTTCGTAAATCGGTCGTTTGACATCAGATTCCTTAAATATCAGGTTCATCATTTAACTCATTGGTTGTTCACCCCAAATATCGCGAGGAATATATTAGTCACCTGCACCATGCCGAGTACATTAAAGATGCCGAATAAAGTATCATGAATACACAACAACAACCAAAATATCATCCATATACGATAAATGATGCTCTGATGTCGAGCTAAAGAATAGCCGATCATTAAAGCCGACAATAGTGTGTTATTTGTCATCCTTCGAGGGAAGACCGTTCACGATATCATTGCCGCAACATTCCGATCGTCGATGTATGATTGAAAGAAATTTTCAACAATAACCACTCATCCCGGGCGTCAAAGAAGTACCCGGCTACAGGGTAACTACGGATTTTATGACCGACAGCCCGAAATCACGTAATAAATGCCGCTTTCCGCTTTCATGGTGTAGTCCATGACAAGTAAAGGAACTGGCGTATTGCCCGTACTGTTTGACTGCTGGTTCGTTAAGCCTATCCGCGTCAATTTCATCCACTAAACAACCGTGGTACTTGTTGCTAATATCAGAAGTCCAGCCATCATTATTAGCCGGTGCCGTCATTTATAAACGTAGTCTGCATTCAATGATGTTGTTCCGCACGCAGAAGAAAAATCTTACTCTGGGGATCATTCAGAGAACAATGCAGTTCATAAAACAGTCCTCCACCTTTGGCAACATAGCGGTTTTCATACATTCCGATTTTGGACCAAAGAGAAGACAGCATAACAGTATGAGCTCAAGAGAACATTCAAACCTAGTGAGTCCAAAGCGAAAACTGTGCGTCTGCAGAATGTCTTAGCCGGAGCAGTAATAGTGAAGAAAAGCTCGTATAGTCAGAAATATTTGCTTTTGTTTTCAGCCCACTTCTGATTTCCAGTGCCGTTAAATTACAGCACCCCGCAGCCTACCGCGCCCTTCACCAGTGCCGTCCGAAGTACGCCATCAAGACGTTAGTTCTTCCGCACAACTTTCATTATCCAATTTATTATTAATAATATTCTCTTTGTTCGCCGCAATGTTTTCCAGAAACCGGAAACGCCCTGTATAATAACCGGTTCATTAAAAATTCTTTGAAGAACATCCCCGGAGGGGTCTCGGCCTTCCCGTACGGTACAGGTGATGTCTCGGTTCAGGTATTACGCCATCGTGTAAGCGCCCGCAGTTGTCGTCAATGCTCAAGGAGAAGTTCGCCTGCCGGGGACCACTGCCGGTTAAACAGTTTTGACGGATGCCGCAGCGTGGGGACAATACGCAGCGCGTTATCTATCACCGACCAGGCACAAGTCGATGAAGTCTGGCAGGCATAGGGTAAACATCATTGCTAACGAACAGAGCAGGAGTTATTGATGTCGTACGAGGTTTAGCCGTCATAACGATGGGGAATATCTCCCCTTTTGTGCTTTTCCCCGACGTCAGAGATGACCGAGAATTGCAGAGTGCAAAATCAGGTAAAAGGAGTTAGTAGAGGATGAGGCCATTCAGCGACTTCTGGGGTTAGAAATACAGCTATACATGAGTTAAAAGCGAGATAGAGGTCGTGTTTTTCAGATCGTGACCAGAAATCAAAGCGATTGCCGCCCGAGAGTAATCGCCTTCACCAGGGGCACCGTATAGACATGGCTAACATTCGTCTCCGTAAAGATCGACAGAATCACAGAATTACCAGCGGCCGCAAGCATGTTTTCCATGCAACCAACATGCAGATCGGTCGTCCAGTTTTTCTGCGTTCGTTCTTCCAATAATACTTCAGAATTGAGGGGAATACGAATCAATTGATTCAACCATACTAATAGCAGCTGGTCCACCGATCGTTTTAAATCTGTTCTTTCAAAATTTTATGCAAAATTTCAAACAAAGCTTCAAGCCAGAAAGATGAAGATGTCCCGATGAGTCACTCCGTCCCGTGTAAGTAAGACAAAGGTGGGGGATCCGGTTGAACGACAGCGCGTTACAGGAAGATTCATTGCTTGAGTCCTCGTTCAGGTAAACAGCTTCAGGGCAGTGAAAGACAGCCCGCCATAAGCCGTAACAGACCGCTGGTTACGCAAGCGATTTTCAGATTCTGTTTTCACGTTAAGTCAGTGAGTAGAGACTAACCAAACATGCAGAACAGATGTTCTTATCTCGAACTTCATCTTCAATAATAAGTATTCAGTGTTCTGGGGACATTAATCGTTATCAATATTGTGGGTATTATAGCCGGAGATGATCGCGCCTCCATAGAGGGCTGTCATGTTATGCCGCCGCTTCATACATATGACGTCAGCTCAGATACTTCAGATACGTGTTCTGTGGTGAAGTTACCGTGAAAGGGGACCGTTAACCAATAGATTAAGGTCATCGAATGACAGGCGTTGCATTGCAGTCAGTTGCTCCCAAAACCGGAAAGGTACATCAAACAGCAGAAAAACGATAAAATCGTTGAACTGTCGTAACAATTATGGTAAGTATTATTTTACGCTTCAAAGTAACCGCTTTTATAACTTTCCGTACTTCTTTCTTTCTTCGTTTTCACGCCAGTCAAAATATATGTAAATTTTGTATCAACATTTACCGTTTGATTTTACCCATTTCGGGAATATTTCAGTTCCGAATTTCGTTCACGACCACAAGAGAGTCACTTTCTCCTCTATAATAAGACGTGGTCATCGAGCGTCACGGTCCGCTCAGAGCGGGTCGCATGTTCTTTCAGGTAAAAGACATTAAAGGACATAGTTCCGTTGCTCTGCACGCCCATTTTGTTTTGGTGCCACCGTGATATGGGATCAGCAAAAGAGAAGATTATTAGGGAGAGTATTGGGATTGTTAACAAGATGGCAGATCCTCGTGGAACCAGCCATTGATGTCCGCTGTCATCTAACTTCCGGCCCGGGGGCAGTTTTATATTCTCTCGCGAGTCTTGAAGCCAGCAGTGGAAGAAGCCAGTCAGTGCGAAAGTGTTTAGTCGTTGAAATGATCATTGTCCAAAAGGAAGCGCTTCAGGACTCGTTCATACCGTTTAAAGGGTCTTTGAAGCTTGTGATCATTGTACCGTGGAGGCATGAAACCAACAGTAAAGTACATTTATTAATTATATGTCAGCAAGACCATGTTGGGGTCCTGATGCAGCTCACTCGAGTGAACAGTTCTCTGTTCATGATTGTTGCCATGAACATTATCCTGCTCACTTCCGCAAGTAATTACCTAAGCTGATTCAAAGTCCGAGAATGTAGTTCAGGGTTTCAGATGGTCGTTGTTAAAGTAGACGGACTTATCGTTTCGTGACACGAGCGTCAAGATTCGGGAGGAATATTCGTTCGGGACTAAGTCATTTATTATCCTGAAAACAGGATTAGAAATGGAGGAAAGTGAAAGAGGAAAGGTTGGCATGATATATCGCAGCACAACTAATTCAAAATCAATACAATTGACAATTTGTTTAATTGTTTGAAAGTTATTGTAATTATGAAAATTGTTTTTATAAATCAATTATGCATTATTAATCAATTATGTATTATTAATTTAAGATGCATTATTATTTTTCTGTCTCCTTCCTTTTTCCTTTCCTCTTTCCTTTCCTCCATTTTCTGTCCCTGTTTTCCGGATATGCTGCCAATGACGGGTCCCCGAAGACGAGATGACTACATCCGAAGATGGAGTTCTTCAGCGACTTCGCTGGTCACGGGTGATGTAAGAGTCCGTCTATAGCTTGTATTGCCCAACGACCATCTGAAGAAGACCCCTGGACTACGGTTCTCGGACTTTGGATCGCCTAGTGGGTGCTTACTTGCAGGTGACCAGGATGTGTTCTCATGGCAACCGATCATGAGATTGGAACTGTGTTCTGCCGAGGATGGAAACAATGGGACCCCCGAGCATGGGTCTTGCTGACCTTGATAATTGGTCATGCTAAGCTGCTGTTGAACTCCTTCTCATGGTCATACCTGCCTCCACCAAACAATGGTCCCACAAGCCTTCCCACCTTTTGGCTAAAGGCCACTGGCTTTGGCCACGGACAATAGTCCACAAGCCTTCCCACCTTTTGGACAATAGTCCTCGAGCCTTTCTACCTTTTGGCTAAAGGCCACTCACTTTGGCCAGAACAATGGTCCACAAGCCTTCCCACCTTTGGCTAAAGGCCACTCGCTCCGGAAAGAACTATAAAACCACCCCCAGACTGAAGACCCCCCGGGATCCCCCTAGATGGCAACGGACATCTATTGGCTGGTTCCACGAGGATCGTCTGCCCGTCTTGGTAGCTATAATCCCAACCCCCTTTTCTCTCTCCCTCTTTCTGTCTCTCTCTCTTTTTCTTTGTCCCACTATCGCATTTGGTTGGCACAAAATAAAGTGCATTTGTTGCAAGAGCAACTGATTCTGTCCCTTTGTGTGTCTTTTGCACCCTGAGATTCTTAAAAGAACCTTCACGACCCCCGCTCTAACTAGGCGGACCGTGACATGGTGTTACGATCTGCTAATTATAGAGGAGAAAAGTGAGCTCTCTGTGGATTGTGGACAGAACCTTCAGGTTTGAATATTCCCCGAAATAAGATTAAAATCAAACAATCTTAAATGTTGATACAAAAGAATTTATATATTTTATTTAACAGTAAAAGAAGCAAAGAGAAAGAAAAAGTACAGAAAAGTTATAAAAAGCTTCGGTTACTTGAAAAGCATAAAATAGCTCACCACCACACTGTTGTTACCTTTCTGCCACTGAGACGGGGGGACGAAGCAGTTTGTGGCTTTTTGTGTTTTTTCTTTTTTCTGCTGTTTGAAGAGTCTTATCTGTCTTTTCCAGTTTTGGGAGCAACTTGGCTGCAATGCAGCTGCCTGTCCTCTGAAATGCAGGCATGGTGCCCAATCCCTGTGGTTGAACTTTGGTCCACTCACGGTGCTTTCACCACAGAACACATATCTGGGGGATATCTGAGCTGACATCATATGTGTAGAAGCAGCAGCTGCTGCTTGGCCTTGACAGCAGCCCTTTTCCTATGGGAAAGCGCATGCCAAAGGATCATCTCCAGCTATAAATACCTATGTGAGAATGCTTTAATTAATGTCCCAGAACACTAGGCTATTAAGACTGTGTGGGGTGTGTGAGAGTGTTCGAGATAAAAGAGCAAGAAACATCTGTTCTGCATGTTTGGTTAGTCTCCTACTCACTGGCTGCATAGCTTTGATCCTACAACTTGTAAACAAGAATCCTATAAAATCCTTGCATGTGCTTAATAAAGTGAGTCTGTTAACCCATAACAGGGGCTGTGCCTCACTTGCTACAAATGACACCTGAACAGGGACTCAAACAATGAATCTCCTGTAGCAACACTGTGTTCCAACCGAGTTGTATGAAAGGGGATCCCCACCTTTGTCTCTACCCACAGGACAGGTGAGACTACGAACGCAGAACAATGGGACAGTCTTCATCTCACAAGCAGAAGCTTTGTTTAGAAATTTTACATAGAATTTTAAAAGAACAGGTCTTTAAAACCCCGTCAGTTAAGTTAGCTGCCTTATTAGTATGGTTGAATAGTGATTCTAATGTATTCCCCCTCAATTCCTACAACACTAAAGTGTGGTAAAAGGTAGGAGCTGAATTAGAAGCACAGAAAAAACAAGGACGGCCAGTCACTGACTATATGTTAGTTACATGGAAAACTTTATGCTGCCTTAAAAACTTTGCAGCCTGCTGAGCAAGTCTGTGAGTGCCCTGTCACAGATATTTTACATTTGGGACTGCTTTGAATGTTAGCCATGTCTATGCAGAAGTGCCCCCTGAATTGAGAGACGATTACTCTCAGGGGCCTGGCAATCCTTTTGATTCTGGTCCTATTGATCCTGAGAAAAAGCCTGACCTCTATCCTCCTTTAACTCATGTAAAAAATTTGTCTGCTGTGTTTCCTGCTAGGGCTCAAATGTTAGCTAATTCTTCTCCTCCTCCTCCTATAACTCCTTTACCTGATTTACCTCTGCAATCTCATTCATCTCTGACATTAATAGATAAATGCAGGGAAGAAGCCCTAAAAAGGGGAGATATTCCCATGTTATTGGCCATGCCTGTCAATTATCAGCCTAAGAAACCCCCTCAGTATGTACAACCTCCAATGCTCCCTCTCTGGTATTTAGCAATGAAATGTTTGCACCTTATGTACCCTCACCAGACCCCTCATCCCGACAGCTGCCTGTTGGGTCAGGGTGGCTCGTGCTGCGCTGCAGCTTCCCTGCTCCGCAGCCCTCGGTGTGCCCCTCCCCTCCCTCTTCCCCTGCAGCTGCAGCAGCTCCATCCGAGGCCCTGGCAGCTCGCCCAGAAACAGCAGCAGTGGTCCCAGCAAGGGCAGGGCCTGCTTCATCCTCACTGTGCTTCACCCAGCCACAGAAGGCAGTGGCGGTGGGGGCAGGTGGGCCCCTGCGGACGCCCCACACAGTGTGCGCCCAGCTCCACCTGGGGCCAGGGACATGGTCCACCTGTACCACATGCAGGAGGGCCCGGGGGACCCCTCCAGGGGTTCACAGCTCAATCCATCAATGTTTCTTCAAAGAATTTTTTAATTAATGAAACCGAGTTGTATTTTAAATTTGTTTCCAGTTTTCACAGAGAAAACATTGCAGCAGAATAAAGGAGAAATAACAATAATAATAAAAAATTGGATAATAAGAAAGTTATGCAGAGGAACTAAATGAAATGACATCTGTATTGAAAGCAACAGTAAAACCTTCGTTAACTTGGGTGAAATTCCCTTGGTAGGAATTTCTGGGGTGCCTGTAATTTGGCAACACTGGAAGAGTAGAGAAACAGAAGTGGGCTGAAAACCAAAGCAAAATATTTCTGACTTAGGTAGCCTGAAGCTTTTTTTCCCCCTCTTCTCACTATTACTGCTTAGCCTAAGACATTCTGCAGACTTTCTAGTTTTTGCTGGATTTCACTAGGACAGAATATTCCTCTTGAGGAGCTCATACTTGGTATACTTTGTCTCTCTTTTGAGGTTAAAATCCAAGTCTCTGAAAGGAAAACCCACTATATTACTTAAAATTGGAGGACTGTTTTTATAGGAACCACATTGTTTTCTGAGGCTGTCCCAGAATTAAAGATTTTTCTTCTGCATGCAGAGTGCTAACATCATTGGAGTCACAGGCCTACAAATAAGAGGTGAACTTGATAACATCAACACTGAAACCATAGGGTAAAATTTGTGTTTTCTGTACATAGCCCAGCTGTTCATAGAGCTGAGCATGTTGGCACCAGCCCAGCAAAGTATTTAGAGGATGGCTGGGACTTCTGATGTGCCAACAGAACACCACAGTTGTTTAGGTGGATAAGTGGCCTTGAAAGGGATAAACTGATTAAGGCGAACCAGCTAGTCCAAAAATAATTACAGGCAACACACATAGTTCCTTTTACTAGTCCTTGGACTACACCTACTTTTGTGATCCCATAGAAATCAGAAAAGTAGCATTTATTGCATGATTTTCAGGCTATCACTGCAGTCATAAAATCCATGGGTACCCTGTAGCCAGGTACCCCAAATCTTCCTTTGTTGCCCAGGACTGGAATTGGTTATTGATTTGAAAGACTGCTTTTCTACAATCCCTTTACATCCTGATGATCAGGTGTATTTTGCCTTTTCTGTCCCATGTGTTGATATCATTGGACAGTGCTCCCTCAGGGGATGATAAATAGCCTTACTATTTGTCAGCTTTTTGTGATCAATGCCCTGGCCCCTGTGCAAGCTCGGTATCCTCAGAGCATCATTTATCATTATATGGATGATATTTTAGTTTGTTGACAGTATGATTCATATTTGCAAGATACTATTCGGCATCTTAATCTTACTCAGCATGGGTTGCAGGTGGCCCCTGAAAAAAATCGATATATTCCTCCTTGGAAATATTTAGGGTGGATATTAATGGGACAAAATGTGAAACCACAGAAATTAACTTTAAAGTCTGATGTCAAAACATTGATTTACAAAAGTTACTGAGAGCAATTAACTGGGTGAGACCCATGCTAGGTTTAGCCACTCATCAATTAAAGCATTTGTTTGCTCACTTGAAAGAACACTGACTTCCCTACCAACATTATCTGAAGAAGCTATTTTTGAGAACTAGATATAGCTAGCTCATGAATCTCCACTGCAAAAGCAGACAGAATTGTGCCAGCTTTACTAATTTGCTGTTTTTATTCCTTACTGCACCTTACCCCATGGCTTTAATAAGATAGTTTAATAGGAAGACAGAATGATCTACTTAAACTGTTTTGGTTTTTTTTATCAAATACACCTAAGAAAACTATCACTACCCTGATAGAACTCTGTGCATCTTTAATTAAGAAGGGCAGAACCTGCATCTTGCAATTGATAGAATATGATCCAGAGGTTATTAATTTACCACTGTCTCTTAACAGTTATGAGTATTTGTTACAAAATTCAGATATTTTTCATGCAGCATTGACAGATCTTGTGGGACATATTTTCTTTTTCTTTACCTTCAGACAAACTGTTGCAGAAATGTTAACTTGCCTTTAACACTACAAACTATTGTGTGCCTTAGCCCTATTCCTGGTGCACGTCATATTTTTTATTTACAGATCAAGACACACAGCAAAGGCAATCATTACATAGCAAGAAGATCATGAATGAAAATATGCAATAAATGAAATGTAATTCCACTAAACAGGTTGACTGTGCAGCAGTGTTAGCTTTAACAGTTTTTACACAAGAAGCAGTCAATATGATTAGCGATTCTGAATATGTTGTTAACGTCATAATGTGAATACACAGAGTTTTTATAAAGGAAATCAGCTGTAAGATATTATTTGATGTTACTCTTATGCATTCCTTTGGTTGTTTGCAGGTCGTTCATGTTACTATTGATTATTTAGCTAAGAATAGATGACAAAGCCAAACTGTCTACTTTAGAACTTTTCACATAATCTTGTGTAGTTATGTGCAAGAAATGTATCATTTTAAGAAACTTTCCCACCTGATATTAATAGAGGCTTGATTGTAGGATATTTTAGGGAAAACCCTCCCAGTCAAGGCCTGGGCTCTGGCTAAGCCCTGGCCCTGGCTGGTCAAGAAGTATGCCACCAGACCCAGGTGTTTCTGTTCTAAAAATGTAATCCAGTCACTTTGACTTGCTAATTTGTGCTTATATAGGCTGGACTCCCTTCTGGGGTGAATTTGGAAACCTTCCTGGGAAAGGCTCTCCAGATCTTCGTTGTGATATGGGGCTCCCCAGTGATTGCAAACTCTGGGTGATGGTAAAGTATTTAGGCAGTTGATGATGTATCTTTCTAAATCACTATCCTGTCTCTCATGTACTAATGACTACATGTATTACCTTGCTTATTGTTGCTTGGTGATAAAGCTGAACACGTAGTTAGCTTATTGTTTTATTACATGTATTGTTTTACTTTTGTGTTGCCTTCATGTTCATAGTAAGAGAAGCGCATGTTATTAAAATAAAAAGGGGGAATACGGACCCTCAAGAACACTTAAATAATGCAAGATTTTCACTAAATTTTTTTAATGGAGATCATCAATCCCAATCTTCAGCAGAATGATACTGCTCAGAAGGTTTGCGTACACAGAAACAATTTCCAAAAGTTTTATATAAGTAATATTCTTAAACATAAATAGGTGTCCCAGTCTGACTTTCCACATGAGTAAAGATCAGTGCAGAATGATTTCCTCTTCATTCTTATGTTTAAAATAGCACACAATAAATGTAAGCAAGTTTCTTAACTCCTGGTATTGGGGTAAATTCTAATCTCAGCCACACAGCATATATAGTCATGTATCTCCACAGTTATTTTCAGGTACGTGGTATTGTTTATAATTCATTCAAGATTACAATCTGACCTGCAAAGAACATTATGGACTCAGAGAATATAGGACAAATAAGTAGTGCATAGGAACAATAGCAAAAGTATTCCTTGGAGACCTGCACCTCACAAGGCCTGAGTTCTGCTCACAGTAACAGACCTTGAGTGACTATTGGCAATTTTTAAAAATAATGCCTTTATGAAGACATTTTAGTATTATGAAATATTTGCATCCTCTCAATTATAGCATCCCCACAAGCTTTAGAAAGTATGGCAGGCTAATAGGAAACATTCAAAGAAAATCATTGCTAGTTCTAGCATCAACATCATCACTTTTAAAATATAAAATTAGTTGTCTTGTTTTAAACTTAATTTCTCAGGGGTTGGAAGTTAGGCCCACAGATGCAAGCCAGCTCTTTGGCTTTAGATAAGGTTTGGGGTGAACCACAGCTAGCCCACAGCTCCTCAGCATGCTCTGCCATTGTCTTTCAGCCCTGGCTCTGCACTGACCTCCTTCAGGATCTAATTGGAGGATAACGCTTAATCTCTTTGTGTTAATTCTGAGAAGGTGCAAGTTACAGTTAAAATAACAACACTTAGCATTTTCTATCACTCCATGTATCTTCAAAGTGCTTTGTAATATGTTGCATTAACATTACACATTTGTAGCAGGACATCTTGCCCCTCACAAGAGCTTACCTGTTGTTTGCTAACCAGTCAGATAAACAGGACAAGCTGTCTTGTAGTGAGTTATTTTGGTGCCATGTGGTCAATACTGGTCTGGCATCTGGAAGATAAACTGGATATCTGACTGCCAGATACCTTGCTTTACAAACTATAAAAGATAGACCAAACTTTCACAAAGCAGAAATCCTCTATACATTCACTGGAAATGTGTGAGTAGGGAAGCCTGCTTCATGGTTACTCCCACGGAGGTTAAATGAAAGATATCTGTGTACATTATTGTCATTTTGGTGGTAAGTTACATTTGACCCCTTAATCAATACTATTTCTTTTGCTAGCTTTAATATAAGTACCTTGATATCGTGCTCTGTTTTATGTTATGCTGTAATCTATTAGTAGTTTTTTTAGTTTTATACTGTGTAGTAATTCTAAGCTCTTTCATCTGTTATCTCCTGTTTGTTTAATAAATAATTAATTTTAAAAATAGACCTGATCTGCCATCCTTAGAAGTTGCGAGCCAGAGAGATTTCTTAAATTCAAACTGTTGCCAAAATCTGAGGTTAAGGAAGTGCTTGTCTGAAGCTCCCACTCATCCTGTGACAACATTGCCTTTCTGTGCAAAAATACTATGACAAATTCAGTTCTTGCTGTAAGCAAAGGGAACTCTACCAACATCTGTGGTGTGGTATTTACCTGCTTACACCCATTTAGCCCGAAAAAATAAGTTTAAATTACATTAAGTGATTAAGAGGGGATTGCGCAAACTGATGCAAACAAAGGAAATTCAGTATTAGGATCAACAGCATAACCTTAACTTGCATTGATGAGGCTTGGGTGTTAACAAAAGAAAAAAAGTGCCAATCTGAACTCAGAAAGATAGAAAAATA
>JAPFBE010000036.1:311780-334432 GCA_034336665.1 Luscinia megarhynchos
GCCAGACCGGGCCTGTGACTCAGCTAGAATTCTGCCACTGTTAAGTCTCACCAGAAACCCGCAGGCCGAACTGCCCAGGCAAGATATTAACTCTTTCAGTGCACAAATGACACCTACAAACCTTCTGAATCGTTAAAACCAATATGTTCATGGACAAAGACTCTCTAACTAGTTAAAGTTAGAAAGTGGTACGTTTATTAAGATGTCGGCAGGCTGCACGGAGGGTAGTCCCCTACAGATGTGGCAGCCCCATATAAGATTCTTTGCCCTCAATTTATTTCCCAAAGTCTTACATTCCATACATATGCATAACCCTAGCACATCCTATCCCCGCTCTGTATTAAAATGAGACTAATAGTCCATCACGCGTGAGCATTTCTTCTCTTGAATTGCATCAGTGGTCTCGAATGGGGTCAATGGTCTTGAAAGATGAAGTAAGGAAAGTCTTCATCAGGTCCCCATGACCTTCTGGCACAATCCCAGGTCCCCTGCTTCGTGATTGATTGGTATAAAGTCCAGGTGTCAGCCATTGTTCTACTGGTTTCAATCTGTTCTTATAATGATACACTTACTCCATCTCTTTCTATAAACAAAACTGAAACAAGCTCATAGTGGCAAGTAATACCTCTATTATCTCTAGCTTAAGTAATACCTCTATTATCTCTAGCTTAAGCATCCAATAATCATTAATCTATCGTTTGTCTATCTGACTTACACCCTGATCAATATGAATTGCTTCTAACTCTTAGCTAAAATCTTAACTCTTTAAAATAATGATTAATTTCCCCACTCCTTCTTTAAGGCTGATGAGATGGGTCTTCTTCTAATCCTTTAAATACTTTCCATAGTCTCTGTGTCATGGTGTATTATAATTATAGTTTTCTTTAATTTTTAATTTCTTTAAGAATTTCCTTTAATTCATTATGTTTCAACAATTGTGCAACAAAGTTAAATTTCATCCCTATAGGCACAGGGGATATTTCTTGCACAGTAGTCAAGTTCGTTCGCCTTAATATGCTGGTACGATACAACAGGTGCCTGATAGGAAAAGTCACATTCCTCAATTTTGACAAAGTTACAAATGCCCAAGTTGAGTTTCATTCACAGTGATCTCATCCACCATTATAGTGGGGCATGTTGTCCTGAGGCAGACACAACCTTGTCCTATATAGACAAGCATGGTTGTCTGATTAATGGGATGCATTTTAAAGTGACAAATGCTTTGCTCTGAATCCAGACAAATATCCTTGTCATTGTCTATATTGCCTTCACAAATAAACCCTAGTTGTTCCCTTATTGAGCAGGGTTCTTAGTTAATGGTTTGCCACCTTCCTTCAACTTTCCGTGCCCACATTCTGTGTTCAGAAGGATATAGTGTGGTTCCCTCATTATTTAGTCCTAAAGCAACAATTGGGTGTATCAAAATCACTGATGCATTGTGTATAGTTAAAAGAAAAGCCACTACCATACTTGTCACAGGATTATAGGTAAAATTAACTAAAACTCAGCAGGGTTGGAGTTCTTTTTCTAAATCCGAGGCATTATCCCAAACAACTTTGCGAATTTCAGCAGGGAATGTGCCTTCTCCCCCGTGCCTAATGACTGAGGCAGCCACTGATTACATCCATAACTGTGCCTGTGTACACCCAAGAGCCAAAGAGATATTTTCACTAGCTGTACCTAAGGTGTTAATTATCACTTGATGATCCCACTCTTTTATGTTTTCCCATTCTGGTAATATTTTGGACAACTTCCAACACTGGGGGGGAGGGTAGGATCTTAGCAATGGGCCTCTCCTCCCCCTGACCGTCGGGGCCCCTGGTTGAGAACGGCCGGGCGGCTTCCTGAGCCCACCCCTTCCTGTCCCGGGCCGCACGGGGGGGGAGGGGGACTGGGCCAGGTCGGTGTTACCTTGTGAGAGGCCAGATATGAAAGAGGCCTTTCCCGATGTTTACTTGCTTCAAAATGCGATTCATGGAGCGAACTAACTTCGCTAATTGGTTCCTCAGACTGTCAACAACTAAACCAGCCTCCAATTGGTCCTATCAATTCACAAAGGAAGTTCTCATGGAGAAAAACTTCTGAGTGTGCCCTCCCCCCAGGTGCCTTCAATTCATAACCAGCACAGTCACAGCACTCAGGACCAATTTGAATAGGTCTCATGGGTTCTTGGTGAAATTCAAGGAATCCATCATGGACAAGCACATATTCGCATCCCCAAATGTATTTCCTTTCCATACAGTTGCATTTCTAACTTTTAACATCTGACTCAGAGACTTACAGGAGTAGAAGTCATAAGCTTTCCCTTGGCACCTATATATACCAGTCACATTATATACATGCAGTACTGCATTAACTCCAGTAGCAGCTGTGGCTATAGGAATAATCACAAAAGCCACAACTCTCCAGGCTATACCTACTTGATTATCCATTACAACTACAAGCCTTTCTATTCTTCAGAGGGTTGTTAAACTACGCTTATCATTTCACCCACACTCTATTTATTTTCCAGAGAAAGTTTTAATTTCAGTTCGTTATCACCCATTATTACTTTTCAAAGTCCTTCAGGAGCCTTCTTCACTCAGGAATGATGGATCCAGGTGTTTTGTTCCTTGATTTTGATTGCAGTATAGGTGGTGAGGAGCACTTGGAATGGTCCTTCCTATTGTGGTTCCAGAGTCTTTTCTGCTAAAGACTTAACATATACATAATCCCCAGGCTGTACATCATGTACTGGTCTGCTGCGGCTGGTACTGGGGGTCAGTAAGACCCTGGCTGGCACAGACGTTCCAGATAGCAAAGTCCCACAAGGAACAGCCTGTCCCGAAGTCCTAGGCAGTCTCAGCCACAAGGTACCAATGCAAGCAACACCTGGCCTTCAGGTGAACAACTCTTTTAGTGATTTCAGCTCAGCTTGCACGGTACCTTGGCCAACGCAGGGAGAAGAGACAGGAAGCGCTGTGTGACAGTTCCACAGAGTTCTTTATTGGCTGCTTCTGTGAAGGGTCCAGTGACAGATACATTCCACTGAACTGGGTAGAAGCAGGGGTTTTTATAGGGAAGGTATGGCTTGACAGAAGGACCAATCATTTAGGGCTAAGGAAATATGACCAATAGTTTTACAAGGAGATAAAATCGGGTCCTGAGGCGTTAGAAGGGTCTCTTAGCCCAGTCACCTTGACTAAGCAATCCTTATCTAGGCAATAGCTCTCCAGGGAGGCCGTGTGAGGGGCCCTGCTCCCTCCACACTGGTCCATCTAATTCTCTGCTTTAAGCCCCAGCCACATGCTTCTCAGTTTATCCAAGTTGTTTGCTTAGGGCCACCACTTATCTGTGTAGGGTTTCTTCCCCTACTTGAATGGGTGTTGTCCCTTCTTGGATTTCATATGGCCTTCCATACAATATTTCAAAGGGACTTAGTTTATCTTTTATTCTTGAGAGCCTGAGGCCAAAGTAACTTCACCTTTTGTGCCAGTCTGAGAATTTGCTGCTTAATCATATGATTCATTTTCTCCACTGTGTGTCCTGGTTTGAAAAACAGATGTCTGCTAAGAAAGGCAGGACCCTCTCTTTGAAATTGAGAATGTAAACCCCCTCCCTCCAAATTATTATAATTTTGAAATTAAGAGGATCTCAGACAAAGTTCGGGGAAACAGGAATAACAATTCTTTACTAGGAAAATTAAAATAGAAATACAGTGTTACAAAGAACAAACCCAAAACACTGACAGAGTCAGAATACAACCAGACACCCCGTCAGTCAGGGTGTTGGTATCAGTCAAATTAAATGGTGGCTGCAGTCCTCCTACAGTGGCAGATGTGGTTCAGCTGAAGCAGTGGTCGTGCAGAAGGGTGCAGCTTTCCTCTGAAGGTCCAGGGATGATAGGCTGCCTTGGTGTTCAAAATCTCAGTTTTTATCTACGTAGGAAAGGCTTGGCTCCTTCCCCTGGCTGGAGCATCTCCCAATGGGATGATGTCATTTTATCAGTCATACAGTGACTTAATGGCCCATTGGCAGACAATATCTTCTTGGAGGAAGGATAGGCTGTGGAAAAGATAAAGATGACTGCCCCACCTAGTTTTAACAGATGGCCCATTAGCAGATAATATGTCCCACGGAGATAAGGATCACTGCCCCACCTGGTTTCAACAGATGCTGATAGAATACATACTTTTGGTCACATCCTGTATTGCAACCTAAGACATTATCCACCCCTTATTCTACTCTCATCTGCATAATGAAACCTTATGTCACAGTGTGACTTGGGTTTGCCAACCTTAATATATTTAATTTCTTTTTGAGACAGGACCCAGGAGTAGAGACAAGGCAGGCTCAAAACTTAAAAAAAGGTACAAGAAGAAATGTATTAATAAGATAAAAAAAAAGAATTAGAATTTAGGATAAAATTCCTAGATTGTTCCCTTCTCCCTTTCATTCAACATTTCTTACCAACCAATATACAGAGAGAACACTTCAGTCAGTTATACACTTAAATAATCAGTTCAGTTTACTTCAGAGAGAAAAGTCCCTTTTCTGGTTATGGCTTAGGGGGTGTCTTCACCTTCACAGTCTGCGTCCGCCCGAAAACCACAGAACTATGAATTTTTCCTCCCATTTACACAGTCCTTCCAGAGCCGTGTTATGGGTTATGTTACGCACTTGGGGTATCACTTTTAAAGGCAGGCTGCCGAAAAACAAAATTCTCTTCATCTGCTTCTCTATCAAATGTCTCTGTTCATATTCCAGTCCCAGAACAGAGAGAGCTCAATTTCTCCGAGGCAAAAAGTCTTCTACTCAAGCATCCAAACCTCCCCAAGTATATTTCACAGTTTAAAGGATCTTTAGTGAAGTCACAATCCCCACAGCCCATGAAAAAGGTTTTCAGCTACTTGCATCTTTTCAATCTCTTCCCACCAGGAACTTTGTCTTCATCCTGCTGACTTCTGTAGTCTCCATGCTACATTTCTTCTCATTCAGGGGAACTTAGGAGATTCAGGATTCCATCCAGGCATAAAGAAGCCACAATTGTATCCAGATTGCAAAGAAACAAACGTGGGCAGCTGGAGTTCTTCTCTGCCACGTGAAAAGGCGAGCCGAGCCCAGACGGCAGGGCCGGGGCCATGCGGCCGGTGCTGGGGCCATGCGGCCGGTGCCATGCGGAGCCCAGAGGCCCCCCCAAGCCAGGGGCTCCCCGCAGAGCCGGTGCCGGGCCGGGCCCCCCGCCGAGCCCGGGGCCGGGGTTCCGAGTTGGGCCCCCCGCAGAGCCGGGGTGCCGGCTGGACCCCAGACCAAACCCAGAGCCCGGGTCGGAGCCCCCAGCCAGGGACCCCCACCTCCGGAGCCCGGAAACTGAAAGAGGCAGCTAACTCAATGCAACTGTGATTTGTGAAAGCGAAATAACTTTTTCATTGGTTTCCCGAGCTGTCCATCACCAAATGAGCTCTCTGATTGGTGCCAGCAACTCACAGGGGAAGCTCCCAGAGACGGGAGAGTCCCTTCCACTCCCCAGCCCCATGGAGCCATCCCTGAGCTGAAACCACCCCTCCCCCTTACCACGTGAAACCAACACACCTTACACACAGTTCTCACTTAAGATTAGGTTTCCCTGTGGTACACAATGGGTTTCTCCATCTTTCTGCATTACCCACCAAGTGTAACCAGGTCCTTGAGCATAGACAATCCCACAGATGGGTTTGTCTTTGCCTAAGGTGGGATTAATCCAAACTGTCTTTCCTAAAATATCTTTCATGTGTACTACAGGGACTTTATCTCCATCTACAGTGTGCAAGGGTTCAGACTGGGCAGGACCAGCTCGATTAATGGACCCTCGGGTGTTGACCATCCAGGTGGCCTTTCCAAAGTTCATTACCCAATTTTTGAAGGTTCCGCTGCCAAAACCAATAAGAACTAATCCCAAAGTTTAAAATGTGCCCAAAGCGTTAAGACACATGCTCCGAAAATAAAGTTGAAACGTTCAAGTGCAATAAAGAGTTTGAAAGAGTTCGTCAGAGACCCCCAACAACCCCTAAATTAAGATCTCAAAAATACAAAAGGAATTTTAGTTCATTTTAATACGAAGCGAAAGTAAGAAAGACTAGGCGAACCTAGAACATAAATATGTATTAAGTGTATCTTGTAATCCTAAACTTTTAAGGAATATATCAAGCAGTAGTTTAAAGTTTCGGTGTGCATACTTTGGAAAAATTATCCCTGTGCACCTCAGTGCTAAATGAATGCATACCTACTTTATAACTCTCCTTTCTCACGAGTTATAGAATCTTTTCCATGTAACACTGATCAAGAGGGATCCTGCTGTAACATCCACTAGCTCTTTCAGTACTCTGGGATTAATCCTATCTGGCCCCATGGATTTATGAACATTCAACTGATACAGCTGGTACCTTACATTTTCAGTGTGCACAAATGGAAAGTCACTGTTCCTGCACTCGTGGTCCTCTGACTCAGGAAAGTGGGAAGCCCAAGGTTTATCAGTATTGTTAAAGACTGAAGTAAAAATAGCATTGAAACATAGCATGATTTGGGTTGGAAGCGACCTTAAGGATCATCTTGTTTCAATGCCCCTGCTGTGGGCAGGGACACCTTTCACTTGACCAGGTTGCTTCAAGCCCTGTCCAACCTTGCCTTGAACACTTCCAGGGATGGGGCATCCACAGACCATTGTGTTCAGCAATAAAAGCTGAGAAGAGAAAGGAAGGTGGGGAAGCATTCGCTATTGAGATACTTGTCTTCAGAAGCAACTGCTACATATACTGAGGCTCTACTTTCCAGGATGTGGCTGGACATTGCCTGCTGGTGGGAAGTAGAGAATAAATCTTTTTGTTTGTTTTGCTTTGCTTGTACAGAAGGGAAGGGATACCGTCCAGAGGGACCTTAACAGGCGTGAGAGGTGGGTCTGTGCAAACCAGATGAAGTTTAACAAGGCCAAGTGAGAGGTCCTGCACAAGTACAGGCTGGGCGTGGAATGTGTCAAGACTAGCTGTTGTAATGCTGGACCAAGTTTAGGCCATGGTGGACATGTCTGTACAAATCTGGGCCTTTTGTGTGCACCAGCCAAAAACTATATTTAGTTGCTATGTTTTGCTGTCTAGTTATTTCTGCATATTTTGCTGTGCATTCAAACGCTTCTTTCACACCCTAGCTGTTTTTGTGTATTTCTTAGTTTAGACCAGTGTTTACAACAGGTGCACAGCATGAGAACATTTCGGGAGTTTTTCTATAACTTGTTGAAACCCCCCCAAGGCTGCTGGAACATAAAATATGCTAAATCGGGAGAGAAGAAGTTGAAAACACAGAATACCAAAATTAGAAGATTCAAGATAACAGGAGGTGTCGAAGATCCTGGACACCACCAATTACAGATTTTGAAGGGTTTGAATGGGTGGATCAATATCCTAAAATTAGCTATTGTAGAGTGTGTCCTCACGTGGGTCATGGTTCTAGAAATGTATAATTAGGGCAAATTATAAACAATAAATCGGCTTCTGAAACGTCATATTGATCTGCTGTCCAGAAGTCCATTTTTTTCCTGCAACTGGCACTGTAAGCAGCGGCTCCACCAATAGGTGAACTTACAGTGAACTGTCGGTGGACTGGGACTCTCTCTGCAGCACCCACCCTCACCGGGAGAGACCCTCACCATGCATGTGGGTGTTTCTAAGGGAAAAAAACTGGCCCCCACCTTCTCTCTCTCTCTCTGGGGAGAGCACCTCCCAGCTGCTGGTGGACTGGAACCTCATCGGAGCTGCCATTGCCAGGATACTGCACCAGATACTTACGAGCACAGGGGAACCGAAAACCCTTCCCTCCCTCCATCTTCTTTCTCTTTCCAGGGCTGCTATTAACCCCTGGGGAGGCTAAGAGCTTGCATCCGAGTGCCCCCTAAAGCTACAGAGGAGTCACTGCAGCCTCTCTGCCTTGACATGAGCCAACATCGCTCCCTGCCGGTTGTGGTCATAACTACACCAAAGGGGAAATTGTTTGACAGATGGGAAAAGGCTGTTACTGGGGTTTCTTTTTTATTTTTTTGGTGTTTTTGCTATTGTTGTTGTTTGTCTGTCTTAATATATATATATATATATATATATATATATATATATATATATATATATATATATATATACACATTCTAATAAAGAACTGCTATTCCTTTTCCCATATCTTTTCCTGAAAGCCCCATAATTTCAAAGTTAAAATTATTTGGAGGGAGGGGATAATCTTTTCCATTCCAAGAAGGTTCTGCCTTCCTTGGGAGACATCAGTCTTTTAAATAGGACTATGTATTCATAAACATGCTTGCAAGTGTTGGAAAAACATGGGCCCCAGGGAGCCAGTCCCTAGGGTATCTGTCTAGAAATTTTTCCCTGGCATAGGGGTCTGCTGAAAAAAAACTCAAGAGACCTGTTCAGTATCCATCCTCACATGTAGGCCAAAAGCATGTGTCCCCCATTTTATTTCGTTCACATTGTCAAATACCTTGTACATAATCAGATTACCGGTGGGAGTCAATGCCCCTGCAAAGTGTACTTCTGCTCTCAGACTTCCAGTGTTAATCAGGGAATAATGATCAGCACGTTCAGGTCAAAGGCATACAGAGTATAGCCACGGGAAAAATTCTTCTCTGTCATCCAGCAGGGAATGGTCTGCTGGTTGAATGAGATGCATGCATTGTCTCACACAGCAATCACTCTCAAAACAGGCTGCAGCAGTTTTGCTGGCATTTTTTCACTATCCACATGGAGGGCCACAAAATTTTATATCATAATATTTAAAGTTGAAATGGTTCTTAGTATAATTGCCACTAAAAGCATTGTTATCTACAAACTCAGGAACAACAAACTTGAGTACCTCTCCCAGAAAAGTTTTCCTGGTTGCTGACTGTACTGTCAGCTGAACTGGTATGCTGAACACTTCCGTGACAGGCGGTCCACCAGGAATTCAGCACTGCCTGTAACTAATGCCTCGGCATGCCCCAAATGCACTACGGGTATCACCCACACTTTTCTCACAAACAGTGAGTCATAGGTAATGATCACTTGCAGGCTTCTGCTGCTGGGGAGCTCATCAAACAAAAGCTGGTTTTGCTATGCAACAGCATGGTGATTACTCAGCAAAAAGCTGTCTTCTGCTTATGCTGAACTTCTAGCACCTGGTAGAACCAATGCAAACACACAGAGCTCTTGCCAGAGCAAGCAATCATATAGGCTTCAGGCTCCATGGTGCGTGTGGGGATACTCCCAGAGGTAAATGGTGACAGCAAGCACACCTGTGAGAGGTGTGCCCAGGTAGATGAACTCCTCTGCCTGGTGGCTGAGCTTCAGGAGGAGGTGGGCAGAATGAGGAGCATCTGAGTCTGAGGAGATTGATCATAGCTGTGCTCTGCTGTGTCTGGTACACATAAGTCAAGTCAGCATTGGCCACTAGAGGTAGGTTCAGTATCTGTTCTGTACCAGGAGTAAGGCAGTGGTACAAGGGATAGGGAGGAGTGAAAGCAGGTTACTGCATGGAGCTCTAAGAGGAACCCCTCCTTACCCTCTCAGCTACCTTTACAGAATGGGTATGGTAGAAAAAGCATATAATGAGATAGAATAGGAGGAACTTACACAAGCATTCTCATCAAGGTCAGATCAACCATTTGCATCAAGACCCGTATTAAGATCAGCAATGAGAAGAAAGAGCAGTGAGTTTTGGTCATAGGTAACTCCCCCCTGAGAGGAATGGAGGCATCCATTTGCAGATCGGACACTCTTTTCAGAGAAATTTGCTGCCTCCACCTCCCTGGGGCCCAAATCAGGGATATCACCCTCATGGAAATTGGAAGGAAAACGAAATTGTATGATCTTTGGAAGCAAAGTCAGGCTTTGCAGGAAGATCAGAGAGCTGTGGCTTGTATATGCAGGAAGAAGACAAAAGGTCAAAGCTCACCTAGCGTTGAAAATGGCCAGTGTTGCGTCAACTAGAGGTTTTTTTAAAGTACGTGCGACTGTGATGAAAGATAGTCGGGTCAACTGGGCAAACTGGTCTCCCAAGGTTGCAGGCAGCTTCCAGCTTCTAGGTGGATCCTCCACCCCCTGCCCCTTCCCCTGGCATGGACACCTACAGGGTACATCCAGCCCGAAAACAGGGAACACTCACTTTTGGGTGGGTGGCTAAAAGGGATAAGATTGGGTTACATAAGGAGATAAAATCCTAAAGTAGCTCCATAGCTGCTTTGTTGCTTTGTAATTATGTATTCTACAAGGTCAAAGACTGCAAACCTGTACACTTCTAACTGAACTTGCTTATATTATATAATGCATTATCAATATTTAGATAATGTATTAGTAATAAATCTAATCATAATCATCCACAGAATCAGTGTCCTACTTTTCTCTACTACTCTGCCCCAATATGTTAATAGCAAGAGGAGGTCCAAGGAAAACATTGGATCAATACTTGTTGAAGATGGTCACCTGACAAATAGGGATGAAGAAAAATCAGAGGCATTCAATGCTATTCTTGCTTCAATCTTAATATTGATAGACCTTGGGTGGCCCAGCCCCCTTAGTGGCCTACTCTGGCCTCGTTCCAAGAGGTTCCCATCTTTCCTGTGTTGGAGACCCCAGAGCTGGACACAAGATTCCAGGTGGAGTCTCACAAAGGCAGAGAAGGAGAATCACCTCCCTCGACCTGCTGGTATCTTTTGATGCAGCCCATGATGCAGTTGGCTTTCTGGGCTGCCAGTGAACTTTGCAGAGTCATGCTGAGCTTTTTCTCTACAAACAACCCAAGTCTTTCTCCCCAGGGCTGGTCTTGATACATTCTGCGCCCAGCCTGTACTTGTGCAGGACCTCGCACTTGGCCTTGTTAAACTTCATCTGGTTTGCATAGACCCACCTCTCACGCCTGTTAAGGTCCCTCTGGACGGTATCCCTTCCCTTCTGTACAAGCAAAGCAAAACAAACAAAAAGATTTATTCTCTACTTCCCACCAGCAGGCAATGTCCAGCCACATCCTGGAAAGTAGAGCCTCAGTATATGTAGCAGTTGCTTCTGAAGACAAGTATCTCAATAGCGAATGCTTCCCCACCTTCCTTTCTCTTCTCAGCTTTTATTGCTGAACACAATGGTCTGTGGATGCCCCATCCCTGGAAGTGTTCAAGGCAAGGTTGGACAGGGCTTGAAGCAACCTGGTCAAGTGAAAGGTGTCCCTGCCCACAGCAGGGGCATTGAAACAAGATGATCCTTAAGGTCGCTTCCAACCCAAATCATGCTATGTTTCAATGCTATTTTTACTTCAGTCTTTAACAATACTGATAAACCTTGGGCTTCCCACTTTCCTGAGTCAGAGGACCACGAGTGCAGGAACAGTGACTTTCCATTTGTGCACACTGAAAATGTAAGGTACCAGCTGTATCAGTTGAATGTTCATAAATCCATGGGGCCAGATAGGATTAATCCCAGAGTACTGAAAGAGCTAGTGGATGTTACAGCAGGATCCCTCTTGATCAGCAGAACCCTGACCAAAGGTCTTTGGAGTCTGAGGAGGTCTCTGCTGACTAGAAGCTAGCCATCATTATTTCAATTTACAAAAAGGGCTTGGGGGAAGACCCAGGAAACTACCGACCTGTTAGTCTAACCCCAGTTAGGATCCTGGGGTACATTGGGAAGAGCATTGTCAGCAGGTCAGGGAGGTGATCCTGCCCTTCTACTTAGCCCTGGTGAGTGAGGCACATCTCGAGTTCTCTGTCCAGTTCTTGGCTCCTCAGTACAAGAGAGACATGGAGGTCTTGAAGCAGGTCCTGTGGAGGGCGATAAACATGATTTAGGGACTGGAGCATCTCTCTTATGAGGAAAGGCTGAGGTAGCTGGGCCTGTTTAGCCTGGAGAAAACTGAAAGGCGATCTTATCAATGTCTTTAAGTAACTGAAGGGAGGTGTCAGAAGATGGACCAGGCTCTTCTCAGTGGTGCTAAGCAATATAATGAGATGTGATGAGCAGAAACTGATGCACAGGAAGTTCCACCTCAATATGAGGAAGAACTTTACTGTGCAGGTGACTGAGCACTGGAACAGGTTGCCCAGAGAGGTTGTGGAGTCTCTCCCTCACTAGAGATATTCAAGAACCAGCTGGATGCAATCCTGTGCAACGTGCTTTTAGGAGACCTTGCTTGAGCAGGGAGGTTGAACCAGATGAACCCACTGGTGGTCTCTTCCAACCTTAACCATTCTGTGATTCTGTGATTCTGTGATATAGACTGTGAATTAACATCTTTCACATGTAAAGCATACCCATTGATGAAATGCAGCAGAGAGCAAATCAGCCAGTACAAGACTAATGGATATTTCCTTCTCTACAACAAACAAAGAAAACAGCACAAAAATACCAACACCACAAAACAAACTCATTCTCATTCTTTTCATAGTTAGACCTTCTTTGCTTCCCTTTTCTGGCCTTCTTTACTCTTCCATATCAGCCTATACCCAGTCCAATATACACTTATGGATAGGTTTTCAGACAGCTGCTTTAAAGCTAAGATCAAACAACTTCAAATACATATTCCAACTTTTCTGTGATCAGCAAATTCTGAATATAGTCAGTTACATAACTCACAAAATTTAAGGTTAAAATCCTCTTTTCAATTGCCACAATGTTTTAAGTCCTTGTTAAAGAAGAGATGCCTCTTTAGCTTAACTTCATGAAAACTCTATAAATAGTTTATGCAAGATTCTACAAGTCAGACCTGACTAGGATCATCCCTATATACAGTTAGCATTGGTTATTATTCTTAACTTTGCCATGCAAATTTATTTACTATGCAAATTAAAGTAATAGAAACCTCTTGTAGTACCTTTGCTTTTAATGAAGTCTTCCTATTTTCCCAGTATACCATTTTACAAGCAAAGAGCTTTTCTAATATACCCACAATTAAATGCAAAGTTATGGTTACTTTTTTTAGACACAATAAAACTAAATAATATATGAAACTACAGTGATAGAAAAGCAGCTGCATGACATCTTTACCAAGCAGTAATATTAGATTTCAAATCCTTATAACAAAAAAGAAATTGGACATCTTCAAAAGTGAGTGCCGAAAAGACTAGAGACAGTGTTGAGTGTGCAAACAGATTCTATTATGCCATTAAACCAAGTGTGATGTATCTTTTATTATTGAAGTCAATATATTTTTACCCCACTACAAGCCTTGTTCTGCCTACTTCCACTTTTAACAATCGAAGTCTTCTCCAACAAAACCAAAAGTTCTCCTATATCAAATATGACTCAGTGTTTTACCACTACTCAGTTACTAATTGTTATTACTAGCTGACGGTAGTTACATAGTTAAATTATTTATTAACTGTATCTCAAGTAGCAAACTTAGCTCAATGGCTCATTGCACAGTTGGGGTAAAATTCGACTTTTTCTTAAATTCTAATAGAATTTGACTTAAAATATTGCATCTCTGTTTTGCTTACATAGGTGAAGTGAATCTTGTCTCAAAAAAATGTTCAATGGAGTTCAGATTCAGTATCTCAGTAAAGTTTGGCAAAAGTCTCTCCCCTCTGTATTTCACTTTTGCCCTTTCCATTTGACAGTTGACTTTTTGCAAGTTATGGATTACATTTTTAGGAGAATATACCTTCTAAATTACTAGGTATCTCAATTTTAAAAGCAAAGTTCCTATAAGGCATACTCTAAGGTCAAGTAAAATTAGTTACTTTGAAGATCCAAAGAGTAATTGTGAAAAAGTAGCGATTATTCTATAGAAACTGTGATAGATAAGGAACCTTTTGTTCGCCTGACAGACCTTGAAAAGATATCGCCTGGGCCTGTGGAGCCAAGATGTCTAAATTGTTTTATTGCTTTGATTGCCAAGATGGTGTCAATTGTTTTGCTTTGCTAGCCTTACAGACCTTGAGAGTAAGGCCAGGATGTTGTTAATCATTCTGTGCTGCATGCATAAATCACATATCGCTTTTAAGTGCCAGTAAGTCTCCAAGGAACCGCCGGATCACTGTATAAGGAGAAGGGGTCAGCAGGACAAGGCTGAGGAAGACTCTCACCTTCATCCCTCGACCACCAGAAGGCAGAAGAAGACCCCCTAGCAACTGGAGGAGCATGCTAAAATTACTAGAGAAAGAACACGTAATCCGGAGACCTAACAACTTAAAAGGGGCTTAACTAAGAGGGGTGGGCGCGACAGTTGGTGGAGCGGTGACTCCCCTGCCGCCCAGCTGCAACTTTGCTTTCTTTCTACAATAATAAATTGATTATTTTAATTGGAATGAGATGGCCCATTGTGCTCATTTATAACAACTTGGTGCCGCGGACTGGATCGCTGAATCGGAGAGATTCCCTGTTTGCGGGAGGCGCCCCACCACCTTGGTGGCCCCGGACTGGGGATTCCGGCCCCATCCCCGACCGACGAAACCCCAAAGAGGAAAAGAGAGAAGCAAAGGAGGATAGAAGGCCCGGGGAGACCCCTTAAATTTTGGTGCACAAAGTCCGGACGAAGACGCAGGACGCTGTGAAGTATAAAGGGATCCGCTCGGGCGGGTCGGGATCCCAGAGTGCGGCGTGTGGTGTGTGCGTGAGAGGGGAGCCGGCAGCCGGATTCCCCAAGTGAGTGTGGACCCTTAGTAGTGCGGTTCCCATTGACCAGCGAGGGCTTGGGGCCACTGCAAACAGGGGAAGCGAGAGTAACATTGAGTGAGTGAAGGCACTCTGGAGGAATGGGCAGGGGAAGAGTAAGCCTCCTGCAGAGATTAAACTCCCACCCGTACCTAGGGATAGCCCCTTAGGATTTCTGTTAGATAATTGGGAACATTTCCCCGATACAGGGGGAAAGGACAAGGCTAAAATGATACATTATTGTGTAGAGGTGTGGGGTGGGAAAGAAATTTCAAAAAATGTATTCTGGCCAGTATTTGGATCCTCAGAGGATTGGGTAAAACAAAAACTGAATACTTGGGTAAACACTAAAACACCTCTCTGTGCTGAAGAGAGTGATTATGCAAAGGTTTGGGTAAGACGCCCGGAGGTATTTATTTTTAAATTGGCGGAGAAATCTAGGGAAAATAAGAATAAAAAGAAGGGAAACCGCCAGAGGAGACCATAATGACCCCTCCTCCATACATACCTCCCGGCTCAGATACCAGAGGCCCCGGCTGGTCCGAAAGTGCACCTCCCGGGAAGATTCAGACTCTGACCACTCAGATTATACAGGACCAACTACCCGGAGCAGGGCCCGAAAGGATTGTATCCCCTAAGGGAAATACCGATGGGAGGACCACAGGCCGGCATAGGGTTTATATCGGGTACCCCTCAGTTCAGGAGACGTGGAGAGATTTTAAGAAGGAAATGGGACATCTGTTGGAAGACCCGCTAGGGTAGCGGAGAGGGTAGACCAGTTTCTGGGGCCCAAACATGTATACTTGGGAGGAATTGCAGTCCATATTGAATATCCTGTTTACAGCAGAGGAAAAGAACATGATAAGGAGAGAAGGCATGCGATTTGGGATGTCCAACACGACAAGGACCAGCAGCCAATATCAAGTGGCCGCTACAGAATCCTAATTGGGACCATCAAAATCCAGCCCATAGGGTTCATATGCAAGATTTGAGAACAATAATAGTTCAAGGGATCAGGGAATCGGTCCCGAGGGGCCAGAATATTAACAAGGCTTTTAACGAGAGGCAGAAGAAAGATGAGACTCCCACAGAGTGGCTAGAAAGGCTGCGAAAGAACTTCCAGCTTTACTCAGGAATGGATCCGGATGGTCAGATGGGGCAGGCAGTACTGAAAGTGCATTTTGTTTCAAAATCCTGGGAGGATATTAGGAAAAAGATACAGAAGATGGAAGACTGGCAGGACAGAGGGTTGGATGAACTATTGAGGGAAGCTCAGAAGGTTTATGTACAAAGGGAGGAGGAAAGTCATGTTTACAGGTTAGAATGATGGTTGCTGCGTACGGGAAAAGCAGGGGGCAAGATCGGGAGGCGTGTACAGAGGAGGCCCCGGTCGACAGTCGAGCTAAACAAAGGACTTGAGAGAAAAGCAGGACTTAAAGGTGTGTTTTTACTATGGAAGAAAGGACACTTCAAGAGGGAATGCCGGATCCGAATTAGGGATGAGAAGGAGTTTAAGGCAGATTAGGGGGTCAGGGGCTCTATTTGTTGGGGACCCGGAAACATCAGAAGGAGCCCTTGATAAAATTAAAAGTGGGTCCCCATGGCCAGGAGGTTACTTTCTTGGTTGATACTGGTGCAGAAAGATCTACACTTCAATCGTTACCCAAGGGCTGTGCCCTGTCAAAAGAAACAGCTACAGTGATAGGAGCAAAAGGGGAACCCTTTGATGTAAAGGTAATAAAGGAAGTAGTAATAGAATCAGAATCTAAATTAGGGTGGGGATTTTTGTTGGTATCAGAATCAGACTACAACTTGTTAGGCAGAGACATGATTGTAGAATTAGGCATCCAAATAGAGGTGGTGGAGAAAGAGTTACAATTAGGCTCTGTCCCCTCAGACAGGAGGACGAGAAGGAAATAAATCCGAAGTGTGGTATAACCCTGGGAGTGTGGGGCAGTTAAAAATAGCCCCATTTACAGTTAAAAATCAAGAACCCCCGAAATTCCAGTAAGGATAGCAATACCCCATCTCTCCTGAGGGAAAGAGGGGATTGAAGCCTGAGATAGACAGGTTGTTGAGTAGGGGATTGTTAGAGCCTTGTATGTCACCATATAATACACCAATACTTCCCAAGTTAAAAAGGCAGATGGGTCTTATCGTCTGGTACATGATTTGAGGGAAATAAACAAACGGACCATAGCCAGGTTCCCTGTGGTGGCGAATCCTTATACACTTTTGAGTAAGCTGGGTCCGGACAATTTGTGGTACAGTGTAATAGATTTAAAGGATGCATTCTGGGCCTGCCCTCTCGATGAATCAAGTAGAGATTATTTTGCCTTTGAATGGGAAGACCCTGAAACGGGGAGAAGACAACAGCTTAGGTGGACAGTACTACCCCAGGGATTCACAGAATCCCCAAACTTGTTTGGGCAGGCGCTTGAACAAATTTTTAAAGGATTACCAGACAAAGCCTGGGGTGACTTTTGACACAATATGTAGATGACCTATTGTTAGCAGGGAAAGATGAAGAGGATGTAAGGAAAGAAAGTATTAGACTTCTAAACTTTTTGGGACCCAAAGGCCTGAAAGTTTCCAAAACTAAGTTACAATTTGTAGAAGAGGAAGTTAAATATCTAGGCATTATTTGAAAAAAGGCTGAAAAGAAAATAGATCCGGAAAGAATTCAAGCTATTTTATCATTACCAATACCAAAGAACAAAAGACAGATTCGGCAGATATTGGGCCCACCGGATATTGTAGGCAGTGGATTGAGAATTACAGTAATAAAGCTAGATTTTTATACCAAAAATTGACACAGGAAGGGCTAATGAAGTGGACTCAGGAGGACACGGAAAAACTTCAAGAGTTAAAAGAAAGTTTAGTTCATGCCCCGGTTCTAAGCCTTCCGGATTTAAAAAGACCATTCTTTTATTTGTCAACGTGTAGCAGAAGGAATTGCATTCGGAGTGCTTACTCAGGATTGGGTAGGGAAAAGAAGCCGGTGGCATACTTATCCAAAAATTTTGGATCCAGTAAGTAGAGGATGGCCTACATGCTTACAAATTTTAGCAGGATGTGCTTTATTGGTAGAAGAGGCCAGAAAAATTACCTTCAATAGTAGTTTAAAGGTTTTATCCCCCACAACATTCGGAGTGTGATGCAACAAAAGGCGGATAAGTGGATTTCGGATGCAAGACTTTTAAAGTATGAAGGAATTTTATTAGAGGCACCTGATTTTACTCTTAGAAACCACCACCCTACAAAAATCCAGCCGCCTTTCTATATGGAGAACCGAACAGGAGCCTTTAGCACATGATTGTATAGCTACTATAGAAGAACAAACTAAAATTAGACCTGATTTGGAGGAAGAGGAGCTGGATGGGGGAGAGAAACTGTTTGTAGATGGATCCTCCAGGGTGATTGAGGGAAAAAGGAAATCTGGATATGCCATCATAGGGGGAACTGACTTACAAGTAGTAGAATCAGGGGCTTTGGATAAGTCATGGTCAGCACAAGCGTGTGAGTTGTATGCTATACTCCGAGCTCTAACACTCTTAAAGGGGAAAGAGGGAACAATATATACTGATTCTAAATATGGGTTTGGGGTGGTCCACACTTTTGGAAAATTATGGGAAGAAAGGGGACTGATTAACTCACAGGGAAATGATTTAGTACATCAGAAATTGATAGTTGAAGTATTGCGAGCTTTAAGGGGGCCCAAAAGGGTGGCAGTGGTTCATTTGAAGGGACACCAACGGGGGTTAGATTTCAGAAGCAGAGGAAATAATGCGGCTGATCAAGAAGCGAAACAAGCTGCCATGAAGGAAATGGTTTTGAGAGAGAAACAGGGAAATAATGAAGTACCTGAGCAGGAGGAAAATAATCCTGTTTTTACAGATGGGGAAAAGGAAAAACTACGGAGGATGGGGGTAAAAGAGGAAATGGGCAAATGGGTGTTAGAAGATGGAAGAGAGATATTGCCAAAAGCAGTAGCTCAGCGAATGTTATATAAATTACATCAAAAGACACATTGGGGGGCCCAGGGGTTGGTTGACCACTTTGCTACTAAATTCATGAGTATTGGGCTCCATGATATGGCTAAACATATCACTAAAAGCTGTCCCACCTGTCTGCGGGTAAACCGCAGTAATCTGAGGAGATTACCCCAAGGGGGAAGGCCTTTGGCAAAAAGGCCTTTTGCAAATTTGCAAATAGACCTCACTGAGTTACCAAAGGTTGGAAGGGTCAAATACCTCTTAGTCATAGTAGACCACCTCACCCATTATGTGGAAGCCTTCCCAACTGCAAGAGAAACAGCCCGGACAGTGGTAAAAACTTTGTTAGAAGAAATAGTGCCCAGGTACGGAGTGCCTGAGACCATAGACTCTGACAAAGGGCCACAATTCACATCGAAAATAACACAGGAACTGGCGGAAGCACTGGGAATTAGATGGGAGAAACATACCCCTTGGCATCCTCAAAGTTCAGGAAGGGTAGAAAGGATGAATGGAGAAATAAAGAAACAACTCACTAAATTGGTACTAGAAACTAGGCTGTCATGGACAAAATGCATTCCCTTAGCCTTGCTAAATATTCGAACACAACCACGAGCAGATGTAGGATTGTCTCCATTTGAAATGTTATATGGAATGCCCCATAATTTGGAAAAGGTTCAATCCAATCCTAACATTAGTGAACAATATATCAATAAGTATTTGGCCACCCTAATGAAATTTAGAAAACAACTGTGGGAAAAAGGGATGTGGGCTCAGAGACCACCTTTAGATCTTGTGTTACATCAGGTACAACCTGGAGATTGGGTCCTGGTTCGAAGTTGGAAAGAAAACCCAATAACCCCAAAGTGGGAAGGACCGTATTTGGTACTACTCACCACAGACACGGCCATCCGAACAGCAGAAAAAGGGTGGACTCATGCCAGCCGAATAAAGGGACCAGTGGATCCATCAAGATTCACGAAGGACACTAAAAGCCCTGAATGGGAAGTACAAGGGACGGCAGGTAACCTAAAGTTAACCTTGAGGAGAAAAACATCGTCATAAATGGACTCAGAGGACATCTGGGTGGGGGATAATTGGATATTACAGAAAGAATTAATTGGAACTTCAGAGTCACCTGGATATTGCGGATATTTAGAGAAGCTTGCGCAACAACCTTATTATCGAGAGATCAGGTTGACGAATAAAGGAAAACTGTATAATGGGGAGGGTAATGTAAATCATAATGATATAAGGGTGGCATGTAGTTGGTTAGATTGTCGTTGCTATCCATTTGTATGCTTTTGCTGTAAAATTTGCAAAGAGCTGTGGTGGGTCCACTGCCAGAAGGGGAGGGCTCCTAGGAGTGTGTGTCAGCCTTGTTGGGAGGAACAGCGCAAGCTGACTACTTTGATTCTAAGCCAAAAAGTAGCAGCTCGAGAGCTAAAAGTGGGATCCCCGTCCTGGTGGCAGATATTCTCCAAAGGCATTAACCCTGAGCTTTATTGCTACCACTCCAACGAGCCTTCGGGTCCATTTAATACGGATATTGTAGAGGTAAAGTGCCGAAAACAGGAAAAAAAGCTCAGGTGTGATACCCCACCGTTGAAAGAAAGGAGTTGGCACTCCAAGAAGAGAAAGTGGAAAAGAGGAGTGAATCCCACCCCTGAAGAATATCCTTGCTGCCGTGAAGATGGGTTACCCCGCAACTAGTAGCAACCTGGTTGGCGGGCGAGGCAGAAGGGTAAGTGGTGGGGAAAGGGGACCTCCACCAAGTATAAACACCGATATGGCACTTAAACTCTTGGAAACCCAAGGCCGGAGGGGAGACAGCATGGGAAATAGAACAGAGAAAATTGTTAAAACGCAAATTAATTCTGGCAGTGAGCATCCCCTAGCTCTAAAATTGTGTATAATAGGAGGACTGGTGGGGCTTGTTATTGGGTCGGCGGAGGCCAGTCACGAACCCTTTAGATGGTCACTGATAAGGTGGGAAGATCAGACAACTATTCAAACAGTAGTAACTTCAGGAAGCCCCTCATTTCGAGTATACCTGACCCAGCTGACCTTGATATGGGGCGGAATAGATCAGCCTTCGGAACCCCGAAATGCTGGAAGGAGATATTCAGCCTTTTATATGTGCCCGGCCTCCAACCCGGGAAAGGGGTTTTGTAACTATCCAGGATACAACTACTGTGCATATTGGGGCTGTGAAACCATTGCTTCAGGATTTCCCCCAGGAGGAGGGCCTGATCGGTTTTTGAAAGTTAATAGAGGACCCCCAGGATGTATATCCCCCCAATATGCCTATGATGGAACTGTAAAGGGTGGACACCGCGGCTGGTGTCAGTATGTATACTTAAACATAAGCCAACCAGAAGATCCAGGGTGGTTGGTAGGAAAGACATGGGGGTTTCAATTTTGGGAACCGGGAAGAGATAGGGGAGGAATGATATTAATAAGGAAAGAATCAGTCCCACATGACCCGGTACCCGTGGGACCCAACCCAGCTATCAATGCTGAGAAAGAATGGAACAATACGAAATCCTCAGGCAACAAAACTTTAGAGGCGAATGGGACTAGGGAAGGAAATGAATCTGTTAGTTGGCCAAATGAGCCCCAGTCCACTCAAGAATATAATGCACTGTGGAAAGTAATGCAGGCCACATTTAGGGTTCTAAATAACACCTACCCTAACTTAACAGAAGGGTGCTGGTTATGTTACATGATAAAGCCACCTTTTTATGAAGCCCTAGGGTCCTCTGCGAAATTGAGACGAGTTAACGGAACAAATCCGAGAGAGTGCCTTTGGAAAAAAGGGAAGGAAAATACCCCTGGGTTATCAATAGCCCAGGTAAAAGGCAAAGGGAGATGTGTGGGAAACATACCCATAGAAAAAGACCATCTTTGCCAAGTAAAAATGTCCATCTCAGACTCGAGAAAACCAGCCCAATGGCTCCTTCCCGCAGCTAATACAAAATGGATTTGCAACAGCCTAGGGGTTACCCCATGCCTGGCAATTGGTAATTTTAATGAAACATCAGAATACTGCATACAAGTTTTAATTATTCCTCGAATATCATATCATCCGAAGGACTATGTATATGAACATCAAATTACCCCGGAGCATCACATAATGAAAAGAGAACCATTTACGGCACTCACAGTGGCAGTATTGCTTAGCATTGGGGGAGCGGGATTAGGAACCGGAGTGGCGTCTTTAGTGAACCAACAACAGGGAATAAGAGATTTAAGAATCTCGGTGGATGAGGACCTAAGCAGAATTGAAAAGGCAATAGATGGGTTGGTAAAGTCAGTAAGATCCTTATCAGAGGTAGTGTTACAGAACCGTAGAGGATTAGATCTTTTGTTTCTACAACAAGGGGGGCTCTGTGTGGCTCTGAGGGAAGAATGTTGTACTTACGCAGACCATACAGGAATTGTGATCGACACCATGGCAGAGTTACGGAAACAACTAGAGCAAAGGAAAAGGGAACGAGAAGCACAACAAAGTTGGTATGAATCCTGGTTTACCCGCTCCCCTTGGCTAACAACCCTCTTATCCACCATAGCAGGACCATTAGTATTGTTCATTTTGACACTAACATTCGGGCCATGCATTTTCAACAAACTTATTAACATAGTGAAAGGAAGGCTTGAAGCTGCCCACTTGATGCTTATAAGAGCAAAATATGAAACTTTAAAGGGGGAAGAAACAGAAGACTATTTAGAATTAAGCAGAATAGAATTACAAAGATTTAGCGAACAAAAGTAAAATATAGAAAAAGGGGGGATTGTGATAGATAAGGAACCTTTGTTCAGCCTGGACAGACCTTGAAAAGATATCGCCTGGGCCTGTGGAGCCAAGATGTCTAAATTGTTTTATTGCTTTGATTGCCAAGATGGTGTTAATTGTTTTGTTTTGCTAGCCTTACAGACCTTGGAGAGTAAGGCCAGGATGTTGTTAATCATTCTATGCTGCATGCATAAATCACATATCGCTTTAAGTGCCAGTAAGTCTCCAAGGAAC
>JAPFBE010000036.1:334532-481898 GCA_034336665.1 Luscinia megarhynchos
TATAGGGAGGAAAAGATTGTTGCATTAAAGCTCAATTGGAGTTGAAGCCGGCCAGTACATTCTGTGGTGGATAACTGTCCTGAGTTTGGCTGGGATAGAGTTAATTTCCTTCTCAGTAGCTGGTACAGTGCTATGTTTTGGATTCAGCATGAGAATAATGCTGATAACACACTAATGTTTTAGTTGTTGTTGAGCGAGTGTTTACCCTAAGTCAAGAGCCTTTCATTGTCTCATGCTTTGCCAGGGAGGAGCTGCACAAGAGGCTGAGAGGGAGCATGGCCAGGACAGCTGTTCTGAACTGGCCAAAGGGATATTCCATACTACAGAACATCACGTTCAGTATATAAACTGAGGGCAGTTGTCTGGAAGCCACTGATTGTTGCTCAAAGATGGGCTGGGCATCTGTCAATGGGTGATGAGCATTTGTATTGTGCATCAGTTCTTTGCCTTGGGTTTTATTCCTCTCTTTTTTCATTACAATATTATTAATAATAATAATAATAATAATAATAATAATAATAGTAATTTTATTTTGCTTCCAATTATTAAAGTGGTCTTATCTCAGCCCACAAGGTTTACAGCAGTGGATGCCTTACCTATCGGTAACATTGTTCTGGACTGAGGACACTAAGTTAATTCAACCTAGAGGAGAATAAGGGGTGATCTCATTGATGTCAACGACTTCCTCATGAGGAGGAGAGAGAGAGGTGCTGATCTTTCTTGTCTGGTGACAGGACAGGAGGGAATGCTTAAAGCTGCAGCAGGGGAAGTTCAGACTGGATATTAGGAAAAAGTTCTTCACTGAGAGAATGGTCAAGCACTGGAACAAGCTCCTCAGGGGAAGTCATCATGACTCCAAGCCTCATAAAAGTCAAGAAGTGTTTGGACAATGTTCATAGATATATGGTTAAACTTTCAGATCACCCTCTGTGGAGTCAGGAGTTAAACTCTGTACTGGTTAGCAGAAGAACAATAATAGCGTGCCGAGTGCAAATCTTACACTGCAATAGCACCCACGCATGATGCCAACCTCTAGATGCACCCAAAAACTGCAGGGAAACTTCCCACAAATACAAGCTATTCCATTCACCTCTTCTTGACTTCCTAAATTCTCTACAGCCTGGTGCTCCCAATCCAAAAGCCACCAGTTTTCCAACTTTTACTCTTCTCTGCTAAACTGGTCCTATCCTTTGTCTAGTCCCAAAAAACGTCCACCTCTCAGCTCCCAAAAAAATAATCCTCTTTTTTTCTACCTTTTTCACTAACTTCACACTCAGTGTGCTGCACTTCTAACTTTTGACACAAGATGGCCGTGTTGCCTCAAAAGCACAGCAGCTCCAAAACACAACTCTAAGTCACTTCCCACTCTAACTAGCATCACAGCCTTATTATTCCCGCGGGAAATACTTACAAACACACTATGCTAAAGCACTCAACCTCTAAATTTCAAATTCGACAAGCAAAAACCTGATCAGCAGACGCTGTCCCTATCGTGTCTCAGAGTCCAGACCTTTTTAACATGAACACCGAGTGTTACAGTAGACACAGTCTCCCGTAACCCAAAGTACACACGCACCACAGTCACAGCGGGAGGGGGGCTTTTTTCACAACCGCTCTCACAGTCAGGACACATTCACAACAGCATAATAATCATAGACAAAGGTTTGCCCTTAAAACTGCTAGCCCCAAATTGCAAAGCAAACTGAGTCGTTTACGGCATAATCAATCGGCCAAAATCCCCCTCTGCCAGCAACCAAAGCCCGAGACCCACCCCTCCCTCCCCGCCCAGGCACAACAGCTCCACAGCTGTCTCTGCCGGCAACCAAATACAATTAACAGCTTGCGAACACACTATATAAGCACAAGCTGTGTGTGACGCGTCTCCTCCCACAGCTTAACAATGGCCTTTCCTGACCACGCGTACGCCTTACAGGTCACTTTTGAAAACTGTTTCAGTTTTTAAACATACTGTTTTGTCCGGAGTTTTTAGTAGTCAGGAGTCATTGTCTGCTGCCGAATGAACAGTCGGAACAGCGGAGCCCTCCTCTTCCAGGAATATTCGAGCTCCCAAGGGGTCCACCACACAAGCCAGTCTCACAGCCGAAAGAACCTTGTCCTGCCGCGGTCGCCAAATTGGATCATTAAAACCAATATGTTCACGGACAAAGACTCTCTAACTAGTTAAAGTTAGAAAATGGTATGTTTATTAAGATGTCGGAGGGCTGCACGGGGGTAGTCCTCTACAGACATGGCAGCCCTGTATAAGGTTCCTTGCCCTCTATTTATTTCCCAAAGTCTTACATTCCATACATATGCATAACCCCAGTACCTCTTATCCCCGCTCTGTATTAAAATGAGGCTAATAGTCCATCACGCGTGAGCATTTCTTCTCTTGAATTGCGTCAGTGGTCTTGAATTGGGCGAGTGGTCTTGAAAGATGAAGGAAAGTCTTCATCAGGTCTCCGTGACCCTCTGGCACAATCCCAGGTCCCCTGCTTCGTGATTGATTGATATAAAGTCCAGGTGTCAGCCATTGTTCTACTGGTTTCAATCTGTTCTTATAATGGTTCACTTATTCCACCATTTCTATAAACAAAACTGAAACAACCTCATAGTGGCAAGTAATACCTCTATTATCTCTAGCTTAAGCATCCAATAATCATTAACCTATCGTTTGTTTTATCTAACTTGCATCCTGATCAATATGAATTTCTTCTAACCCTTACCTAAAATCTAAACTCTTTAAAATCATGATTCACTTCCATCCTCTCTCATGTAAAAGAAAAAGACAGAGTGGAGACACACACACAAAAAAAAACCAGCATAAAAACTTCAAAGTCAGACCAAAAAAGAGTTAAGTCCCAAATAGGAGGGGATGAGGAGATGCCTAAAGTAAAATTCTCTTGTAAGTGATAGTGATAGACTATAATAAAACACTAATCTTAGAAAAATTAGGATTCTAGTTGAAAGTTAGAAGAAACTGTGTTTGAAAAAGTTATCTGTAACTTAAATAATTAATTGCCTGTCATTTTATGTTTGCTCAGCTGTGCCTGCAATGGGAAAAGATGAAACTAGTAAGTAGTCCAAAGAAACATGAACTGAGGAAGTGTGTAAGTCTACAGCTTTGTATTTCCACACTTTTCCTTCTCTCTTGGCTGAGGCATCAGTAAACCAGGCATTTTCTGTCTGCTCGGGCGAGAAGGGAGGGGCTACCTTAATCACTGAAGCCGGTTTTTCCTGACTGCTGTTCAAGTTCTCTGTTTCTTGTATTGACAAATTTTTAACAGCACCTTCAGTGATGGAGAAAATGTGACAGTAGTGTTCTATTTGAGCATAACATTTTCTCACAGAGGCCCGTTGGGCAACCCCTTCTGGAGGAGGGGTTCCAGAGGTAACTGTTTTAATTACTTTAAAAGGACCTCTCAATACAATTGGCTGTTGTCTCGTGATTTTTTTCTACTTCAATCAAAGCCAAACTAACAACAAACAGCCCTTTTTCCAAGTTGTGTATCTTTTTTCAGCATCCTTAAAACTACGGGAGTAGAAACTGACAGGCCTGGTAGGCCCCTCTGGACCTCTCTGCCATATGTGTACAGATAACCCTGAAGAAGCAAAACCCCATTCTACTGGAAAGGATCTGTTGGGTGAATAGGACCTAGGGCCTGATGGGCTGTTGCTTCAAAAATCAGTAATTGTAATGCTTCCTCCTGAGCTGGGCTCCAATCCCATTTTACCCCTTTTCATAACAGATTATAAAGGGGCCTGGCAATTATTGAAAATTTGGGAATGTGTTTTCTCCAAAATACTAATAACCCTAAAGCTTGTTGAAGTTCCTTTTTGGATTCAGGCATTTTAATCTGATCTAGTGAGGTTAGTGTGTCTGGTGGAATGCATGTCATTCCGCCCTTCCAGAAAATCCCTAAAAATTTGACTTCCTGTGAGGGTTTCTGTATTTTCTCTGGAGGGATCTGCAAGCCAAGGTTTTCTAGGTGTGAGATATACAAGCTCGAGACGGACTCTTACACCCCATCCTCTCTCTCTCTCTCTCTCTCTCGCTCTCCCCTTTTACCTCTCTGCCTCTCTCTCTCTCCCTCTGTCTCTCTCCTTTTCTCTCTCTCAAAACTTAATTGTTACCAAGCAATAAACGGTATTATCGCTTTGTGCTAAACAAACCTGTGTCTCTTGCCTTTTGTCTTTTGCACCCTGGGGTCAAACGAACCATCACGACTCCCACTCAAGTTGAGCGGATCGTGACACCCTGTCACCCCAACAATGGAAACAGGTTCCTTCCCCACATGTTCTGATGGTATCAGGGTGCATTGTGAACCAGCATCAACTAGCACTTTATGTGTCTGTGTCTTTGATGTGCCAGGCCATCGCACCCACACTATCCAATAGATCCTGTCATCCCATGCCTCTCCCTGGCTAGAGGCAGGGCCCCTCTAGCCCTGGTTATTATTTTTTTCCTTGGCATGCATAGTGGAGGTTTCTTCCAGGGGATCTGACAGATCATCTACCCTTCTGTAATACCCTGCACCTTGGTTATGGGAGGTTGAGGCAACCTTCATTTTTGCGCGGTTCCCTCGGTTAGCATTTCCCTCCCTGAGTTGACGCATCGGTGCTGCCAGGACAGGAGTGGATTTCCCATCTCATTTTTCCATGTCTTCGCCATGGTCTCGCAGGAAGAACCACAAGTCAGCTCGTGGGGTGTACCCTCTCTCCCTAGCTGGGGGGCGTTGGGTTCTAGATTTGGGGCCCGTGACTCGTACTGGTGCTGCACTGATCTTCCTTATCTCCTCCCTTATCTCCTCCCTCATCTCCTCCCTCATCTCCTCCCTCATATTCCTCATCTCACCTCTCAACCCTCTCATTTCCTTCACCTCCTCTTGGACCTCTTGGAGATCCTTTACCACAGCAGAGACATTGGCCTGCATTGGACCATTCATCATACTCTCAAAATTTCTGAGCTTGTTGGCAACAGAACCCACTGTGTCTTGGTGGTTATCAGCATTAATCATTGACATAAAAGTGGTATATTGAAATGGCCCCAGAGTTGCCAAATTCCACAGCATCTGCCCTGTGCACCTGACCTTGTCTGGGTCATTGTCATGCTGTCCATCCCTCCCAAAGAGTACCTCTAATACTGCCACTTCTCTCAGCTGCTGGATCCCTTCCTCAAGGGTCTTCCAGCACATTCTACGGTGGTGCTCTTGCATTCTCTCTTTGTGGACAAACCTCTCTCTCACGCTAATTAAAAGTCAGTCCCAGAGGGAATGGAAGCCTTGCTCCCTTACAAATATCTGGTCCACACATGAGTTCTGGGCCAAGGATCCCAAATTCCTGGCCTCAGTTCCATCCAGTTGCACACCTGTTCCTGTAAGGTCCCAGACCCAGAGTAACCAAGTTGTATAAGGCTCACGACTCTGCCGTACAATGTCTTTTCACAGATTATGGAGACTATAATATGAGAGGGACTCGGTGATGATCTCAGTCTCTGGCTCCCTTGCTGGATGTGAGGACCCTTCTGGCTGATCCCCATTATCTAGGTGCCTTGTTTTAATCTTAGATTTTCTAGTTTCCACAGGGGCAACTGCTGCTGGCTGTGGCTGCCCCTGTAATCCAGCTGGAACCTGGACAGATACAACATCTACGAGTTCCACTGCAGCACCATCAGACTCTCCCTCTTTAGGGCAGGGGGAGAGTTTTTCACCAGCTGGGGAAAAGTGCTCCTTCAACATCTGGCCTATCGCCTTCACTAGAACCCCCATCCATTCTGGGTGGTTCCTTTCTGCGGTGGGCTGTGGGGCAGCATCAGGCTCTGGGGCAACATCCCTAGTCTCTGGGGCAGGGTCATGTTCTGGGGCAGCACCTCTATTTCCTGGGGTAGGTATCAGGGTTTTTTATCCAAGCCAATATTCCCTTGTTTGTGAATGCTAAGTAGAACAGGCCTATCAGCAGCACCAACCACTGAATAATAACACTAGCAATTAAAGCAGATCTGAAATCCTTGAAAACTGGTGGGGTAGCCTCAAAAGGCTGGATGATGGGTTTGGAGAAAATTTCCCTTGCATTCATTACCTCACAGTAAGTACCATTATTGAAATAACCCCAGAAACATGTAGTTAGAGTATGATAGCTCTGGATCCATGTGGCCACTTTTCAGAAAAAATTAAAAAACCATGAATTCCTGACATAATCAATCCACCAAACGAATCGGATAATAGCTACAGTAACTTTGGTGAGGGGGCCCATATTCAAATAGGGGCTTGCAAATGGAAGAGAGATATTTGTGATCACATGGAGCCCAAACCAGATTAAACTGGACAGCATGTTGCCGCTTAAGAGAGCTGTTACTCCTGTCTTAACTCTCCTCTCAGTGCCCTCTGCCCCACTTTGGGCGCCAAAATCTTTCTTGGTTTGAAGGACAGGTGTCTGACGATGAAGGCAGAAGCTTTTCTTTGCAATAGACTTTAATTCCACTCCCCCCAAGTATTTTAATTGTTTGAATCAAGGACTCTGAGGCAGAGATAAGGGGGTAGGAATAACAGCTCTTTTACTAAAATATTTAACCGTACAAGCAGAGATAAAAGCAGTTATTAAAATTACCAACAAAACAGAAAAAATAACTCAGTTCCAGTTCTTTCTTTAGCTGCGGACACACTCGGTCTGTGTCTGTTCCCGGTGATGTAACACGTGGCAAAGCCGGCGCAGCTGCAGAGAGCAGACGGGAGCAGAGGCGGGAGCAGAGGTGGAAGGGGAGGGCGGGGAGGGGAATAGCAACGGCTGCGCCCGTCTCAGGTGGGAGCAGGCTGGATGGGGTAGCTCCTCGCTCACCGTTTGTGTTCTGGTGGTCAGCTCTGTCCTCAGAGGTAGGAGGCTGTAGAAGGGGAGATGCAGGGCAGGTGATCACAGACCGTCTGGCTCTCCTGTGTTCAGCCGCGTGGCTGGAGATGCGGGGGGGAGGGGTCCTCTTCTCGGCTCCGATCGCTGGAAACAAGAGTAACCCCTCGGGAAGCCGCTCCCACCTACCCCTTTTGTCTAGAGTCGTCAAAGGTCCTGGGTGTAACCCGGCAAACGCCGTTAGCATGATAATGGGAAAAATTCATTAAATTGACACAGTAATAGAAAAACACTCAACACCCAACTGATAGTCTTTTCATACGCACTTTTCTTAGCTGTGCTTCATAGAATGGTGTGGGTTGGAAGGGACCTTAAAGACTATCTATTTCCAACCCCCCTGCCATGGGCAGGGAACTTTCTAGTAGACCAGGTTGCTCAGAGCCCCATCCAGCCTGGCCTTGAACACCTCCAGGGATGGGGAGTCCACAACCTCCTTGAGCAATCTCTGCCAGTGCCTCACCACCCTCACAGGGAGGAATTTCTTCCTAATATCTAATCTAAACCTACCCTTCTTCGGCTTGAGGCCATTCCCCCTTGTCTTATCACTACATGCCCTTGTGAAAAGACCCTCTTCAGCTCCCTTACAGGCCCTTTTTATGTACTGGAAGATGCTATAAAGTCTCCCCAGGGCCTTCTCCAGCATTAACAATCCCAACTCTCTCAGCCTGTCTTCACAGGAGAGGTGCTTCAGTCCTGTGATCAACTTAGTGCCCTCCTCTGGACTCGTTCCAACAGATCAATGTCCTTCTTGTGTTGAGGACCCCAGAGCTGGATGCAGTACTCCAGATGGGGTCTCACAAGGGCAGAGTAGAGGGGGAGAATTGCCTCCCTTGCTCTGCTGGTTATGCTTCATGACTCAAATTATCTCAGTTTATTCTAATCATAAGTCTTGCCCATATCCTGTTGCTGTAGGGCTAGGAGCGGCAAAAGGATACAGCAACACAGACTTCCTCAGAAGGCAGAAGAAGCAATTTATTGAGGAATTAGCCAAACTTTTATAGACTGGATTGCAGAAGCAAGGGTAGAATCAAGCTCATTGGTCCAAGGAAGGCAACACCTCTTGTAAATATGCTTTTACCAAAACATCATATTTCCCACGTACTCTCCTGTGCACAACACCAGATGTTAGACTTTGTTATTAATTCTTTCTTTTCTGTCTTCCTTTGAGTAGCTTGGCAAAATTCACACTGCTGCATCCACAATATCCTTCTGTAATTTGAAAAGAATTAGTCCTAGGCGTTCTAAAAAAACCAATTTGTAATAAACAGAATCATCAGATGTAGAAATAACATTTTCTATATTATCCTAGTTAAAATTATGGATTAACAGCAGCATAAAAGGATTTTTTCCCTCATGTTCTGTTCCATCTCATTGTCTTTCTACTTGCAAAAAATAAGAATAAATATGTCTTAATAAATAAAAGTAAAATGTTTGTCACAGAGCAGTTTTTCATAACAAGCTGTCCTGGATAATCAAAAATGCTATTGTGTTCCATATCTATCTGTGCCTATAAAATGGTTTCTGTCTCTTTAAGGCCTGGCACTGCAGCCGGAAATGGAGCCGGGGGTTGCAACAGTCCCTTAAAAAATGCAGAGCACTGAAGCCGAGTTCGCTCTGGCCTCATGATCTTGGACTCAGGCAGAGTCCCTCTCTTGCCTCTTGGATCATGCTCTTTTGCCTTCGTTCCAGCCAGGAGGCAGAGATTTGCACTTTCTTTCCAGACTCACAACAGTATCAACCCTAGAAGCCATTTCACAATCAAAAACTGTTTCAGAGTGAATCTTGCAACGTCAGTCAGCAGCACAAGGACAGGGCCAGTCAGGGCCAGGGGGTGCCATTTTTGATGCTTGAGGAGACCATTCCTCATACATACCTACACCAGAGTCTCAAAAGCAGCAGCACCAGTGCCGGCAGAGTCCAGTGGGTGGCAGACCGAGGCAGTGAGACAACAGCACCGACACCCAACCAACCAGAGGCTGATACTTCGGGGCCGGAGTTCCCCGGGCAAAGGTTCAACAATTCTCATCTGCCACTAGAACTGCTTCATAAGTTCCTACCTTTCCGAGAGGGTGGGTTTTTTTGGTCTGCTATCTTTTCTCTTTGTCTCTCAGACTGTGCGATTTCTTGTGACAAGCACCATCTTGAGAAGGAAAGCCGGTTGCCATTTCCCCTTTGTCTTTGAAGCCACGAGGTTGTCAGTGGAGGCCGCTATCTTGAAAATGAGGGGCATTCCACCATTTTAAGTTTCTTTTTTTGTTCCCAGGGCAGTTTTGTGAGATTAAGCAATTTTGTATCCAGTGATTATTTACTGCTATTTTTTGCCTGCTGCTGTTTCACTTGTTATTAAACTGTTATTTTTTAACTTGTATCTACTCTCATTTAATTTCTCTCTATTGATGGAAAAGGATTGGTTAAAACAATAAGGGGAGGCAACTCATTCCAGAGTGTGTACCTCTTACATTGTCTTAAACCAAGACACAAACTAAAAAAACTCCGCCAAAGGTTGTATGCTGACTGAGTGTACAAACCAAACAAGTATTTAACCATCTGTTCATATGGAGGTTTTTTTAACATGCCTTATGCTATACAGGGTGCATCAGAATGAAACAAGGACTTGTGTTTCTCTTTGCAGAACTCCATAACTCCAAAATACATATTACAAGGAACTTCATTATTACAATAGGTAAAATCTTTTGATGATGGATATCCACAGGTTCTCCTATGACTGACTCATCCCTTGTTAACCAGGAATGTGCTCTGCTACAGTTCAGTGCACATACTTGTGAATAACTGTCACATTATTCCTGGACTCTGAAGCACAAAAGGCACACTTTCTCAGTGGAAGAAATGAAATCAAGGTCCTCTGTATCATAGCTTATCAGGATTTAACTTCAAGAACACCTGATGGCTGAAGAGCAAAGAATAATCTTTTCAAGACTGTATACCTCTCTTTAAATCTCAGTCAAATAAACCCTGTGAAAACTTTCATGTTGATGGCATGTGTGTTTAGATGCCCTCCATACATATCCCTGTGGTGATCATGTCTGTAGAATAAACCCAGTTTTCGTACTTTAGCTGTTCTTAAGGATTTACATAGTGAACAGTGTCAGCACTATGACTATATTAGATGCAAGTATAAACTGTTGCAGCAGAGGTACTCTATTTTAGTCTTTAAAATGGTCATGATCTATGCAGAGGACCAGGCCTCGTCCACCAGAAAAACAAGTATGTTTAATACTTGATGTGAACTGAACCAGTGAGTGTTTCACATTTGAACAGAATAAGTTTCCATTTTCTATTGTGAAACCTAGCATCAAGGCGTTTATGATTAGAGCAATACTCTATGGGTTGGTGTCCTGGTTTAAGAGACAGAGGTCTGCCATGGAAGGCGGGAACTCTCCTGGAATGGAAAGATGACCTCCACCCTCCAAATCATTATAACTTCAAAATTATGGGTCTTCCAGGCAAAACTATGGGAAAAGTAATGAGAGGAATGTCGCATTTGTCTTTACAAACAAGCTGTGGATCTGCTGGTAGATAAGGCTAGCACTAAGAGATAAAAGAAACAATGGGATTTAATTGCATTCCCATTTCTACTCGCTTCAGAGACCATTCTGGGTTAGTTATCAGTCTCTGAATTCATGTTTTCTTGATAGCATACGGCCCAATTTTAGTAATTGTGGGAATTATAGCTTGTTCTTTTTCCTCTAAAATAATTGGAGTCTGAATTATTGCAGCCCTCTTTGACATTGGTGGAGTTGTTTTGGTTTTGATTTTGTGAAACTCGATGCACTATTGAGTAACGTTAAAATCAAGATCAAGGCCTTTTGCTGTGCACGTGTTGGGGGTTGGGTTTTTGTTTTTCCCTTTTTCTCTCTGTGGAATTTTCTCCATTGTTATGTTAAAGGACTTGTTGGCTACACCCCAGCACGGATGGCTAGTATCAGGGGGAGGGGAGACACTCCCTGTCCCTTTGTTATTTTTTGGAAGTTTCTCCCTGCATGGGGGGAGGGGGGGGTGGCGGGGGGAAGAAGGAAAACGCCACTAGACTAGGGGGCAGGTAAAGGAGGTAGGGGAAGCTGAGCTCTCGCTCGCTCGCTGGTGGAGTCAGAGGAAGACGGCCGGTGCTGCTACCTATCACTCCCCCTCTCCCCGCCATCCCAACGCTGGGAGCCACGTTCTCTTCTGTCGGACACTGCACTGCTGCCTTCCTGCTTCAGCCTGCTACCTCGGGGCACCCAGCTGAGCACCGCGACCGACACTATGAGCGGAGGAGTCCCTCCTCTATCCCTCTCACACCTGGACCGCCGCCATCACCCCAGTCCTTCGCAGCTGCACGGGATCAGCCCTGCCCCCACCACTGGTAACTAAGCGCAGTGAGGTGGTGTCTGCGGCCGAAAAGGACTGGAACTGAGTTATACTGTTCTGTTTTGTTGTCAATTTTCATAGCTGTTGTTGTTTTTGTTTGTCTTGTTAGATATATTAGTAAAGAACTATTATTCCTATCCCCATATCTTTGCCTGAGAGCCCCTGATTCCAAAATTATAATAATTTGGAGGGATGGGGGGGTTTGTACTCTCCATCTCAGGGAGGAGGCTCCTGCCTTTCTCGGCAAATACCTGTCTTTCAAAACAGGACAGCACCCTTCATTTTTAAGTCTAAATTCAGGACACGTGATCAAGCATTTGTCACAGCATCCAGGAACAACTTGGATGAGTTCCATGGGTGGATGGTGAGCCTCATGGAACCCATCTTGTATGAATGCATATTCACATCCCACAAACATTTCTCCCTTCCCACATACTTGCATTTGTGACGTAACATTGTGCTTAAAGCCTTAAAAGAGTAGGGATCATAAGCTTTCCCTTGGCATTGGTAAATCCTGGTTACACTGTACTGATGTGGTGTTGTTTTGGCTCTTATTATAGTCGTGGCAATGACCACATGGGTCACAACCATTTGCATTATGTCCATGGTAACTATAAGTCCATTACTCGCTGTTCCTGGTGAATTTAAGCTTCAGCTCTCTGTCACCTGGTGTAACCTTCCAAGTTTCTTCAGGAGCCTTCTTCAGTCGGGAGTGATGGATCCACGCCTTCTGTTCTTTGATCTTGACTGCCATGAAAGTGATGAGGAGTACCTGGAATGGTCCTTCCCACTGTGGTTCCAAAGTCTTCTCTGCAAAAGACTTAACGTATACTTAATCTCCACGTGTTAGATCATGTACTGGCCCATCTAATTCTCTGCTTTGGGCCCCAGCCACATATTTTCCAATTTCTATTAGCTGTTTATTTAGGGCCACCATGTATTTGTGTAGAGTTTTTTCCTTTACTTGAATGGGTGTTGTCCCTTCTTGGACTGCATATGGTCTCCCATACAATATTTCAAAAAGGCTTAATTCCCTTTTGCTTTTGGTTTTGTTCTAATCCTTACTAATGCCAATGAAAGAACCTGGGGCCAAGGCAAATTTGCCTCTTGCCCCAGCCTAACAATTTGTTATTTAATCAAATTGTTCATCGTCTCCATTTGGCCACTGGATTGAGGGTGATATGGGATACGCAATTCCCAATCTATCCTGATGCGGGGACTAATTTGCTGTACAGATTTGGAGATAAAATGTAGCCCTCTATCAGAAGATATAGTGCCTGGGACTTTAAAACATGATATTATTTCTTGTAACAGTGTCTTGGTCACTTCTCATGCCTTAGCTGTCCTGGTAGGGAAAGCTTCTGGCCATCCTGAAAAGGTATCTGTTAACACTAATAGGTAACGATACCCCCCTTTCCTGGGCAATTCCGTAAAATCAATTTGCCATTGCTGCCCAGGTCCACAGCCTTTCCCAATTTATCCAAATTTAGTCTTTGGAATGTTTTTAGGATTAATTTGGAGGCAAAAACCACACTGATGAGTTACTTGTGTTATTGTGCCTTTTGATTTTCAAGCTAGAATTCTCTGTTTTAAATAATTGTATAGAGTGTTTATTCTCCAATGTGTTTTCTCATGTTCTTTTAGCACTAATAACCACCACAAGTAGTAAGGTACTTCAATTTTTCCTTCTTTTGTTACAGCCCACCCTTCCTGGTTATAAGTTGTTGGTTTTTTTTAATAAGTGTCACGGTGTGACTTGGGTTTGCCAACCTTAATAAATTTAATTTCTTTTTGAGACAGGACCCAGGAGTAGAGACAAGGCAGGCTCAAAACTTAAAAAGGTACAAGAAGAAATTTATTAATAATACAAAAAAGAATTAGAATTCAGGATAAAATTCCTAGATTGTTCCCTCCCCTTCATTCCACATTTCTTACCAACAACATACAGAGAGAACACTTCAGTCAGTTATACACTCAAATAATCAGTTCAGTTTACTTCAGAGAGAAAAGTCCCTTTTCTGGTTATGGCTTAGGGGGTATCTTCACCTTCACAGTCTGCATCCACCCGAGACCCACAGAACTATGAATTTTCCTCACATTTACACAGTCCTCCCAGAGCCGTGTTATGGGTTATGATGCACACATGGGGTACCACCTTTAAAGGCAGGCTGCTAAAAACCAGAATTCTCTTCATTGTCTTCTCTATCAAATGTCTCTGTTCATATTCCAGTTCCAGAACAGAGACCCCCATTCCCTCGGGGCAAAGGATCCTGTTCTCAAATATTTCAACCCCCCCATGTATTTTCCACAGTTTAAAGGAACTTTAGTGAAGTCACAATCCCCACAGCCCACAAAAAAGGTTTTCAGCTACTTGCATCTTTTCAATCTCTTCCCACCAGGAACTTTATCTTCATTCCGCTGACCTCTGTAGTCTCCATGCTTCATTTATTTTCATTCAGGGAAGCTCAGGAGATCGAGGATTATATCCAGGTATAAAGAAGTTACAATTGTATCCAGATTGCAAAGAAACAAACAAGGGCAGCTGGAGGCCTCTTCTGCCACGTGGAAAGGCGAGCTGAGCCGAGCTGGCAGGGCAGAGGCCATGCGGCCAGTGCTGGAGCCATGCGGCCATTGCTGGAGCCATGCGGAGCCGGGGGGCCCCCAAGCCAGGGGCTCCCCGCAGAGCCGGTGCCGGGCCGGGCCCCCTGCTGAGCCTGGAGCCGGACTGGGGGGCCGGTGCCCCGGCCAGAGGCCACCGCACCTCCCCAGGCCCCAAGCCGAAAGTGAACAGTTAACTCGATCCACTGTGATTTGTGAAAGCAAAACAACCTCTAATTGGTTTCCCAAGCTGTCCATCACCAAATCAGCTCTCTGATTGGTGCCAGCAGCTCACAGGGGAAGCTCCCAGAGACTGGAGAGTCCCTCCCACTCCCCAGCCTCATGGAGCTTGCCTTGAGGCTAGTCCACCCGTCCCCCTTACCACGTGAAACCAACACAATAAGTTTCTTATCTTTTTTGTTATATACTGGCTTGCCTTCAATAGAGATCTTTCCATCTGGAATTAATGCTGCCTCGACTATTTCGTTGGGTACCTCAGATTTGGCTGCATTTTTTTCCTCTCTGTCCGCCAGCTCATTTCCTTCTTCCAATTCTGGGGTCACGTTTTGGTGTGCCTTGATGTGCATAAAAGCTACCTTTTCAGGTAACTGAACTGCATCTAATAGTTTTAGTATTTCTTGTGCATGTTTACTATTTTTCCCTTGTGAGTTCAGCAGTCCTCTTTCTTTCCAAATAGCTCCATGTGCATTATCCACTCCAAATGCACACCTTGAGTCTGTATAAATGTTGATTTCTTTTCCTTTTGCCAGCTCTAAGGCCTGGGTTAAGGTGATTATTTCAGCTTTTTGTGCAGAGGTATTTGTTGGCAATTGTCCAGACTCTATTACTTCTCTGCTTGTGGTAACCGCATACCCAGCATGTCTTTTTCCACTGATGATATAGCTGCTCCCATCAGTGAACCAGCTCTCAGCGTCCTCGAGAGGGGTGTCCTTCAGATCCGGGCGACTGGAGTAGGTGGCTTCAATGGTCTCCAGGCAGTTGTGGATCACTGGTACTCCCATACTCCCACTGAGGAAAGAAGCTGGGTTCACAATATTAGTTACCACAATTTCAACATAATCTTGTTCTACCAGTATGGTCTGGTACTTTAGAAATTTTTGTGGGGAAAGCCAATGTCCCACTTTTGACTCCAGGACTGCAGACACTGTGTGGGATACTAGCACGGTCATCTTCTGGCCTAGGGTGAATTTTCATGCTTCTTGGATGTTCACTGCTATGGCTGCAACAGCTCTGAGGCACCCTGGCCACCCCTTGGCTGCTGTGTCCAGCTCTATGGAGAGGTAGGCAACCACCCTCTGGTACGGCCCCAAGTCTTGTGCTAATACTCCCAGAGCAATCTCTTGTTTTTCATGAGAAAACAAACAAAAAAAATGGTTTACTCACATCTGGAAGTCCCAGGGCTGGAGCTGACATAAGAGCCTTCTTCAGTTGGTCAAAGGCTCGTGTTGCTTCTGTTGTCAACTGAAGATCCCTGCTCCCTTCCGTGATTAAGGCATACAGGGGTTTAACGAAAAATCCATAGTTATAAATCCACAGTCTGCACCACCCCGTCATGCCTAGAAAGGTTCTCAGTTCTTTTACTGTCTGGGGTTTCAGGGTTTGGCATATTGCTTCTTTATGGTCTTGCTCCAAGGTCCTTTGTCCAGCACTTACTTCATAGCCCAGGTAAATAACTGTTTGTTTCACCATCTGGGCTTTCTTTTGGGGTACCCTATACCCCTGCAGACCCAAAGTTTAGGAGGCTTACCGTCCAATCCACACATGCCTCTTGGGTCCGGGTGGCTATTAAGAGGTCATCCACGTACTGAAGCAGTTGTCCTTCTCCTGGTGGGGGTTCCCAAGACTCCAAATCTTTTGCCAGCTGTTCTCCAAATATGGTAGGGGAGTTCTTGAACCCCTGGGGTAGTACACACCATGTGAGCTGAGTTTTACATCCAGTTTTGGGATTCTCCCATTCAAATGCAAAAATTTTCTGGCTGGCTTCATGGAGAGGGAGGCAAAAGAAAGCATCCTTCAAATCTAAAACAGTAAACCAGGTTAGTTCAGGTGTTAAACAAGTTTACAAGGTGTAGTGGTTTTCATCGACTGGGTCAGTTATCTTATTAACAGCTCTTAAATCTTGTACTAACCTGTATGATCCATCAAACTTTTTCATGGGCAAAATAGGAGTATCAAAATCAGATTAACACTCATTTAATAGTCTTATTTGCAAAAAGTTCTCAATAATTGGGTTGATTCCTTCTCTGTCTTCCCTTCTCAGGGGATATTGTTTGACCCTTACTGCTTGTTTTCCTTCTTTAAGCTGGAATTGTAGTGATAGAGCATTCTTTGCTCTCCCTGGTATATTAGAGGTCCACACCCCAGGGAACACCTGATCCGTTATTTTCTTAATAATTTCTTCTTCATTTTCAACTTTAATTTCTTTGGTTATTAGCATTAAGCTTAACAGTTCCACATATTGTTGATCTTTTACCTCCAAAATAATTTTCCCATCCTTAAATATTATTTTTGCTTCCAGCTGCTCTAGCAAATCTCTGCCCAAAAGTGCAGATGGAGCTTTGAACATATATAAAAATCGATGAATACCCTACTGTTTTCCCAATTTATACTTTGGTGGTTTGCAAAAATATGCTGTTTCAAATTGGCCAGTCACCCCCTTTACTATAACATAAATATTTATTATAGGTATCAGGGCCTTATTTAACATCAAATATGTTGCTCTTGTGTTTACTATAAATTCCATTTATAGGTATCTTTTACCTGTATATTTGTTGAACTTACAATTTTCAACGAACTGCACAACAAAAACACAACTCACAGGCTAAAGTCACAGCTCCTTCTTGGACATGGAAGTCCGTTTAGCCTGGGATCCCCCTCCCTGAACCTTCTATTCCTTGGCATATAATTTTATCAGCAAAGTAAAGGGGAAGGGATAAAAGCAACCAACAAAATAAGGGGTTAACAGTGAAAAACAGTGAACAAAATTACTTAAAATAACTCTTCTAAAGCTTAAGTCACTGACCAAGACAAATGGTTATTCTTTTCAACACAAATTGGCAATTTTTTTTTCCAAAATGCTCACCACACACACTGCACAACTAAAGAAAAACTCTTCTTTATTCACCTTTAAGGGAACTCACATATCACAACCAAACACTCTCAAACACTTCACTCACAAAACTTATACAAAATAAAAAACCAAAAATTCATTTTCTCTCCCTTTACATTGCTAATCACAGGTCGCTAGCAAACCAAACCTCTCTCGTTATACCTTGAGTTAAATATTCACAAAGCTATGCCAAAAATCCATCAAACTTTGGCCAAGACAGTTTCTCTGCGGTGGGGGGGAGGAGTTCCGGACTCACGTCGCTGCCTCACCCCTCCGCATTTAAAAATTAACCACGCTTTGTAAGAATACTACCCCTTACACCAAAAATTCTAAAGCCTCACAAACAAGTAACTATATTTTCTCACAGTTCCACTATTCCGCTGCTTTTACACGCAGTCAAAATACACACACAGCCTAGCTCACGCAATTCACGTAATAAAAGCGCTCCAAGTTCCTTCACCTTCTGAGAGTAAATATCCCTTTTACTACTCAGTAGTAAATCTTAAAATTCTTTCACAATTTACACATACAGGACTTTTGCTAACACACTCCCAAAAGCGCACTAACCAAAACACATACAGTGCGCTGCTAACCCACAATTTAAGCACACAAAGCTCACAAAATCAAGCTGCACACTCAAACACATACGCACATCCGGTACGCACAGACTGTGATCACCGTATTGTGTGAGCCAAAAACACAACCTGCCACACACACCACCACCCGCGGCTGATGTCCCAAGCTGGAAATCACTACCGCACCGCCTTAAAGCTACAAATGAAACTGGAGCCACCACTGCTTCCATACCACAACAATACTGGCAATGCTATTATTACCACTGCCCGAGCTCCACCGCAACGCTGCCGCGCGAGCTCTACTCCCGGCGGCCGCTACCGGTGCGCCACTACTCCCCCACTATGGGGCAAGAGTTCCTGGTGCTGTTACCAGCCTTACCTGGAACACAAACTACTACCAAATTCCGCGGAAACTTACAAACAAATCCACTTTAGGCCTTTTCACTGTGCTCCCGACGTCTCGCAGCGTCTTATCAGTTTGCCTGTCTTAAATGTACCTATCTTTAATTTTTAAACCTACATTTTGTCCTTATCTCCGACAGTCCTAGTTCTGCTCCCCGGCGTGCTAGCGAGGAAAAGGAGCCCTCTCCCTAGGAAGATCTCAAGCGGGCATCCTAGAGGGGTCCCAAACCCTGCTGGCCCCTCGGCCAGAGAGAAGAGTGTCCCACCAGAGTCGCCAAATGATTTATCAAAATATGAGTATTGGTCTACTATCGATACTCAACTGTAACAGACAAAAGACTCTCTAACAATTTAAATTTACAAAGTGTATGTTTATTCAGCACTGGGCAGCAGCGTGAAGTAATCCTCTAATATGCACTGCACAATTACGGGTGATCATAGAGTCTATTGACAAGAGTTTCAAACAAATGCATACTCATAATAACAGAACCTCCCATCCCCGCTTCCAATGGTAATTAGCTTGAATAGCTATTAAGCATGCGTGATTGACTTCTTAAATTAAGTCTGGGGTCGGTTTCGTGGGGAGGGGTCTTAAAAGGAGGAAGTAAGGCGAGTCTTCCTCACCCTAAACTCTCGACCTTTTCTATCAATGACAATACAAATGGCTTCTGAGGATAGTCCAATTTGTTTTGAAGAATAAGTTTCTGGTTGCATTGTCCATGTTTCTTTGGACTACTTACTAGTTTCATCTTTTCCCATTGCAAGCACAGCTGAGCAAACATAAAATGACAGGCAATTAATTATTTAAGTTACAGATAACTATTTCAAACACAGTTTCTTCTAACTTTCAACTAGAATCCTAATTTTTCTAAGATTAGTGTTTTATTATAGTCTATCACTATCACTTACAAGAGAATTTTACTTTAGGCATCTCCTCATCCCCTCCTATTTGGGACTTAACTCTTTTTTGGTCTGACTTTGAAGTTTTTATGCTGGTTTTTTTTTGTGTGTGTGTCTCCACTCTGTCTTTTTCTTTTACATGAGAGAGGATGGAAGTGAATCATGATTTTAAAGAGTTTAGATTTTAGGTAAGGGTTAGAAGAAATTCATATTGATCAGGATGCAAGTTAGATAAAACAAACGATAGGTTAATGATTATTGGATGCTTAAGCTAGAGATAATAGAGGTATTACTTGCCACTATGAGGTTGTTTCAGTTTTGTTTATAGAAATGGTGGAATAAGTGAACCATTATAAGAACAGATTGAAACCAGTAGAACAATGGCTGACACCTGGACTTTATATCAATCAATCACGAAGCAGGGGACCTGGGATTGTGCCAGAGGGTCACGGAGACCTGATGAAGACTTTCCTTCATCTTTCAAGACCACTCGCCCAATTCAAGACCACTGACGCAATTCAAGAGAAGAAATGCTCACGCGTGATGGACTATTAGCCTCATTTTAATACAGAGCGGGGATAAGAGGTACTGGGGTTATGCATATGTATGGAATGTAAGACTTTGGGAAATAAATAGAGGGCAAGGAACCTTATACAGGGCTGCCATGTCTGTAGAGGACTACCCCCGTGCAGCCCTCCGACATCTTAATAAACATACCATTTTCTAACTTTAACTAGTTAGAGAGTCTTTGTCCGTGAACATATTGGTTTTAATGATCCAATTTGGCGACCGCGGCAGGACAAGGTTCTTTTCGGCTGTGAGACTGGCTTGTGTGGTGGACCCCCTTGGGGCGCCCCCGGAATATTCCTGGAAGAGGAGGGCTCCGCTGTTCCGACTGTTCATTCGGCAGCAGACAATGACTCCTGACTACTAAAACTCCGGACAAAACAGTATGTTTAAAAACTGAAACAGTTTTCAAAAGTGACCTGTAAGGCGTACGCGTGGTCAGGAAAGGCCATTGTTAAGCTGTGGGAGGAGACGCGTCACACACAGCTTGTGCTTATATAGTGTGTTCGCAAGCTGTTAATTGTATTTGGTTGCCGGCAGAGACAGCTGTGGAGCTGTTGTGCCTGGGCGGGGGAGGGGAGGGGGGTGGGTCTCGGGCTTTGGTTGCTGGCAGAGGGGGATTTGGCCGATTGATTATGCCGTAAACGACTCAGTTTGCTTGCAATTTGGGGCTAGCAGTTTTAAGGGCAAACCTTTGTCTATGATTATTATGCTGTTGTGAATGTGTCCTGACTGTGAGAGCGGTTGTGAAAAAAAAGCCCCCTCCCCGCTGTGACTGTGGTGCGTGTGTACTTTGGTTACGGGAGACTGTGTCTACTGTAACACTCGGTGTTCATGTTAAAAAGGTCTGGACTCTGAGACACGATAGGGACAGCGTCTGCTGATCAGGTTTTTGCTTGTCGAATTTGAAATTTAGAGGTTGAGTGCTTTAGCATAGTGTGTTTGTAAGTATTTCCCGCGGGAATAATAAGGCTGTGATGCTAGTTAGAGTGGAAGTGACTTAGAGTTGTGTTTTGGAGCTGTTGTGTATTTTTGAGGCAACACGGCCATCTTGTGTCAAAAGTTAGAAGTGCAGCACACTGAGTGTGAAGTTAGTGAAAAAGGTAGAAAAAGAGGATTATTTTTTTGGGAGCTGAGAGGTGGACGTTTTTTTGGGACTAGACAAAGGATAGGACCAGTTTAGCAGAGAAGAGTAAAAGTTGGAAAACTGGTGGCTTTGGATTGGGAGCACCAGGCTGTAGAGAATTTAGGAAGTCAAGAAGAGGTGAATGGAATAGCTTGTATTTGTGGGAAGTTTCCTGCAGTTTTTGGTGCATCTAGAGGTTGGCATCATGCGTGGGTGCTATTGCAGTGTAAGATTTGCACGGCACGCTATTATTGTTCTTCTGCTAACCAGTACAGAGTTTAACTCCTGACTCCACAGAGGGTGATCTGAAAGTTTAACCATATATCTATGAACATTGTCCAAACACTTCTTGACTTTTATGAGGCTTGGAGTCATGATGACTTCCCTGAGGAGCTTGTTCCAGTGCTTGACCATTCTCTCAGTGAAGAACTTTTTCCTAATATCCAGTCTGAACTTCCCCTGCTGCAGCTTTAAGCATTCCCTCCTGTCCTGTCACCAGACAAGAAAGATCAGCACCTCTCTCCTCTCCTCCTCATGAGGAAGTCGTTGACATCAATGAGATCACCCCTTATTCTCCTCTAGGTTGAATTAACTTAGTGTCCTCAGTCCAGAACAATGTTACCGATAGGTAAGGCATCCACTGCTGTAAACCTTGTGGGCTGAGATAAGACCACTTTAATAATTGAAGCAAAATAAAATTACTATTATTATTATTATTATTATTATTATTATTATTAATAATATTGTAATGAAAAAGAGAGGAATAAAACCCAAGGCAAAGAACTGATGCACAATACAAATGCTCATCACCCATTGACAGATGCCCAGCCCATCTTTGAGCAACAATCAGTGGCTTCCAGACAACTGCCCTCAGTTTATATACTGAACGTGATGTTCTGTAGTATGGAATATCCCTTTGGCCAGTTCAGAACAGCTGTCCTGGCCATGCTCCCTCTCAGCCTCTTGTGCAGCTCCTCCCTGGCAAAGCATGAGACAATGAAAGGCTCTTGACTTAGGGTAAACACTGCTCAACAACAACTAAAACATTAGTGTGTTATCAGCATTATTCTCATGCTGAATCCAAAACATAGCACTGTACCAGCTACTGAGAAGGAAATTAACTCTATCCCAGCCAAACTCAGGACAGTTATCCACCACAGAATGTACTGGCCGGCTTCAACTCCAATTGAGCTTTGGCTGTACAATTTTTCTCCCTATAATGGTGTGTAAGAGTCCGTCTATAGCCTGTAAAACCAGAAATTATGACACCGCTAATTAGAGGTCTGCCTGAATCACTAAAACCAACAGCAATAGTTCTTCAAAAAACTATAGCCTCCATTTCTCCAATAGATCGGCTTGACAGATTTTTAGGCCAGCGATGCCCAAGCAGTCAAACCGATTCTGATGATACCTCTGGCTTTTCGCCTAACACCCCCGAACAATGTTCAAACAACAAAGTCTGGACATGGGGAGAAGTCGCAGAGGAATTGATAAATTATAAGAGAAAATACAGGCTGATAAAACCTTTAGAAGATAAGCCCGAAAAACCTAGAGGGGTCAGACATATTGCCTCCCCTAATGAAAATCCAGAAAGAGTTAAACCACTACACAATACTCATACAAACCGACAAGCACTCTGGCAATTGGGAATTAAAAAAGGAGTGCCACGAGAATTAATGGATGGCTTGTCACAAGAAAAATTGGCTCAGCTAGTTTCAAACTGGCACTCTCCCAAAGCTCTAATACAAAAAACACCTAAGTTACCTAGTGCACCCTTGATGCAAGCTCCATGCAGGAAGCCAAAACTCTTCTTTCCACGAGCACCAAGCACTGAAACATTGCACAAACAAGCAGTTTCTGTACAATCACATGAAACACAGACACCCCTATCTCAAAAACAGGAAAATAAACCAAACCAACAAGCTTTAAACTAAAAGCTCCGTCCCTAAGTAGTGGGCGCAGGGACGGAGATTACATGCATTTAAGAAAGCTCACAAGAGATCCAACAACAGGTGATTTATTAATTACTGCAATAGTTGGCCCCAAACGAGTCTTAATAATTTTCGTTGTTGACACAGGGGCTCAAATAAGTGCTTTAACACACAAACATGCACAAAAAAGTGGAGTAGTTCCAAGCAATAGACGCTGCTGGGTTATAAATGCTTTGGGAACTAAAGAACCCATGAGTATCTCTTTAGTAAAACTCACATTACCTGGGGATGACAACCCAATAGCTACTCAAATGGTAATTGGACATATCCCAGACAGTTTGATAGGTTTAGATTTACTCACAGGAAAACATTGGGAAGATCAAGACGGTAACGTGTGGTCCTTTGGAGCACCACGCTTAAACATCAGGCTGTTACAGACCGCACCGTCTCTCCCACCCAGTACAATCACTTCTGTAAAACAATATCCTTTGCCGTCAGGTGCAAAAGAAGGCATAAAGCCAGTAATTCAAGAGTTAAAGGACAAAGGAGTAATCATTCACACGCACAGTCCTTTCAATTCCCCTATTTGGCCTGTGAAAAAACCAAACGGAAAGTGGAGATTAACCGTTGATTATCGACGCCTTAATTCCAATACCTTTCCCCTCACGGCAGCAGTTCCAAATTTAGCTGAGCTAATACTATCCATCCAAGAAAAGGCTCACACATTTATGGCTGTAATAGATGTAAAAGACATGTTCTTTATGATACCTATACGGCCAGAGGACATGAATCGTTTTGCTTTCACATGGGAAGGACAAAAATACACTTTCACTAGGCTACCTCAAGAGTACCAGCACTCTCCCACTTTAGCCCACCATGCATTAGCTCAAGAGCTAGAAACTATACCCAAACCTGATACAGTAACTGTGTATCAATACATTGATGATGTATTGATTGCAGGAGAAGAAAAAAAGGAAGTGGAAGGTGTTCAAGAAAAAATAATCTCACACCTAGAAAACCTTGGCTTGCAGATCCCTCCAGAGAAAATACAGAAACCCTCACAGGAAGTCAAATTTTTAGGGATTTTCTGGAAGGGCGGAATGACATGCATTCCACCAGACACACTAACCTCACTAGATCAGATTAAAATGCCTGAATCCAAAAAGGAACTTCAACAAGCTTTAGGGTTATTAGTATTTTGGAGAAAACACATTCCTGATTCTTCAATAATTGCCAGGCCCCTTTATAATTTGTTACGAAAAGGGGTAAAATGGGATTGGAGCCCAGCTCAGGAGGAAGCATTACAATTACTGATTTTTGAAGCAACAGCCCATCAGGCCCTAGGTCCTATTCACCCAACAGATCCTTTCCAGGTAGAATGGGGTTTTGCTTCCTCAGGGTTATCTGTACACATATGGCAGAGAGGTCCAGAGGGGCCTACCAGGCCTGTCAGTTTCTACTCCCGTAGTTTTAAGGATGCTGAAAAAAGATACACAACTTGGGAAAAAGGGCTGTTTGTTGTTAGTTTGGCTTTGATTGAAGTAGAAAAAATCACGAGACAACAGCCAATTGTATTGAGAGGTCCTTTTAAAGTAATTAAAACAGTTACCTCTGGGGCCCCTCCTCCAGAAGGGGTTGCCCAACGGGCCTCTGTGAGAAAATGGTATGCTCAAATAGAACACTACTGTCACATTTTCTCAATCACTGAAGGTGCTGTTAAAAATTTGTCAATACAAGAAACAGAGCACTTGAACAGCAGCCAGGAAAAACCGGCTTCAGTGATTAAGGTAGCCCCTCCCTTCTTGCCCGAGCAGACAGAAAATGCCTGGTTTACTGATGCCTCAGCCAAGAGAGAAGGAAAAGTGTGGAAATACAAACCTGTAGCCTTACACACTTCCTCAGGTGAGAAAATCATCACTGAAGGAGAAGGCAGTGCTCAGATAGGAGAACTTACAGCTGTTTGGAGTGTTTTCCAAAAGGAAAAACAAAATACTTCCCTTGTTTGCATTTATATAGACTCTTATGCTGTTTTTAAAGGTTGTACCGAGTGGTTACCATTCTGGCAACAGAGTGATTGGGAAGTTAATAGGATTCCAGTGTGGCAGAAAGAAAAATGGCAAGACATCTTAGAAATTGCAAGTCAGGGAAATTTTGCTGTTGGGTGGGTAGCTTCTCACCAGACAGATGGGAATCCAGCAGGAGAATGGAATAGCAGAGCTGATGAATTAGCTAGATTAAGCCTCTTGATAAAGGAAGAAATTGTTGAGGATTGGGAACGGTTGCTGGAGTGGCTACATGTTAAAAGACAACACACAGGTGCAAAGGATTTGTACAAAGAAGCTCATGCTCAAGGTTGGCCTGTTACCAGAGAGATGTGTAAAACTTGTGTATCAGCCTGTGAGCAGTGTCGCAAACGGCTAGAGAGACATCCTTTAGAGGATGACCCATTACACCTGAGAGGGGGAAAAGGTTTATGGGATGCATGGCAGATAGATTATATTGGTCCTTTTAGGCCCTCAGGAGGCAAATACTTTGTGCTGGTGGGGGTTGAGATAACATCAGGATTAGTACAGGCCGAGGCCTTTAAGAGGGCTACAGGAGAAAATACTGTGAGAGCATTACAGATATGGTTTGGCACTTTCCCAAAACCGCAGGAAATTCAATCTGATAATGGGTCTCACTTCACGACTATGGTAGTGCAAGAGTGGGCACAGAGTGAAGGAATAAAATGGGTATTTCATACCCCTTACTATCCTCAAGCCAATGGAATCGTAGAAAGGACCAATGGTCTCCTGAAACGGTTTCTGAAACCACAGGAAGGGAACTGGGATGGATGATTGACAAAAGCTGTACAAGGTGTAAATGAGAGGTGGGGGGTAAATGGATGCCCGAAAATCAATGCTTTTTGTCCCAAAGCCCCAACCATAGTTCCTTCATTAAAAGGACCAGCTAATCCTAAAAATATAGCTCATTACCCTGGACAACCTGTTTTAGTAGACCTCCCTATGGTGGGAAATGTACCACTTGTGCTAAAAACTCCTTTGAATAAATTTGCATGGGTAGCACCTGATGCTGTGGGAAAACAACATCGGATAAATACCCGTTGGATTATACCATCATTTTAACACCTTTGCCACTAGATGGCTGATTTTCCTGTGCTTATAATTGCAGGTGAACTCCGAGGGTCACTTCAAGTGACATGAAAGCCAGACAACCATGTTGACATTAATAATACTCCTCTACATTCTACCATACCTACATGGCCAAAGTCCATCTGATTGGCCATGGACACATGCCATTCTCAGGTACACCAGTACTCACGGATCCTACCCTGCACGTCGTCGTCCAAACCTAGCGACCGTAGTGCTGCATGACTCGGAAGCGTACCATCAAAACGAATGGAAATAGGATCGGAAGGACTGGATTCGAGTATTGACTGGTATAGTTGGTGAAAAAAATGAGGTAGGATGCAGAAAGGTAGAGGGATCCTCTCATGAGAAGGTCACATCCATCACGGTATCTGGAAACCTTTTGAAACCAGACATAATAAGTGGCTTGCACCCCAACATCACAAAGAAACTCTGTCCCGGTACTGATTGGAACTGCACTACGCAAATCCCCTTTATAGTATGCTGTCGGCAGGATAAGATTGGCAATTACAGCTTTGATCCTAGTAACAACAATGTTGAAGTCACCAAGCTTTGCAAGCATGAACCTACTGACTGCTGACACAATTTTACCTTGACTAAATCAGTCTTTGTGACATGTAATTGGAAAAATAAACCAGCAGATCCGTCAGGCTTGAAAGGCTTGAGTTACAAATTCAAAATAAACGTTTTGGCACAACCTGTATTAACTGCAGTAATTATATACTCTGGTATGCAGTCTTCCCTAGTGCTGGATCGCAAAAATAAAGTTTTTCCTCCCTTTACATTAACAAAAGGTTCTGATGTTGTTATCCGATGTGAATTAATGGTTGAATCATTTGTCGAACGCATACACAGTTCTGCCATAGGACCACATGGCCGTGTGTTACATTGTGAGGCTTTCTAATGTGCAATTTCCTCACGAAGTAACATGTGGTGAGAATCACACTTAACACTGGGGAGAACTTGATATCAATGTTGTAATGCCTATTGCACCCACTACCCAACCACCGACTGTGCTGAAGCCAAGAATTTATGAAATTGGGCCTTACATAATTAAGAAAACTGGACAACAACAAATATTGTTTAATACAGCATGGTCTCTTAAACAAGTTAAATTATTGATGCAGAACAATGTCTCGGAAATTCAAACAGAATGTTCACCTTTTTTACAAACTTCGTTTCAGGGGTGAACTACCTGGCTGCAGAAGCGGACGCCTTCCAAAAAACACATGGCAAGAGACATAATCGGTGCTCTGGGAACAGGTTGGGGAATTCTAAACAGCATTGATTCAGAGGTATTAATGAACAAATTGGTTGCCACCACCAGAGACTTAACCAAATTGAATCAACCCTTGCAGTCCTCTTTGACAGCACTGGGGACGCAACAGTGGTTACTATCAAACATTTTACCGGATTGGGAAAAGGCAAATGTAAATGACCACAAATTGATAATTGATGCTCTTGGTACTGCTCAAAATAACATATCCCTAGCCCTCAGTTGTATCCAGGCACAGCTTTGGATGCAAACCGTGGTAGCGTCAATTATAAGGGAAGAGGAAGAAGGCATTTTCCTTACTGAAATCCGGACAGTAATTTGGGACAATGCTAATGATTTTGAGAAGAAGTTTCAGTCCTGGTGGAATTTGGTAAATTTTACCTACAACCCCAGTACAAATACAGCCACAGCCTTTGTGTTGACAATACACAACGCTTCAGTGCATTTGATATACCCCATCATTGCATTAGGATTGAATCATGATGGAACTATTCTCTATCCTTTCGAGCATAGAGAATGGGCCCGTCAAATTGGTGAAAAATGGCAAACTGTTAATTTGGAATCTTATATTGTTCGGGAGCAAAAGGGTTTCATTTGTGAAAGCAATGCCATTGTGGCCCAAGACATCTGTTTAGATACAGAACAAAATATCTGTCATTTTGAAATACACCCTGACGAGACTCCTGCAACGGTACTAGTGTACATAGGTAATGGATGTGTGTGTGTTAGAACTGTTTGCAACTTAATGATTATAGAAGATGTAGCAATGAATTTAAGAAATCATTCGAATTTTTGTGTTTGTAATTTTACCAGGATTAGAGGCTGTGATTTTTCCTACACTGTTCCTGTTATGTCTTATCACTTTTTGCAATCCAATTTCACATTGATTCATCAGTTAGTGCCTGCTCTCATTGGTATGAACCTCACTTTGGTTAAACAACTGTTGTTTCACCAGGACTTAAATGGAATCTTAAGAAAGATCAAGGAAAATGGACAGAAGACCCTGGTGACAGTTCATCATGATGTGAAGAAGATACATCAGGTTTCAGAAAGGGTAAAAGGGGATGCTGAACACAGGTGGTGGGATACTCTTTTTGGGTGGTCACCTACTGCTACCGGCATCCTAAACAAATTGTGTCATCCCATTGTTGTGCTTTTGATTTTGATTTTTATTGGTTTTGTTTTGTCAGCCATTCTATACATCCTGAATTGGAGAATAATAAAATGGTTGACACGACTGGCATCAGCAATGGAAGCACATAATCTGATCACTATACCATCTGCTAAAGATACTCCCAAGGTTATTGACACTAGACAAACTATGTTTTGATTGAAAATGGTTTTGGAAAAATTAATTATATTAACCATTAATGTTATAAATGAGTACAATGGACCATGCGAGATCGAATCAAAATTGAAAAATTTATTGGTCACAGAAAAGCAAAAGTAAAGATCAGCTCGCTGCGGGGCGGCAAGGGAGTCGAGCAGAGCCCGCTCCACCAACTGCCGCAACCCCCGCAGTTGGTCCCTTTTAAGTTGTTTCTGGATTACGTGTTTTTAGTAATTTGCGCATGCTCTTCCAGTTGCTAGGGGTCTTTTTCTGGTCTTTTCTGCCTTCTGGTGGTCTGAGGGATGAAGGTGAGGAGCCTCTTTCTCTGTTTTGTCTTGCTAACCCCCCCTCCTCCTTATAGGGTGATCCGGCGGTTTCTTGGGAACTTGCTAGCACTTAGATATGTGATTTATGCAAGTAAAGCAAAGTGATTAACTCTCAAGGTCTGTCTGGCTAGCAAAGCTAAACAATTAACATCTTCTTGGCAAGCAAAGCAAAGCAATAAAACAATTTACCTCATCCTGGCTCCACAGGCCCAGGCGATATCTTTCTCAAGGTCTGTCAGGCGAACTAAATGTTCCTTATCTATCACAATCCCCCCTTTTTCTATATCCTACTTTTGTTCGCTATATCTTTGTAATTCTTTTTTACTTAATTCTAAATAGTTTTCTGTTTCTTCTCCATTCAAGGCTTCATATTTTGCTCGTATTAACATGAGGTGAGCTGCTTCTAACCTACTCTTTACTATGCTAATGATTTTGTTAAAGATGCAAGGGCCAAAGGTGAGTCCTAAAATTAGCAAGATCAATGGTCCTGCTATGGTAGATAACAAAGTTGTTAACCAGGGAGAATAGTTAAACCAAGATTCATACCAACTTTGTCGGGCTTCTCTATCCTTTTTACATTGCTCCAGTTGTTTTCGGAGCTCAGCCATGGTGTCAATTGCTATCCCAGTGTGGTCCGCATAGGTGCAACATTCTTCCTGTAAAGCTACACACAATCCCCCTTGCTGTAAAAATAACAGGTCTAATCCCCGCCTATTCTGTAATACAATTTCTGAAAGAGATCTTACTGATTTTACAAGACCGTCTATTGCTTCTTCTATTCTACTTAGGTCTTCATCCACTGAGACTCTAAGATTTTTAAATTCTTGCTGTTGGTTTACTAAAGAAGCTACTCCTGTTCCTACTCCAGCACCTCCTAATGTTAATAATACAGCAACTGTAAGGGCTGTAAACAGTTCCCGTTTTACCAGGTGGTGTCCTGGAGTGGTTTGATGTTTATACACATAGTCTTTTGGGTGGTATACGATTCGGGGAACTATCATGACCTGAATGCAGTATTCGGATGTTTCATTGAAATTAGGTATTGATATACACGGGGTTACCCCTAATGTGTTACAGACCCACTTGGTGTTTGCAGCAGGGATTAACCATTGGGCAGGTTTGCGGGAGTCGGTTACAGCCATTTTTACCCTGCAGAGGTGGTCCTTATCTCGAGGTATGTTGCCTATACATCTCCCCTTCCCATTTACCTGCGCCATCGATACCCCTGGGGTGCTTTCTTTTCCCCTTTTCCAAAGGCACAAGGAGGGATTGGTCCCATTTATTCTTTTAGATTTTGCTACAGAACCTAAGGCCTCATAAAAGGGTGGATTAATACTGTAACATAACCAGCACTCTTTAGTCAAATTGGGGTATGTACTATTTAACACCCTAAAGGTGGCTTGTAGGATTTTCCACAGGGGCCCTTTACTGGGGTTGTGTCACGGCTGTTGTCTTTATTAGCTGTGATTCATTTTTGGTCTCTGTAAAACTTTCTTGGCTTATGTTGTCTAAGTTACTCTGATCCGTTATTGTGGCTTTTGAGTCTGTCATTATAGGATTTGGTCCAACAGGCTGAGGATCGTGGGGTATAATTTCCTTCTTTATAACAATATGTCCTCCTCGGTCCTTTTCGGGTTCCCATATTCTAACTCCCCAGAATTTTCCTACTACCCATCCCGCGTCTTGGGGTTGCGTGACATTAAGATAGACCCATTTACAAGTACCGATATAAGTTACCACCCCTGATGGATCTGTCCAGGGTTTTTTACATCCATGTGGACCTCTTTCAACTCTTAAGTACTTATCTTGGATTTGGACCGACCATCCTAGGGAAATTGTTTCACAGCCCCAATATCCACAGTAAAATTCTCCGGGGTAGTTACAGTATGACCTCCCTGGGTTAGATGCTGGACACATGTAGAATACACTATAGGGGCTAGAACCTGTCCTGTCAAGTAGATCATCTAGAGTTATGTTAAAGCTAGGACTTCCCGAAGTAGTTTGTGTTTGAATTTCTCTCTGACCTTCCCATTTTATAAGTGACCATTTAAACGGTTCGTGGCTTGCATGTACTCCTTTTAGGGACATCAAACAAATTATTCCTAACCGGAGGTAGTAGCTTCCCCAATGCCCGCAACTTGTCTGCCAGTGGTGATTACTATCCCATTGTTTCTGTAACCTGTCCTCCCATCGCCTTTGGGTCTCCACCTTTAGTCTCCTCTGTGCCCGTGGGCGACCCACTCCACAAACATTTTCTCCTCTGCCTCGCCCATCAACTCGGTTGCAGCGAGCTATGGGGAGTTCCATCTTCTCGGCAGCAAGAGTACTCTTCAGGAGGGGTGTTTGCCCCATGCTTTTTGATGCGTTTAATATACCTGCTCCACTTGCGGGCTTTAATTAGAGGAGTATAGCAACTGAGTTCGGGTACCCACCGCCTACACAGGGCAGCTACAATTTTGGCTACAAATGGGGTAGGTTCATTAGAGTGGTAGCAGTAAAATTGAGGGTTCACCCCCCTTTGAAAAAATCTCCCACCACTTTTTAGATCCCACTGAAAGCCCTCCCACAGCCACTACGGTGGCTAGGACCTGAGAAGTGAGCCTCCTTTGGCTCCAGTAACAATTGTGACACACCCCCCTAGGGATGTAACCGTTGCGGCAATGGGCCCACCACTCCTCCTTACAAACTAAACAGACAAAGCATACAAATGGATTACAATTTCCCCAGCAGTTTTCAGCATTACATTTGAGTTTAACCTCTGCACTTAGTACACTTTCCCCACCTTCTAGTGGTACCCCTGTTTTTCTGTTTTCTATTGTGAAAGAAAAGTACTGTGGATCCCAAGGTTCAGCATCCATGTGGTGTCGGTATAGGTTTCATGTCCCAAAAGGAAGTAGAAGAATAAAGTCCTTCAAGGTTGCACTTTCTTCTGCAGTGTTAGCTTTAGAATCCCCAGGTGTGCCTCTTACCTCCCACTCAGGATGGCTGGTGAATTTAGGCGGATTTACTGGTCCTTTGATCCGACTTGCGTGAGTCCACCCTTTTTCTACAGTGCGTACCGCTGAATCCGTTGTCAGCAACACCTGGTAAGGTCCTTCCCACTTAGGTGTTATCGGATTTTCCTTCCAACTCGGACTAGTACCCAGTCTCGGGCTGAACCTGATGTAATACAAAGATTTAACGGTGGTCTCTGGGCCAACATTCCCTTTTCCCATAACTGTTTCCTGAATTTCATCAGGGTTACTATATACTCGTTAATGTATGCGTTCACTAACGTTTGGATTTGTCTGTGCCCTTTCTAAATTATAAGGCATACCATATAACATTTCGAATGGGAAATCCCCAGATCTGCTTTCGGGGGTTGAGTCGAATATTCAGCAAGGCTAATGGAACACATTTAACCCATGATAGCTTTGTTTCTAGTACCAACTTAGTCAGCTGTTTCTTTATTTTCCCCATTCATTCTTTCTACTCGGCCTGAACTCTGAGGATGCCAGGGAGTATGATGTTGCCATTTATTCCTAATGCTTCTGCTAACTCTTGAGTTACCTTTGATGTAAACTGCGGCCCTCTATCGAGGTCAATTGTTTCTGGTACACCATATCTGGGGACTATCTCCTCTAGTAAAACTTTTACTACTGTCCGTGCAGTTTCTCTTGATGTTGGGAAGGCTTCCACATAGTGGGTGAGATGATCTACTACCACCAAAAGATATTTAATCCTTCCTACCTTTGGCAATTCGGTAAAATCTACTTGGATATTTGCAAAGGGCGGCTTTGCTAGAGCCTTCCCCCCATGGGGTAGTTTTCTGAGGTTACTTCGATTTACCTGCAGACAGGTAGGACATCCCTTTGTAATATGTTTAGCTAAATCGTGGAGTCCGATGCTCATGTATTTAGTGGCAAAGTGATCTACCAGCCCCTGGGCTCCCCAATGAGTTTTCTGATGTAACTTATACAGTATTCTTTGAGCTACTGCTTTTGGTAGCACCTCTCGGCCATCTGCTAATATCCACTTTCCTGATTCTTCTGTAACCCCCATCCTTTTAAGTTTCTCTTTTTTCCTCATTCGTAAAAATTGTGTCAGTGTTTTCATTGTTATCGACTCCACCCTCATCTCCTTTGCCCCCCTTTTTCTTTTAGGACCATCTCCTTTAGGGCTGCCCGCTTTTGCTTCCCTGATCCATGGCGTTGTTTCCCCTGCTTCTCAAATCCATTCCTCGTTGGTGTCCCTTTAAGTGTACCACTGCTAACTTCCTCCCGGCCCTCTCAGGGCTTTTAATATTCAACTATAAGTTTCTGATGTATCAAATCTTTCCCCTGTGAGTTAATGAGGCTCCCTTTCTTCCCATAGCTTTCCAAATGTATGTACTACTCCAAATCCATATCTGGAATCAGTGTATATTGTCCCTTCCTTCCCCTCAAGAAGTTTTAAGGCCCTTAATATTGCATATAATTCGCATGCCTGTGCAGACCAGGATTTATCTAATGCACCCGACTCTACCACCTGTAAGTTTGGACCTTGCACTATTGCATACCCTGATTTCCTCCTTCCCTCTATTATCCTGGAGGATCCATCCACAAAGAGTTTTTCACCACTTTCTAACTCCTCTTCTTCCAAATCCGGTCTGATCTTTGTCTGCTCCTCTATTGTAGCTATACAGTCATGGGCTAAGAACTCATGCTCTGGCTCTCCGTATAAAAATGCAGCCGGGTTCTGTAGTGTAGTGGTTTCTAATGTCAAATTGGGTGCCTCTACCAGAATTCCTTCATACTTTAGAAGTCTAGCATCTGAAATCCATTTCTCTGCTTTTTGTTGTAATACACTCCGGATGTTGTGAGGGGACATTACTTTAATATTACCATTAAAGGTGATTTTTCTAGCTTCTTCCACCAATAGGGCACATCCGGCCACTATTTGTAAACAGGTCGGCCAGCCCCTACTCACAGGATCTAAGATTTTTGATAAATATGCAACAGGCTTCTTTTTCCCTGCCCAGTCCTGGGTAAGTACCCCAAACGCAATGCCCTCTTCTATATTCACAAACAAGAAAAATGGTCTCCTCAAATCCGGGAGGCTTAAGACCGGGGCATGGACTAAACTTTCCTTTAATTCCTGAAGTTTTTCTGTGTCCTCCTGACTCCATTTTACTAGTCCTTCCTGTGTTAATTTATGGTAAAGAAATCTAGCTTTACTGCTGTAATTTTCAATCCACTGTCTACAGTACCCAGTAAGTCCCAAAATTTGACGAATCTGTCTCTTGTTCTTTGGAATAGGTAGTGACATAATTGCTTGGATCCTTTCAGGGTCTATTTTCTTCTCCCCCTTCTTTAAATAGTGCCCCAAATATTTTACCTCCTCTTCTACAAACTGAAGTTTAGTTTTGGAAACTTTTAACCCCTTAAGTCCTAGGAAATTCAATAGCCTTATACTTTCTTTTCTCACATCCTCCTCATATTCCCCCGCCAGAAGCATACCATCTACATATTGTATCAGGGTTACTCCTGGTCCTGTTTGATAATCTTGCAAGATTTGTTCCAATGCCTGTCCAAACAAATTTGGAAATTCTGTGAACCCCTGGGGTAACACTGTCCACCTTAGCTGTTGCCTCCTTCCGGTATCGGGGTCCTCCAATTCAAATGCAAAGTAATCCCGGCTTTCCTCGTCAAGAGGGCAAGCCCAAAAGGCATCCTTTAAATCTATGACACTATACCACAGGTTATTAGGCCCTAATTTACTTAAGAGTGTATATGGATTTGCCACCACGGGGAATCGAGCCACTGTGCGTTTATTGATTTCTCTTAAATCGTGTACTAACCGATAAGTGCCATCTGATTTGCACACAGGGAGTATTAGTGTGTTGAAGGTTGACATACATGGTTCTAATAGCCCCTTGCTTAACAACCTATCTACCTCAGGTTTCAATCCCCGTCGGCCCTCAAGGGATATGGGATATTGTTTTATTTTTACCGGGACCTCTGGATTTTTAATAATCACCGAAAATGGGGCTATTTTTAGCTGCCCTACGTTTCCCGGGTTATACCATACTTCAGGGTTTATTTTTTCTTCATCTTCTACTCTAAGAGGACAGAGTTTAATTTGTAGTTCCTTCTCTACTACTTCTATTTTAATTCCTAGTTCTATAATCATGTCTCTCCCTAATAAATTATGTTCAGATTCTGATACTAACAAGAAATCTCCTAACCCAATTTTTTGACTCTGATTCAACTGTCACCCTTTTAATAACCCCCCCCCCACCTCAAAGGGTTCTCCTTTTGCTCCTACCACTGTGGCAGTCTCTTTGGATAAACTACATCCTTTTTGGCAAAAACTGAATAGTTGATCTCTCAGCGCCTGTGTCAACCAGAAAAACTATTTCCTGGCCGTGGGGACCCACTTTTTAGTTTTATCAAGGGCTCCTTATGATGTTTCCGGGTCCCCAAGAGATAGAGCCCCTGACCCCTCTAATCCGTCTTGAACTCCTTCTCATCCCCGGATCCTGGCCCTACACTCTCTCTTGAAATGTCCTTTTTTCCCACAATAAAAACACACCTTGATATCCTGTCTCTCCTTAGAATTTCCAGATTCTCTAGACTCTTTTACTGGTCGCCTCTGTGTCTCCCTCAGATCTTGTTCCCTACTTTCTCGTACCGCAGCAACCATCATTCTAACCTGTGGTTTGTGGCTCTCTTCTTCCCTCGGACATACATCTTTTGGGCCTCTCTCAACAGCTCATCTAAGCCTCTATCCTGCCAATCTTCCAGCTTTTGTATCTTTTTTCCTTATATCCTCCCAAGATTTAGACACAAAATGTACCTTCAACACCGCCTGCCCCATTTGACCATCTGGATCCATTCCTGAATAAAGCTGGAAATTTTTTCTCAACCTCTCTAACCACTCTGTGGGGGTTTCATCTTTCTTTTGTCTTTCATTAAATGCCTTATTGATGTTCTGGCCCCTCGGGACTGATTCTCTAATTCCCTGAACTATAATTGTCCTTAAGTCCTGCATGTGTGTTCGATGTGCAGGATTCTGGTGATCCCATTGAGGATTCTGCAGGGGCCATTTGATGTTAGCTGCAGGACCCTGAGCGTGCTGGGCGTCCCAGATACGCATCCCTTCCCTCCTAATCATATTTTTCTCTTCAGCAGTAAACAGGATGTTCAAAATAGATTGTAATTCCTCCCAAGTGTACATATTAGGACCCAAAAATTGATCCACTCTTTCAGCAACTCCCAGTGGGTCTTCTAATAAATGTCCCATTTCTTTCTTAAACTCCCTAACATCCCCTGAACTGAGGGGTACAGATATAAATCCTATTCCTGCCTGGGGCCCTCCCATTGGCATCTCTCTTAATGGGAATAAATTTTCTTGTTGTTTCCGAGATCTATCTCTAGTGACTGGTCCTGAATAGTCTGAATGATCAGAGTCAGAATTTTCCTCTGGGGGAGGTGCACTGGGCACATATGGGGGGTACTATCAGAGTCTCTTCTTTCCTACCCCCCTTTTTCTTATTTTTGCCACCCTCTGATTTTTTGGTCAATTTAAAGATAAAAACCTCGGGGCAGGCTATCCAAATTTTTGCATATTCACTTTCCTCTAAGCAAACAGGTTTCTTGGTATTTACCCAAATATTCAATCTCTGCTTTACCCAATCCTCTGTTGACCCAAATATCGGCCAACACACCTTTCTTGAAATCTCCTTCCCACCCCAGACTTCCACACAATAATGTATCATCCTAGCCTTAACCTTCCCTCCCGTCCCAGGAAAATGGTCCCAATTTGCTAAAACGATGTTTTGTCTTTCCCTAATTACTTATGATAAGACAATATATCTTTTAGCATGGATGGAAAAGGATTACAAAAGAGGCTCTTTCTGTTCTCAGCTTTATTCTATGGCGATGGCATGGCCGATGAAGGAAGGAGGAAAGAGGAAGATCCCTCCTGGGACCTCCGTCTTCAGGAGAGGGAATGGGGAGTGGCTTTGGCTAGCAGCCAATGGGATAAGGATACAGGGGGATAGGGTCAGGATACAGGAACTCCCGGTAGGGTGCAATGTCACAGGGAAAGATCACAGGAAGGGGGACATGAACCGGGAGCTAGCCGGAAGATGGCCAGGTTTGTTGATTCATTCCTTATATCTCATTTATTGAATTACAATATCTCCCCGTTTTTTGTTTTTTATGTAGGGGGGTGATATTAAACTAATTCTAGCCCGAATTTATTATTTTGGCCACCATTTGTGATAAATGGGAGAATCAGATTGTTTTATATTTGTCATTTCTATATGATTGTTCCCTGAGGTAGAAGGAATGATACCCCTAATAGCCTTAAACATTAAATGACTTATGATTCCAAATGCCATTGCTACAAAGAAAATAATAAAAATGAACATAATGGTTTGGACTCTGGAAGCCCCCACCCAGAAAATCCCCAGCCCTTAGACAGTTTATTAAACCAGTCTTCTGATTCTTGTTTCACTTGTTAAGGCTAACAAGAAGACAACTTGGATGGGGTTCCACACAGGGTTAACTGGAGGGTAACTTTTTCTAAAAAGAAAAACAAACATTTTAAAACATGTTATAAGTCTCTGTTTGAGGGTATTCCTTTTTCTTTGCGGCGTCTTCTTTTTGAAGCAATGCTTACTTGCTTCTCATCTTCTTCTGCTGTAGCTGGGGTTTTAGGGAGAAAAGGTTTTACCCACTTTTGGGGAATCCATCGAGGTCCTGAGGGAGTTGAGACACATGCATAACCTCTTCCCCAGGTTACTAGCTCATAGGGACCTTTGGTTTTCCATGTTTCTGGGTCCCTAATCAAAACTGGTGGATGCTGAGATAATTTGAACTGTTTACTGCTGTTAAAATGACGAACCACTGGAGGAGTCATATTTTCAAATGAACAATTTAAGAAATTGATTGTAAACAAAGCTTTACAGAGCTTTTGTTGGGGAGACATTCACACGGTTGAACTGCTTTGTCTGGCTAAAACTTGTTTGAGTGTCTGGTGTGTGCGCTCAATCACAGCTTGGCCGGTAGGGGAGTGTGGGATGCCTGTCTTATGATTCACTCCCCACTGCTGGATGAATTCCAGGAACTCCTTGGATGTGTATGCTGGGTCATTGTCTGTTTTTATCTCTCTAGGGATCCCCAAAACTGAGAAGGCTTGTACTAGGTGTTGTTTTGCATGTACAGCCTTTTCCCCTGCGTGAGCGGAGGCATAAACTGCACCTGAATATGTGTCTATACTCACATGGACATATTTGAGGTGACCAAAACTAGGAATGTGTGTGATATCTGTTTGCCACACCTCACAGCTGCCAAGGCCCTGGGGGTTAACCCCAATACCCAGCGATGGCATGGCCTGGAGCTGGCAGTTGGGACAGGTGGCTATTATAGCCTTGGCTTGACTCCGTGTTAGCTGGAATTGACGGACCAAACCTGGTACATTCTGGTGGTATTGCTGGTGGCTCAGCTTTGCCTATTGGAAGATGTCAGGAAGGCATGCCTTTTCTGCTGGAGCTGCAAGTGTGTCTGCGATACGGTTCCCTTCTGTGATCTCACCTGGCAAATCCATGTGTGACCTCACATGCATTACATAGAAGGGATGTTCTCTGTGCGAAACCAAATAGATTAGTTTGGACAGCAGCCTAAAGAGCTGCTCATTATCAATGTCTTTGAGCACTGCCTGCTCTGCTCTGGACACTACCCCAGCAACATAAGCCGAATCTGTTACCAGGTTAAGAGGCTCTGAGAACTTTTCGAAGGCTCTCACAACTGCTGAGTCTGGGGATTTCTCCAAGTCATCACCGACTTATGGGAGGCCCCCGATGCATCTGTGAACACTGTGAGTGCCTCGAGCTGTCTCCTGCTCCTCTTTTCACGAGGTATGAGGTGAAATTCCTCATTGAACAACTTATGAGCTGGGCTGTGAACAGAAATCTGTCCACTGTAGCTGTCCAGAGATATCTGGAGGCTGGCATTGCTCTGCAGCAAATGCTCAAACATCTCTTTTGTTAACCTTTCAGGAGAATTCTTTCCCTCCCCAGAAAGTTTAACTGGCAGGTGTATGCATGTGAAATCAGACCCAGACAGCTCACGCAGCCTCATCCTTGCTTTTTGAATCAGCTGAGCCATCAGCTCCTGAGGTTGTGTAATAGTTTTGGATCTTTGGTGGGAGAGGAAGACCCATTCTATGATTAAGAGTGAGTCTCTCTGCCTTTCAATCCACAGGAATACCAAACCATGTAAGTGTGGCAGTTTCCCCAAAACAATGAATTTGAAAGGCAGTTCAGGGTGATAGCGGTGTGCCTGCCTTTCAGACAGAGCTTTCTGTACCTTTTCAATTGCAGCTTTTGCCTCAGGTGTCAGTTCCCTAGGAGAAACCAGCTCTCTCTCCCCTTTCAATAAATTGAAAAGGGGTTCTAAATCTTCATTAGTGAGGCCTAACCAAGGTCTTACCCAATTCAGAGATCCACACAGGGAGTGGAGATCTGCTAGAGTTTTAGGATTACAATTAATTTCTAATTTCTGTGGAACAATGGTCCTGGCAGTGATCTCTAGGCCCAGATACTTCCAAGGTGGCATCCTTTGAACCTTGTCATCCTGTAATTGAAATCTAGCAGAGGTTAAAACTTTAACTACTAGGTCAAGCATGTCTTGGAGAATGGAATTATCAGGAGCACACACCAGCACATCATCGATGTAATGCAAAATTATTGCTTCCTTTCTCTGTGCCCGCACCGGAGACAACAATGAAGCTACATACCACTGGCAGATAGCAGGACTACACTTCATGCCCTGTGGAAGCACTTTCCAGTGGTATCTCTTCATTGGAGCCTCTCTGTTCAATGATGGTACTGAGAATGCAAACCTGGGAGCATCTTCAGGGTGTAATGGGATATGGAAAAAACAATCTTTGATATCTATAACTGCCAATTGCCAATCTCTAGGTAACATAGTTGGAGAAGGCATCCCAGGTTGAGGAGATCCCATGTCTTGAATTACTTTATTTATTTCCCTAAGGTCATGTAATAATCTCCATTTGTCTGTTTTTGGTTTTTTTATTACAAAAATTGGAGAATTCCAGGGGCTTGTTGTTTCTACTATATGACCTTTTGCCAATTGTTCATCTACAAGTTTTTGAAGTGCCTGTAACTTTTCCTTTCTTAACGGCCACTGTGTAGTCCAGATAGGTGTGTTACTTAGCCATGTCAGCTTCTGGACCCGGCACTCCACGGTGGCCGCTTCTAAAAATCCTGGGGAGTTTTTGGAATTATCATTTTAACTCCCCATTGTGACATGGAATCTCTTCCCCATAGGGGACACTTATAATCTATTACAAATGGACGAACACTCGCCAATTTGCCGTCCGGTCCCTCAATTTGTGCAATGCGTTTTGATATTTGCGCCAATTTAACACCTCCTACACCCTGAATTTGCCCTGAAACCGGTTGCAATTCCCAATGTGAAGGCCACATCTTTTCAGGTATTATGGTTACATCAGAACCTGTATCCAGAACACCCTTCACATGTAGATGGTCTGTTCCATGTGTCACGTTGCATGCTAGAGAAGGCTTTTCCTCCTTCACTGTCTCTGCCCAGTAAACCTCTGGTGATTTATTATCTGCTGTGATATTTGCTGGAATAGGAAAAGCTTGGGCCAGTACTTGCCCCTCACCCAAATAGAAAGGTGCTTGTGGACAACGAGCTAATATGATAACACCAGATATTTTCCCCTTAATGATCATAGGAGCTATTTCAATTTCTGAAGGTGTGTGTGCTGTGTCTCCCACAACAAAATACTCACTCTCCATGTGGCAAACCGTCATATCAATTAAAGGACTTGAGATGTCCACTGTAATGATGGTCCACTCAGCAGATCTGAAATGAAAACCTTTGGTAGTTTGTAGCCTAATACGGCCACAAAACTGCCTGACTTTGTTAGGAGAACATTTAACATTAACATTATCTGTTATACCCACATTGTCCATCCCATCCTCCCCCCTTGCTTTTAAGAGAGAGGCTTTTGCTACAGTATAGCCTGCAGAATTTATATCCTGGTGCGCTATGGTGTTTAAGGCAGGCCCGTGCCTCAGTTCTAGTTTTTTTGTTTGCTGATTTTGTTCTGTTTCCTGCTTTGAGGACAGTCCCTAGCAAAATGTCCTTGCTGCTGACACTGGAAACAGGTGATCTTCTTCAGCTGCTGCGATGATAACTGCGGCTTCTTCATCGGAGGTGGATCAGGTCCTGGAGGCTCAGGAGGTTTTGGACTTGTGGTCCTCTCTGGAACACCGAACAATTCTGCTTTCCGGGTGCAGGCTTCAATCATCTGTGCTAGGGTTGGTTCTGGGTACAGGGGCAGGCTTAGAATGACTCTGCGACAGGCTTCATTGGCATTTTTCTCTGCTAATTCCTTAATCAGTTCTGCCTGCATGGCTGGATTGTGTACCTGACGTTCCACCTGTGTCTTCAAACGATCTATAAAGCTCAAAAAATTCTCAGAAGGATATTGTTTAATATTTAAATAACTAGTAGTTACTTCAGCAGTTGGCAATTTGATAAAAGCCTGTTCAGCTACCTCACAAACTTTATCCAAAATAAATTTAGACAATAACCGAGTTTGCTTTTCTGGGCAATGTATTTCCCCCTCCCCACATAAATGATCTAATGTAATTTCATTATCCTCAGAATCTTTGGAATATTCAGGGTTTTTGTGAAGCTCTGTTAAAAGACTGCTTAAAGAACGTTTCCAAATATTAAACCATAATTCATATTCAGCTGGGGTTAGCAAACACCTGAAAAGGTCTTTTAAATCATGCGGAACTAGTTCATTTGATGTAAAAGTTGCTCTCATCATTCCCTTAAATATGGCACTTTGCCTCCCAAACTCCCTTTGTACCTTGCAAATTTCTTTTTTATCTTGGTATGGTAGTGGTTGGTAGCTTCTTTTACCGTTCTTTCTACCTAAATAAACAACTGGTGCTGCTTCAAAAACCTCATGCGATTCAGGGTTAGTCAGTGAGTTAGGGGTTAATTGTTTCCGTGTCTCTGCGGAGGGTGTCTGTGTACCTGAGACACGTGCTTCCCCTCCCCCTCCCTCTGCGGCTGCACTCCCGGGGCTCCCATTGTTCTGTGTCCCGGTGTTGGAAAAAGCGTTAGAAAGCGGTATAGCTTGGAAAGATGGGTTACAATAACCAGGAAGTTATTGAGCAGAAACGGGAGGTGGATGCAGGAACGGATTATTGGAAGAAAAAGGCATAGTATTAGAATTTACTACAGGTTTTTCTCCTTGCACTAGAGAAGGGCGATTTTCTAAACTAGGTTGTTGAGAGGGCAATAGCGACAGAGGAGGATACGATGGTAAGTTTGTAGCAAATTGTTCAGGAGATTCGAATTCTGTGTATTTTGGAGGAACCTTAGTATTAGTAGTTTCTGGAGATATTTCTGATTTCTCTTTTAATTCCGGGACAGGAGGTTCCGAATTAGGTAAAGAGGGTTGTAAAGAATTTTCCTGTGGTTGATTTTTGCTCTCCAATTGTGATAATTGTTTGTGAATATTTAAAAATATAGGCAAAAATAAAGCAACAGTGGTATCGCCCTTCTGTATTTTAGAAGTTAATAAATCTCCGACACTGTCCCAAAATAAAATAGATTTGATATTTTGCTTTTCAAATTCCATAACTTCTCGAGACAACCAGCTGACAAACTTTCCAATTTGTTTCTTAGAAATTACAACATGCTGTGCATCTAACATTTCTTTAAGCTGAGAAATAATACTCTTTTGTTGTGCTGAAACATTCCCCCCCATTTCGATGTTATAAAAACAAAATGCACGATTCCCTGTTTTTTACAGAAAAGTTACACAATAGCAGTCCGTTTGCAAAACCCAGGTGGGGGTGCTGGGCTTTATTACTACACGTGGTTGCCCGTAATAGCCACACAGGACGGTCCCGGAGGAATCCCACTTCAGGGAAAGCTCCGGCGCCCGTGCGTACGCCAATACCGCAACACACGCCAGGCAGAGCTGGCTGAGCACGTGTACTGCCGGGCAGGATTGCGACACCGCCCATGTGCTCCCCGCTCCACGCTGGAACTTCCGCTGCTGCTCCCCCCGCGGGGTACCAACCTCCCCCCACGAGTCTGAGCTAATCCGCCCGAAAACCCCCCTCCCCTGTCCCTCGGAGATACCGTGGGGTTACCTTTCTCAGACGGAGCGCGTTCTCACCAGTAACTCTGCAAAAGTTCCGATCCAGAGACGGCTGCTTCGAGTCCGTGAAGAAATTGCCCGTCTCACCCTCCGGCGTTCGGGGCTGGTAAACAGCTCCAACCACGGAGGTAGTTGATCAACCTAACTGGCCTTTAACGTCCTAAAACTGGGACTTCAGGCAAAATGGGGTCTAAAATTAAGCCCCACGTTGGGCGCCAACTGCTAAAACGATGTTTTGTCTTTTCCTAATTACTTAAGATAAGACAATGTATCTTTTAGCATGGATGGAAAAGGATTACAAAAGAGGCTCTTTCTGTTCTCAGCTTTATTCTATGGCGATGGCATGGCTGATGAAGGAAGGAGGAAAGAGGAAGATCCCTCCTAGGATCTCCGTCTTCAGGAGAGGGAATGGGGAGTGGCTTTGGCTAGCAGCCAATGGGATAAGGATACAGGGGGATAGGGTCAGGATACAGGAACTCTCGGTAGGGTGCAATGTCACAGGGAAAGGTCACAGGAAGGGGGACATGAACCGGGAGCTAGCCGGAAGATGGCCAGGTTTGTTGATTCATTCCTTATATCTCATTTATTGAATTACAACACCAATTCGCTAGCAGGAATCCCAAGGGACTATCTCTAGGTATGGGTGGGAGTTTAATGTCTGCAGGAGGTTTACTTTTCCCCTGCCTCATTCGTCCGGAGTACCTTCACTCACGCCAAAATCACTTTCGCTTCCCCTGTTTCCTGGCCCACGCCCTCGCGGGCCAGTGGGAACCGCACTACTAGGGGTCCACACTCACTTGGGGAATCTGGCTGCCAGCTCCCCTCTCACACACACACCACGTCGCCATACTCCGGGATCCCGACCCCGCCTGAACGGATCCCCTTATACTTACGCGTCCTGCATCTTCGTCCGGACTTTGTGCACAAAATTTAAGGGGTCAACCGGGCCCTCCTTCCTTTACTTTTGCTTTCCTAACTTTTAGGTTCGTCGGTCGAGGTTGGGATGGGGCTGCCCCCATCCCCGGGGCCACCAAAAATGGTGGGGCGCGCCTTCCCGCAGGTGGAGAGCCCCTTCGAAATCTCGATTTGAGTCACGGCACCAAATTGTTATAAATGAGTACAATGGACCATGCGAGATCGAATCAAAATTGAAAAATTTTTTGGTCACAGAAAAGCAAAAGTAAAGATCAGCGCTGCGCCGGGCGGCAAGGGAGTCGAGCAGAGCCCGCTCCACCAACTGCCACAACCCCCCGCCCAGTTGGTCCCTTTTTAAGTTGTTTCTGGATTACGTGTTTTTAGTAATTTGCACATGCTCTTCCAGTTGCTAGGGGTCTTTTTCTGGGCTTTTTCTGCCTTCTGGTGGTCTAGGGATGAAGGTGAGGAGCCTCTTTCTCTGTTTTGTCTTGCTAACCCCCCTCCTCCTTATAGGGTGATCCGGCAATTTCTTGGGAACTTACTAGCACTTAGATATGTGATTTATGCAAGTAAAGCAAAGTGATTAACTCTCAAGGTGTGTCTGGCTAGCAAAGCTAAACAATTAACATCTTCTTGGCAAGCAAAGCAAAGCAATAAAACAATTTACATCATCTTGGCTCCACAGGCCCAGGCGATATCTTTCTCAAGGTCTGTCAGGCAAACAAAAGGTTCCTTATCTATCACAATTAAGATGATCAGTATTGATTTGTTTTGATTTTAATTGTTTGAATTGTTCAAATTTTAATTGTTTTAAATTGTTTGAATTTTCATTATTTGAAAGTTATTTTATTGATTTGTTTTATTGATTTGTTTTCTTATTAATTTTCTGTATTTATTTGTTTTGTTTAAATTGTTTGATTAATCAATTATGCATTATTATTTTTCTGTCTCTCCTTCCTTTCTCCTTTCCTCTTTCCCTTTTCCTCCATTTTCTGTCCCTGTTTTCCGGGATATGCTGCCAATGACGGGTCCCGAAGACGACATGACTACATCCCGAAGATGGAGTTCTTCAGCGACGCTCGTTGGTCACGGGGTGATGTAAGAGTCCGTCTATAGCTTGTATTGCCCAACGTCCATTTGAAGAAGACCCCTGGACTACGGTTCTCGGACTTTGGCTTAGCCTAGGTGGGGTGTGACTTGCAGGTGACCAGGATGTGTTCTCATGGCAATCGATCATGAGATTGGAACTGTGTTCGCTCGAGGATGGAAACAATGGGACCCCGAGCATGGGTCTTGCTGACCTTGATAATTGGTCATGCTAAGCTGCTGCTGGACTCCTTCTCATGGTCATACCTGCCTCCACGAACAATGGTCCACAAGCCTTCCCACCTTTTGGCTAAAGGCCACTCGCTTTGGAAAGAACTATAAAACCACCCCCAGACTGAAGACCCAGCGGGATCCCCCCAGACGGCAACGGACATCTATTGGCTGGTTCCACGAGGATCGTCTGCCCGTCTTGGTAGCTATAATCCCAACCCCCTTTTCTCTCTCCCTCTTTCTGTCTCTCTCTCTTTCTCTTTGTCCCACTATCGCATTTGGTTGGCACAAAATAAAGTGCATTTGTTGCAAGAGCAACTGATTCTGTCCCTTTGTGTGTCTTTTACACCCTGAGATTCTTAAAAGAACCTTCATGACCCTCGCTGTAACTAGGCGGACCGTGACATGGGGGGATATAGCTACCAACAGAAGGGATGTCGTCCTCGAATCCGATGACCGACGCGTCTTCAATCCGTTGGGGAGAAAGAGATCTCAGAGTCTTCTCTAAGAAAGTAACTTTTTATAGTCCTTTTCCAAAGCGAGTGGCTTCTGGCCAAAAAGGTAGGAAGATTTATGGACTATTGTATGTGGAGATCGTAGCTCCATGACGCAGGTGCGGGGGCAGGGTGCGATAACCAGTACCCTGCAGCGTACCATGACAAACACCAAGCACAGCTACAAACAGTCCTTGGCCCGCAAGCATCCATCTCAGCCAGCCTGGAGATCCGGTTCAGGGTAAGTGGTGCAATCTCAGGTCCCAGTCTCTGATGATGGTCATGACGCAGATCACAGAAAACTTCGGACCAACTCTTACATAGGGGGATCACAGGAATTCACTTTGCTGGAAGCTGAGATTAGCCTGACGGGGAAGGGGTGGCAAAAACCTCCTATTGTAAGTGGCCCAGGGGCACAGCACATTCTAGGCATAGATATTCTCAGGAACGGCTAGTACAAAGACCCAAAGGGGTTCAGATGGGCTTTTGGAATAGCTGCTGTAGCGACAGAGAGCATTAAGCAGTTGAACACCTTGCCTGGACTATCAGAAAACCCATCTGCACTAGGACTCCTGAAAGTGACAGAGCAACAGGTGCCAATTGCCACCATGACAGTGCACCGCCGGCAGTACCGGACCAATCGAGATGCTGTGATCCCCATCCATAAGATGATCTGTGAGCTGGAGAGCCAAGGGGTTGTCAGCAAAACCCACTCACCCTTCAACAGCCCCATCTGGCCTGTGCGGAAATCTGATGGAAAATGGAGATTGACTGGGGACTATCGTGCCTTGAATGACGTGACTCCACCGCTGAGTGCTGCTGTGCCAGACATGCTGGAACTCCAGTCCAAGCTGGAGTCCAAGGCAGCAAGGTGATATGTCACCATTTACATTGACAATGCATTTTTCTCCATTCCTTTGGCAGCAGCGTGTTGCATTTTGATGTTGCTTGGGGTGAAGGAGCAGAAAAGCCTTTGCAGGGTTTTGCAAAGATGTTTATTTCAGCCGCGCGTGGATCCAGGGTTCGGGGAACAAAGGCAAAAGCTCTTGTGAGGGTCCAGGTTTAGTACACGGGATCAGCTGGGCAGGGAGAGCATCAGGGACCAATTATTAGGGGACACGAGGGTTCCACAAGGGAAGGGCCAGGGCAGAGGGCCAACAGGGAATTAGGGTGGAAGTGACCAAAAGGCTGACTGACAGGGAGAGAGCACGGGGTTGACTTAGGGAACAGAACAGGGGTTGCATTCCCTAGTTGGGAATTCCTTTGGTCTCCACAACTCCCCTTTTCTTTATTAATTAAGAAGGCTTTTTAAAGGATATTAAAATTAAGTGGTTGAGGTAACTAAAAAGTACAAAATAAAACAATTTTTTAAATGCAAGCTATTTCTTGCGTCCTTAGTGTAAAAAGGGATTTTTGAACCATCTTGGAACTGGTAGGAAGAGACGTGAAGTTTTCTCAGCATGGCTTGTCAGGAAACTGAGGCAGGAAACGAATTCTTCAGTGTGGACTGGCACTCCGATGGCTGTTAGCAATGTAGTTAGCAAAATGGAGGTGCTGTATCTGTTGAGACTCTAAATAGAAATCATTAATTTTGAAGAAAAAACAAAGATTGTTACTTTGGGAGATTTTTTTTTCCTTTTCTCCGCTCTCCATGTCATCCCCCCCTTTGTATTAAAAGGGAACTTTGGGAAAACACATTAGCAGTTGGGTAGCAAAGGTAGGGAAAAGCATGGCAGTGGGAGTGAGACTTTGGAGGGGAAAGGGGGTTAGGAATTTGAGGGAACATAAAAAAAGGGTAATTGGATTTGGGGAAATTTTGAAAGGACTTATTTTGTGGATGGATAAAGGGATAAGAGGGAGGGAAATCGGGAGGCAACAGAGATTGAGGGAAGGCACTTATTTGTTTGGCAGGTTTTGCAAATGGAGGAATAGACTTTTGGCTCCAGGACAGCTGATTAGCGTGTTGTGCTGTCTTTTCTTTAGGGTTGCTGCTGTAACTAGATGGCTGTTGGCTTTGGTTGTTGTGTAAAGAACAACGTTTTTTAGTAAATGAAAAGTAACTGCAGTTTGGTGCATAGATGCTTCCTTTCACTGGAAAACCATTAGGTCTGGTAACATTTGCTGCCTGGAGACCCATTTGGCCTTGCATTATATAAAATTCTACTAATTCTCCATCTCCTACACTGCGGAGAAATTTTTTAGGGTTATTTTTTTTTATGGCAGTTTGATGGACAAACATATCTTCTTTGGTATCATTTTGGGTGATAAATCCGTTTTGTTTTTTACAGTGAACCATTTGACAGTTCCTAAAACTTTTTAACAATGATGTTTTTATTTTTGCAGATGGGTTTGTGTTTGAGGCTGTGCTTCTGGACGTGCTTATTTTGGCGGGGCTGTTTTTGTTGCAGGCTGGCAGCGGCAAGGCTTGAGGAGTGCGGGTGGTGCTGCGCTGGGGTTGCGGTGCGCGCCGGCGGCGCTGGGTGCACAGGGCTTCGCATCAAGCAGGCGGCTTGCGGGGCGGGGTGCGCGGGCGGCGAGCGGGCAGCTAGCAGCGGGCCGCTTCTTGTGCTCTCCTTTTCAGCGGCACAGGCGAGAGGGCAGCGCGGCGGGAGTGCGGACGATGCGGCGCACTACTGCTGCGGGCGTGGCTTTTGACGCAGAACTTCTGAGGCCGAACTGCTGCTTCTGGCTCCGGGTTGACCCGGACGGCGGTGGCTGCGGGATGGCCGAGGGCTCTCTGTCGCAGAGGCTGCTTTGCATGGCTGCTCGGGGGGCGGGGTGTCCTCAGGGGCAGGGTCCCGAACAGGAGGGGAGGGGCGCGACTCAGAGAAGGGAGAGGAGGGGGACTCCGTGCGTCCCGCCATGTGGTCGGCACCATTTTGTGCAGCAGGGGAGAGGGGAGAACGCGAAAAAGAAAACTTTTCTTGCGACAGGAGAGGGGCTGTCTGGGGTTCAGTATTTTCTGAACATTCATTAGAAAGCTGAACACCTAGACTAATTTAAATAAACAAACATAGAGCTTTTACTACTGGAAAGTCTTCACTTGGCAAGTTGCCAGCAGCCTCATTTAAAAAGTTATTATTTTAAAATGATTTTTGTGAAACGTCAGGATAATTTTCACACAGCCAGCGAACTAGAAATTGCAAACCCCCCTTTAAAAACTGAAAATTGCTGTGACGAAGAATGTTTTTAAATTGGAGATAAATTTCCTGCTATAAGTAGATGTATCTTACTGGCATTTTTCACCCCAAGTGTGTTCCCAGCACGCGAGAGCAAAAGGAGAAAAAGCATAGAGTGCTGCAAAGTTTCAAACTCACAACAGTAAGATTAAAAAACAGTCTTGGGCTGGTTGTTGTAGATGCATTCACGGAAAAAGTTGGTCCTGTTTGGTGCGCCACTTGTTGCATTTTGATGTTGCTTGGGGTGAATGAGCAGAACAGGCCTATCAGCAACACCAGCCACTGTATAATAACACTAGCAATTAAAGCAGATCTGAAATCCTTGAAAACTGGTGGGGTAGCCTCAAAAGGCTGGGTGATGGGTTTGGAGAAAATTTCCCTTGCATTCATTACCTCACAGTAAGTACCATTATTGAAATAACCCCAGAAACACACAGTTTGATTACGATAGCTCTGGATCTATGTGGCCACTTTTCAGAAAAAATTAAAAAACCATGAATTCCTGACATAATCAATCCACCAAACGAATCGGATAATAGCTACAGTTACTTTGGTGGGGGGTCCCATATTCAAATAAGGGCTTGCAAATGGAAGAGAGATATTTGCGATCACATGGAGCCCAAACCAGATTAAACCGGACAGCATGTTGCCGCTTAAGAGAGCTGTTACTCCTGTCTTAACTCTCCTCTCAGTGCCCTCTGCCCCACTTTGGGCGCCAAAATCTGTTCTGGTTTTAAGGACAGGTGTCTGCCAATAAAGGCAGAAGTTTTCCTTTGAATTAGAGACTTTAATTCCACTCCCCCCAAGTATTTTAAATGTTTGAATCAAAGACTCTGAGGCAGAGATAAGAGGGTAGGAATAATAGCTCTTTTACTAATATATCTAACCGTATGCCCAAGTTTAGGACAAATTTGGGGAAAGACCTCCCAAAAAACTCAGAAAGAATTCTCCTCAGGGGGAAAGTGGAAAAAACCTTATTTATTAACAAAACACAAGAGAAAACACTTCCCAGTCAGACCCATATAACAAAAAAACCAAATTTCACCGAGAGAGAGAGAGAGATGAGCTCTGCGATCTTCGCTGGGAAGGGCGGAGAGCTTCTTGGCAAGCTTCCAGAGGCAGTCTCTGAGGTTCAGATCTGTTTTCCTCTGGAGTCGGTTCCGGTCTTCTGGATGAGGGGAAGAAGAGAGAGAGAAAGAGGGGCAGCCGGGGTAGGCAGCAAGGGTAGCAAGCGAGCAAGCAGCCTAGCTAGCCAGGGGGCAAGCAAGCAAGCCGGGCGAGCAAGCAGCAGCAGCCAAGCCGGGGCAAGCCAGCAGCGAGCCGGGCAGCTCGGGGGGAGGGGCCACCACGCCGCCGACAGCTCCATGCAGACAGGGAGGGGAGGGGGGGGTGGGGCAGGGAGAGGAGCTAGTCATAACATCAACCCAGGACACCGTACAAGCAGAGACAGCAGCAGTTGTTAAAATTATCAACAAAGCAGAACAGATAACTCGGTCCCAGTCCTTTCTTTAGCTGTGGGCACGCTCTCTCTGCTCTCGGTCCCGGTGCTCCAGATAGAACAAAGATCGACAGCCGCAGAGAGGCGGGCGGGAGCGGAAGCGGGAGAGGGCGGCCGCGGCCACGCCGGTCTCAGGGGGAGAGTGGGCTGGAGCGGGCAGCTCCTCACTCACCGTTTGTGTCCGGGTGATTAGCTGTGTCCTCAGAGGCAGGAGGCTGTAGTGGGGCAGATGCAGGGCAGGTGATCACAGAGGGTCTGGCTCTCCTGCGTTCAGCCGCGTGGCTGGGGATGGGGGTCTTCCCCCGAGCTCGCCGGAAACACAAGTCCTTTCCGGAAGCATGAGAGTCCCTCCTGAAGCCCAGCTCCCACCTACCCCTTTTGTCCAGAGTCGTCAAAGGTCCTGGGTGTAACCCGGCCAGCTCCATTGGCATGATAATGGGAAAAATTCTTTAAATTGGCACAGTAATAGAAAAACCCTCAACCCCCAACAGTACTGAACATTCCTGCCTGGATTTGAGGGTTTATTACCTCAGGGTTTGGGGAATTGGCAGGATCACCACTGAACCTTCAGACAAGGACCAGACCTTTCCACAGGACCACCGCTTCTACAAGACCATATCTATCACTCCAACGGGACTGCAACAACCATTTAATCAGACTGCTACCACCACCCTGACCAACAGGGTGTCAGGTTGTACTCTTATTTTGTCAGTTTAAGCCAGTGTTTCTGTACTATTGTCCTTATTGTAGCTTTCCTATTAAATTGTAACTCTGAATTGAAATTGCTTGCAAGGTATTTCTGTGGGGTTAATTCCTCCTGCTGGTTTACCTTCAAACCGGCACAAATACCTGGAATATGAAATAAAATTATGAAGGAAGACTTTCCCTTGGTCAAGGGGAATATGGTCAGACAACACCGAGGCAAACTCGTGTTGTAATTTGTGCTGATTTTGCATTAATTGGCACTTTGAAGAGGGCATTCAGAGAAGTTTTCTCCCTGAGAACTTCCTCTGTGACTTGATGGGACTAATTGGAGGCTGGTTTGGTTGTTGACAGCCTGGGAAACCAATTGGAGGATTTGGTCCATCTCCATGAATTCACATATTGAAGTGAGTAAACTCGGCAAAGGTACCTTTTCTCTTCCCGCAGGAGTGCAAGTAACAGGGCCCGGGCCTGACTCCACTGCAGGCCTATGGGCCTGACAGGGGGCAGGGCCGAGCCCCCCCCCCCTCCGCCCCCCTCTCAGAAACTGGCATGTCCCAGAAGGAAGGACAGGTGGCCATCGGCAGTGGGTGCTGTAGCTGGGGCCCAGGGAGGCTGATTGAAGTACCAGATACCTCTCCCCACCCTTTCCAGAGCAGATGCTGCTGTTTCTGGCTTGGGCCAGCCCCTCCCAGCACGGCCTGAGTCTCCTGAGATCCTGGCACAGCTCCAGCATGGCCTGGCCGAAACCTCTGCATTCTCCATGTGAGATTTTAACCCATTCAGTGCTCAGATAAGACTTGCAGACCTTCAGTCCTCCCTTGAGTGAGAGGAAAAAGAACAGAGAGGATACACCAAAGTCAGTGAAGCAGGAGTCAAGTTCCAGATGGAAGGAGAATGAGGAGACGCCGTGAATTTGGTCTGAAAACCCTTCTGGAGAAGACCACAGATCTCAGACCAATCTGGGACACGGGTAAGATCCCATTCAATAATAAGTCATTCTTTTGGGAATCCACATAAGACATGGGGATCTTCCAGTGCATTAGGTGGGTTGTTTGCTATTCTGGGATTCGGTATTTGACTTGGTTTTATCAATTGATAATTGTTTTGTATTTGTATTTACATCTGTGTTGTAACATTTTGGTTCTACTATTCAGAGATGGGTAGTGGACAATCTAAAGGGGGCATTCTGAAAAAATCCCCACTTGGTTGCATTTTACAACATTGGAGGAAGATTGGTGGGCCCCCTGGGGAAACAGCTACCAGGGAGAATTACATTAAGTGTTGTAATTAATTGTGGCCGTTGTACAAACTAGACTGCATAAAAGTAGCCACAAAATGGAGCCATGAATTACAATACATTGTTACAGCTAATGTTTTTAAGATGGGAACAGAAATGTGATGATGTTATGTATGCTGATATGTTTTTCACTTTGGAGAATCATCCCGAAAGGCAGAAAGATTGTGGGTTGAACCCAATCCTCTCAGATCTTTTTGTGCTGGGTGTTGAAAAGGAGAATCAAGGAAAAGGGTTAAAATAGTGTTGTTCTATGTGCAGCATAGGACAAATTTGTTCTAAACATCTCCCCCATAAGGAATACAATTTAGAGCTTATGGTCAGGCTTAATTGCAGGTTGGATGGAGGAACAGATATTCAGGCTGCCAAGACTGATATTATGAGGAAACTGGCATGTAGAGGTAGATTTAGCATGTCTAGAAGAGAAGATAGTGAGGATGCATCGAGGAGCAGGGGGTTTTAGTCCAGTTGCAGGGAGTAAAGCTAAACACAGAGATGTGACAGTAGCTCCCCTCTGTAGCTGCCGGAGCTAGGATGGTTCTGGCTCCTGGCTGCCACGGGTCCGGATAACTCCTGGGGGCCTCGAGGCAGAATTCAACTACAAGGTCTTAGTGCAAGCAATGCCCAACAATTAGGCAGACAGCTTTTTTGTGAGGTTCATCTTCGCTTGCAGACCTTAGCTAGCTAGGAATGAGATCTTAGGATTGCAGCAGAGGTTCCGAAGATAGCTTTATTTCTTCAAAGGGTTCCACTAGCAAAATTTGAATACATAGCCTCACAACGGGTTTTTATAGGGTTTAGGAGGATTGAAATCTAACCAGTAAAATTATAAGTTGAAAACTATCCAATTACTTTAAGATTCTAGGTGAGAAAAGACTAATCATTTAGTAAAGTTAAAGACCAATAGAAATTCTAAAAGATAACAGTGGTTTCTCTAGGGGGGTGAACATTTCTCTAACATGAGTCATCCTAAGAAAGGGTTTCTTATCTCAGGGGATGAGGTCCCAGGGGCCCTTTTCAAGGATAGCTGTATCATCCACACCCCTCCATCAGGGGATAGGTATGGATGGTCCAATCACAGCAAAAGTTCAATTTTCAATAACAGATCTTAATAATTGGACATAACATGTTGAAGTACTATTAAAGCATCAGTGAAGAAGGCAGATCTGAGGTTATCAGCACTACTTCTCTTTTGCTGGGCAGGACCAAAGCAGTAACCTCAGAGCAGTGAGGATTCTGGCAATGTTTGACATGGAATAGTAGACAAGACTACACTGGTAAAGGACAGCAAAGAAGGGGGACAGAAAGAGGCAGGCTAAGAGAAGATTCAGAAGGAAACTTAGGCAGAAGAAGAAATTTGAAAGGTGAGGCTGTTTTTTAAAGAAATGGTATTATATTAAAATACTAAGTATTATACTAAAAACAAAAAACCAAAATGTGAGTATATTTTGAATTATTAAATTTTGAGTTACTTGGTTACAATTCTATCTCATGATTCTGAGAACAGTGCATGAGATTTGCTGTCTGGTTTTTTTTTTGGAATCAGAGGAAGCCCTTCAGTGAATTGTAGTCCTGTAATTCAAAGAGCTGCTTGTTTTGTTTTATATAATGCATGGATATGAGTCCTGGTCCTGTGCCCACTGCCAGCTACTAATTCAACATTATATTCTTCTTGGGGAAGAATAATCTCATGCAGCAATGTATTTGAATAATTTAGGCCATAGTTTATACCAGATGCACCAGCCTAGCCATTTTTAGCTGTTTTATCAAACACTCTGGAATTCATCAAGGCTACTGAAACATAAATTGTGCTAAATTGGGAGAGAAGAAGCTGAAAAACAGAATACCAAGATTAGAAGAACCAAGATAAAGGTGGGGGGTGAAGCACTGGACCGTAACCAATCATATTTCCTTCAAGGTGCATGCAGAGCGCATGAACAAGATAGAGGCACGAATCAAAAAAATGCATGATCATGTGGACAGTAGTTTTAGAATGTATAATTAGGGTATAAGGTAAACAATAAATCAGCTTCTGCATAGTCACATTGATTTGTCATTCGGAAGTCTTTTGTTCCTACAACCCCAGACGCCAGCACAGGCTGAGGGTGACCTGCTGGAAAGCAGCTCTGCCTAGAAGAACCTGGGGATCCTGATGGACAACAAGTTATCCATGAGTCAGCGGTGCCCTTGAGGCCAAGAAGGACAATGGAAACCTGGGGTGCTTTGGGAAAACATATTGTTGGGGATTAGGATTTTTTCTTTTGTTTCTTTCTCTCATGGAATTTTGTCCCATTTGTTGCTAAGAGACAATAACGATCAGTACTTAAGAGAGACAAAAGATGAAGCCAAGGGGGAGGAGTGCAGCTGGCTACACTATCCTAGCTGAGGGGCATTCTCTCGGGAAGGGCAGAGATACCTCAAGATTTTGGGCTGGAGGTGAGGGGCTTCTAGCTCTCTCGTGCTCTCTCTGTCTCACTCTGCATCAGAGGGGAGACAGACTGCAGTCACTGTGGGAAGAATTCACCACCACTGCGGGGTTCTGTCTCCTGCGGTCTTCTCCTACCTTGAGTGGAGCTCTGCTCATAAGAGCGACCATTGGACTGGGACTTTATTAACACCCTACCTCACTGGAAGGGACCTTCACCATCTACTCAAGTGCCTCAGGGAAAACCTGTGACCCTGAGCCCCTCTGAGGGAGCCTCTCGTGGTCGTGTTCGGGAGCTCAGCTGCTGCTGCCCAGCCCCGCCATTTTTTGCCACTGCTCTGGGTTTTTTTGCTACACTGTGACCCAGCAGTCCCTGTCTACCTGGGCACCCCGCGGCTCCTGCTACAGCTGCAGAGTTTCTGATACATTTTGTTTGCCTCTTCAGGGTCTGCTTGCCTCTGCCGTTCCAGCTTGCTGCTTGCGAGGTTTCTGCTACGGCTCATTTCACTATCCGGAGGGGCACTGGGACTGGCTGCTCCTGTGAGGTTGTACAGGAAGCCCTTTTCCATCTCTTCCGTCAGCTGCGCTGCCATTAGCCGCGTGAGACAGCTGAGCTCACGTCACAGAACCCCCTGCAGTTGCAGGGGAATCATCACACATGCTCTCCCTGGGTGGGGGCCAACAGCGCTCCTTCCGGCTGTGATCATAACTACACCAAAGAGGAAAGTGCTTGACAGCGGAGAAAAGGCTGGTACTGGGTTTCTGGTTTTGTTTGTTGTTGTTTCTCTTTTTATACATATACATATACATATACATATACATATACATATACATATACATATACATATACATATACATATACATATACATATACATATACATATACATATACATATACATGTGGTACAGTATAAGCACTTGGTTTGTTAAAACTCCTAGTAAGGAACAATGAATTACAGCAGGACGTGAGACGGGTGTAGACTTTGACCACATAGTTTCAAATCAAATCGCTGAGCATGGTATGCATAACTTATGCTAACACCGGCAGTTAATTAACCGGTTTTTAAGAATTCTTCCCTAGGCTAGGAGGAACCAGCAAGAAAGAATCGGGTGCCTTCCCCCCCCCCCCCACCTCTCGGGCCGCGACCATCAGGAGACAAGACTACGACCCCCCAGCAACATGTCAACTGAAATAGAGCTGCATAAAAAGACCATGGGTGGGAGAGGGAAGCGCGCGCCCCCGTTTGTGGAGCAGAGACTCCTGGCCGCCCAGCGCTGTTTGCTTACTGTCGCTTGCTCTAATAAATTTAATTGATTAGGACTGACTTGATTTGATTTTTAGTCTATAACATACATATACATATACATATACATATACATATACATATACATATACATATACATATACATATACATATACACATACACATACACATACATATACATACTAGTCAAGAACTGTTATTCCTTTTCCCCATATCTTTGCCTGGAAGCCCCATAATTTCGGAGTTATACTCATTCAGAGGGAAGGAAGTAAAAATTTCCATTCCAAGGGAGGTTTCTGCCTTCCTTGGCAGACAGCTGTCTTTCAAACAAAGACAAGCATTGCCAGCAGATCAAAGAAGGGGATCTTGCCCTTCTACTCAGCCCTGGCGAAGCACCTCTGAAGTGCTGTGTCTAGTTCTGGGCTCCTTAGTACAAGAGAGACATGGAGCTTGGGATCTTATGGTCAGTCCTGATTGCAGGTTGGATGAGTGTTATGAATGCATGAAATGTTGTTGAAAAGTATTGGATAAATGCTATATGTATAATGTTAAAATAGCATTTCTATATGGATATAGCCTTGAGTAATAGTAAAAGTTAGACATAAGTTTTTTTTAGAGATAGTATGTTTAAACTACCTGCTTAGTCAAAGATAACAGCCCGTGAACATGTGATGGGGACCCCTGCAGCTGACAAGACAATTATCAACACGCACTGGCTGGACCACCACCTAAATTAAAAGGGATAAGGTGAAGAATAAAACCACAAGCCAAGAAACACGCATGCTCTAAAAAGGCGGACCCAAAGGAGTGGCCATGCTAAACAGTTCCTAGAAACAATTGACTATGCATGAAGGTCTATGAATATGTAACAAGTGGATGGCTTGTAAAACATATTTAAAGGGATGTTCGCTAAGTAGCGGTGTGCTCTCGGCAGCATGCCAGGCACCCAGCCGTTTTAACCCTTTGCTTTATGTATGTCTCCTATTGTCTTTTTATTAAACCTTTTAATTCTCCCAAAACATTGAACCGTGTTTTTCACAGTTGGGGCTCTCGTCCGGGATCGACACCTCGCCTCCAAGACCCCAGGGGTCCCAGAGCGAGGGGCACGCCCGCCCGATTTCGGCGGCCTCGCTCCGTTTCTCCTGGTGTGGATTGGGGTTTGCAGGTCAGACTACCCGAAGGACAAAAAGGAGGCAGATAAAGCAAAAGGAGAAGGAAAAAAGGGCTCCCTAAGACTGCGGCATTAGCCTCACAATTCTTGTGCACGAAGACCCGGACAAGAAGAAGGACTGTAAGTATTGTTCGGGGAGGCGGAGTGGTGTGTGTCTGAGATGCGAGCTGGTTACCCCAGACCTGCGAAGCGAGTGCGGAGTTTCCGAGGGCTGCAGTTCTGAAGTGTCGCGAGACACTCAGTTAGCGAGGAAACGAAGCGAGAGAAAAAAAGAGTGAAAGAATCCCCCTGTGGGTAATCGGGACTGGGTCCCGGGGGAGGGGCTGATGACCCCTTGGAGGGAGCCGAGGGTTTCCTGGTACAATCCACTAGGAAACAAGGAAAAAAGATACTGGGTTGAGGGTTAAGGAAAAAATCCAAGAGAACCTGGGCTTTCCTTGGTACTATGTCAAGGACCTAAGACATCTGGGCTTTGGAGGTTTTATACCCCTAAGTAAATATTAAGAACTAACTTAAAGAGTAAGGGGTACCTTATTTTTTGTGTTTATGTCTTGTTGTAAGTGAGTGAATGAAAGTGTGTATAGTACTGATTATTGATCCTAATTTTATAAAGTAAGGTGGAACACGCTGTTGTGGAGAAGGGTAATATTGCAGTGTTGGGGAAATAGGAAAAAGGCTAAGGACAATTAGATAGAATATTGAGAGATGGGACAAAAAAATAGTAAAAAAGGCTCAGGAGAAACAGGGGATAAGAAGGTGCCAGTAGAGATACCTGAAGATAGCCCTTAAGAAATTATGTTAAATAATTGAGAGGCTAATCCTTCTACAAGAGAAAAGGAAAAAGTAAAGATGATTCAGTTTTGTATGATAGAATGGGCAAAAACAGAAATAAGATCTGACCATGTTTTCTGGCCAAGATATGGGTCTTTTGAGGTTTGGATCTGCCAGGCTTTAAACACATTTGTAAATTCAAAAGAACTGGTTAACCCAGAAGAAGGAGAATATGCTGCATGCTGGATAAGAGAAAAAGAGTCACTGGGGGTAAAAGTTTATAAAATATCAGAAACTCCAAAGAAAGAAAAACACTGGGACCCCTTAGAAATGCTGCCTCCCCCGTTCCCCCCAGTACAAGCAGCTCCACTGCTGCCTGCTCCTCCCACCATGGCCCCTGCCCCGGTCGCTCTGAGTCCCCCGCCAGCACCGTCAGCTCCACTTCCACCCGCTTATGCCTCAGCCGCTCCGGCTGTCCCGTCCCCGGCCGTCCCCGGCCCAGCCGTGCTGGATTCCTCTGACCATGTGGCTGTCCGTGCCCCGGTCTGGTTTCCGCCGGAAGGATCTGCCTTGTCAGTGGTTCCGGTGGCAGTCCCTGCCCACACCCCCTCCCCGTCCTCGGAGGACTCAGGCAAAGGAACGCCTACCTTCGTTCCCTTATCAACAATGGACCCGGCTGTCCAAGGCGCTTCCTCCCTTAAAGGAGAAGTGCCATACCAAAACACACAGAGTTCTGTTAAACGGCAAACCTCCCCTGATGCTTCCCCAAAACTAGAACACAGAGATATAAGGGACAGTAAACAAAAGGACAGAGGAGAAAAGATTCATTTATTCCCATTAAGGGAAGTCCCTATGGGAGGAGGCGGGACGGGGTTTGTTAACTCCCCATTAACTTTCTCAGAAGTTAGGGAATTTAAAAGGGAAATTAAAGGATTATTAGAAAATCCCATAGATACAGCTGAACAATTAGACCAATTTTTAGGCCCAAATATTTTTACTTGGGAAGAGATGCAATCAATAATGAAAATAATATTTTCCCAAGAGGAGAGACAAATGATTAGAAATGCTGGGATAAAGATTTGGGAAAGGGAAAACCAGCAGGGACCACCGGGGGACCAGAAAATGCCAATAGCACCCCCTAATTGGAATCAAAATGAGGAAACAGGGAGACAACATATGAATGATTATCGTAACTTGATAATCAAAGGAATAAAAGAGGGAGCAAATGTCAAAAAGGCTTTTGAAGTACAGCAAGGAAAGGATGAAACCCCAACAGAATGGCTGGAACGGCTTCAAAAAAATATGAAACAATATTCTGGAATAGATCCTGATACAATTCCAGGACAGGCTCTATTAAGAGTTAATTTTGTCACTCATGCCTGGCCAGATATTAGAAAAAAGCTGGAAAAAAATAGAGGATTGGCATGATAGATCATTAAATGAATTATTAAGAGAGGCTCAAAAGGTTTATGTCCGGAGAGATGAAGAAAAAGCTAAAATAGAAGCAAAAGTTATGGTAGCCACTATGAGAGAAAGTAACTTTCAAAGAAATCTGAAGCCCCTAAACACCACTCCTAATCGTTCAGGTTTCAGAGAAAAAAACAGAACCCCAGTACAAGCAAAATCTCCAGAGTACTCTAATGCCTGCTTTTACTGTGGAAATGAGGGACATTATAAAAAGAATTGTCCCCACCATAAAAAGAACTTGAAAATATTCCAGGAGATACGCTCAGACGAAGAATAAGGGTGTCATAGGCTCTATTTTCTGGGGGACAAATACCATCTAGAGCCTGTGATAACTTTAAAAGTGGGTCCCCAGGTGGAGGAATTAGAATTTGTGATTGACACAGGGGCGGAGAGAACTTGTTTATTAAAAGCCCCAAAAGGTTGTAATATAAGTAAAGACATGGTACAAGTAACAGGGGCAAAAGGAGAAGAGTTCACAGTGCCTATCATTAAAGATATAATAATTGAGGGGGAAACAAAAATTTGGCTGGGAGATGTCTTATTGGTTCCTGGAGGAGGCAGCAACCTATTTGGGCGAGACTTACAGGTAAAGCTGCGAATAGGGGTAATTCCAGAAGAGGGAAGAATGACAGCTAGAATTTTAAAACTAAATCAAGACAATGAGAAAAAAATAAATAAAAAAGTGTGGGCTGGAGAAGGAAATAGGGGAGGACTGGATATTGACCCCATAAGGGCTACAATTGAGAGAGAAGAATGTCCCATATGTGTACGTCAGTACCCTATATCCTTAGAAGGGCGAGAAGGCTTACAGCCAGTGATAGAGGGACTAATAAAAGATGGGACATTGGAACCTTGTATGTCTCCTCATAATACTCTTATCCTGCCAGTAAAAAAGCCCGATGGGAAATACAGATTAGTACAGGACTTACGAGAAGTCAACAAGAGAACTAGGGCCTGTTATCCTGTGGTACCCAAACCTTATACCCTTCTTAGCAAAATCCCACCCCAGCATCAGTGGTTTAGTGTGGTGGACCTTAAGGATGCTTTCTGGGCATGTCCACTAGCAGAAGAGACCCAGGATATTTTTGCCTTTGAGTGGGAAGATCCAAAAAATGGGAGAAAATAGCAACTAAGGTGGACGAAACTACCACAGGGTTTTACAGAATCTCCAAATTTATTTGGGCAAGCTTTAGAAACAATATTACAAACCTTCCCCACTCCTCCTGGAGTAAAAATTGTCCAATATGTCGATGACCTTTTATTATCCGGGGAAGTTGAAGCTCAAGTTAGGGAGGCTACTATAAAACTTTTGAATTTTCTAGGGGAAAAGGGATTAAGGGTGTCAAAGGGAAAGCTACAGTTTGTGAAATCAGAAGTAAAGTATCTTGGGCATCTAATAAGCAAAGGTAGCCAAAAGCTAAACCCTGAAAGAATTGCAGGGATTTTATCTCTCCCTGCTCCCTCTTCAAAAAGGAAAATTAGAAAACTGCTTGGATTACTAGGTTATTGTAGAATATGGATTGAAGGGTACACACAGGCAGTAAAGTTTTTGTATGAAAAATTGACCGAGTGTCTCAGGTTGGTGTTATGTCTACTCCTCTCCCTGCCCCCCCTCGCTGTCTGCATGGAGCTGCCTGCTGCCGTGGCCGTTCCTCCCCCGCCCCTGCTGGCCCCCGGCCTGCTGCTGACTTGCTTGGCTGCTTGGCTTGCCCGGGCCGCTGCCGCTACTACCCCGCTGCTGCTGCCCCGCTGCTGCTGCCCCACTGCTTGCTGCCCCGGCTACTTGCTGCCCCGGCTGCTGCTGCCCCACTGCTGCTGCCTCGCTGCTTGCTGCCCCGGCTGCTGCTTTTCCCCCTCCCTTCTTCCCCTCATCTTGAAGATCTGTACCGGCTCTGGACGGGGACCTGAACATCAGAGACTGCCTCTGGAGTCTGCCAAAGAAGCTTTTCTCCCTTCCCAGCAGTGACTGTCTGAGCTCGTCCATCCTAGCTCACTTTGGCGAAAACATTTTGTGTCATCTGGGGATCGTTCTTTCCTGGTGCTGGGAAGTGTTTTTTCTTTTGTTGTTAATAAATAGGTTTTTTCCACTTTTCCCCCTGAGTAAAATTATTTCCGAGCCCGGTGAGGGGAGGAATTGTGAGGGGGGTTTATTCTCTGGGGGGCTCCTTTGGAGGTTTTCCCCCAAATTTTGTCCTAAACTTGGACACCAAGGGAGATGATGTAAAGTGGACTAAAGAGGATGATGAAAAATTGGAAGAATTGAAGTCAAAATTAGCCTCGGTATCAGCTTTAAGCTTACACTCATTAGAAAAACCCTTTCATCTGTATGTCAATGTGGAAAATGGAGTGGCTCATGGAGTTCTGACTCAGGAATGGGGAGGGGTGAAAAGATCAATTGCCTTGTCACAGTGTGACTTGGGTTTGCCAACCTTAATATATTTAATTTCTTTTAGAGACAGGACCCAGAAGTAGAGACAAGGCAGGCTCAAAACTTAAAAAGTTACAAGAAGAAATTTATTAATAATACAAAAAAGAATTAGGATTCAGGATAAAATTCCTAGATTGTTCCCTCCTCCCCTTCATTCCACATTTCTTACCAACAACATACAGAGAGAACACTTCAGTCAATTATACACTCAAATAATGCCAGGCACCCAGCCGTTTTAACCCTTTGCTTTATGTATGTCTCCTATTGTCTTTTTATTAAACCTTTTAATTCTCCCAAAACAGTGAACCGTGTTTTTCACAATGAGGGAACAGATTACCAGGCTGCTGAGACTCATATTATGAGGGAACTGGCATGTAAAGAGGTGGAGAACTGTCTCCCGTGGGAGGGACCCCATGGTGCAGCAGGGGAGCAACTCCTCTCCCTGAGCAGCGGGAGGAGCCTCAGGTGATGAACTGTGCAACAACCTCTGTTTTGATTTCTTCTTAAATATCTTATCTGTCTCTTCTTAGAGACAAGGTTAGGAGAAAATTCTCTGGAATGAGTGTTTCCACTAAAGAAAACCGGCTTCAGGAATCTCTTTTCTGCCAGTGAGAAAAATGAATACCAGTGGGTGAAAGTGAAAAAAGTAAAAAACAACAACCCTGTTTTTTGAAAAAGCACCCACAGGGCACAGGAAAAAAATTGAATAAATGCTAAATATTGAACCGTCAGAACCTTACCCCATCTCCCCACACACACACTCACACCCACCCACAGCAGAATGGAAAACCCAAAATGCCAGGGAAAGAAACGAACTGACCAGCCGTGTTGCACGGGGAATAAAATGACACTAGCTTTTTTGTCTCAGAGAAGTAAAAAAAAAGTTCACACAGCAGCTCAGGCAAAACAGATGGGAACCTGTTGAACCTCTGGTGTTCGTCTCCTCCTCACAGCAGATGAAGCTGGTGGATTTTGGTGTCCTTTCTCTTGTTGGTTCTCAAGGTCTCAGGCCAGGTGGAGCGGTTCCCGTGATCCCGGCCAATCGGCTCCCATTGATTGTCTGATCTCAGACCAAAACCAAGCCAAACAGCTCAAGAAAAAATCCCAAAAAACTGGCGAAGGATTGCTGCTGCAGTCTCCGGGCCAGGGAAAGGGGAAAAGACAAACTTCTTGCTTAAGCTAACAACAAAACAAGCCAACTAAGCAACAAAGTAATGTCTGGTCCATGATACGCCCAAACATGCCCTGGAGTGAGTCTTTGAACAAAGCCTGCGCAAGAGCCCCAAGGTTCCCACCGCTCCCCCGGACCCACTCTAAAGTTACAGCAACCATTTCTGGGCATAAAGCAGATGATCAGGAATAGAGTATCATCATAAAATCACGCCAAGACATTATCACAGAGGCATTACCACAATTTCTAAATGTCCCAGCCTTGGCAAGCAGCACATTCCTCTTTAGAGCCATCAGGGATTGGCTCTGCCATACATGGTGGAAGCTTCTAGCAGCTTCTCACAGAAGCCACCTCTGTGGCCCTCCACCCACTACCAAACACCAGGCCTTACAAATCCAATAGAATAGAAGATAGAGAGGTTAGTGAGGAAGTATCTGCCTGTCGGGTAGGGGGAGGGAAGATCATTAGCCCGTGGCTGGAATTGAATGCAGCAAAAGCCAAAAAACAGTCATACAGGCAGAGCAGCCACCATCGTTTCTCTTTGGGCCCCTGTGATCCTGGCCCAGCCCCCAGCACGGCCTGAAATACTCCACCTCGACTCCTCCAGCTGCTGCCTGGGTGAGATATTAACTCTTTCAGTGCACAGATGAGAGCTACAGACCTTCCATCCTCTTTTGAGTGAGAGAAAAGGACAGAATGAAGACACACAGAGAAGCAACATGGAGACATCGTGGTCAGACAAGAAGGGTCAGGTCCCAGATGGGAGGGGATGAGGAGATGCCTTAAGCTGCAGTTCTCTTGTGTTATAAATGAGAAACAAGGTTTCGATATTTAGCAAAATTTAGATTGGTTTATTTTATATAGACAGAGCAAGCAGCACTGGGGAAAACATGAGGGGTCACCGCCCACTCCACGCTTCCACCGAACTTGGTTTGCAGCTCCCTTTTTATAGTATGGTTTTCCTTGTAGTAAGCAATAATTGTTATGGTTTTGTTGTAGTAATTCTGCAAGATAAGCAGTGGTGGTCAAAGAAACTTCCAAACTTCCGTGGGACAGTTCTTCAGACAATTGGTCATGTAACCATCTGGTCTTGGTAGATAAAAACAAGGAGAAGTAGGGAGCCTGATATTTAGCAGATAGTTTGTGATTGACCACACAAAGGCAGGAAATCTGATTCTGCAGAATCTGTTGGGCTGTGTGAAAGCCTTGTTTTGCAAGCTGTCAGTAGATACAACTTATTTAGGAAACATAATATTTATAACAGAGGGATTTAAACAGAGTGGGTTTAATCATATATTTCCCTTTATCTAGGTCCATGTTCTTTTCTTATTTTAAGTATTCTGGTTTATACAAACTCCAAAACTTCTATGATTAACACGAATCATTTATCAATTATCACATCTTGTAAGCTATGGTGATGGACTATGATATATTGAATATCCTTATAAGTCATAGAAGAAGCATGGGGGGAGTGGAGCATTCACATTGTAGACATGAGCAAAGGCATCCATGCTGAACAAGCAGATGTTGAAGTAGATGTGATCCCATGAGAAGTTTGACCAGAGAGAGAGAAGAGTGATGAAGTAATAAAGACCCATTGCCTTCAGGGAAATAAGAATAAGACCTCTGTTCCAAAAGATAAAGATGATCTCAGAGATAGATTGAACAGAACCTTTGCTTCTGAACGGCTCATCCTTAAAAGTGTACCCAATTGGCCAAAGAGTGAGCCCTCAAAAACAGTTGTGGAAAAAGCTGTAAGTCGAGGGGAGGGACTTTTACACAGTGATCAGATTTCCATTCTCCTGGGCGGCTGATTTGCTGTGACATTGAAGCCACTAGAGAATTGTTTTCTTGTGGAGAAGTCTCCATAGCATTACGAGAGACTCCTCTCCCTAAGTGAACTGGAGAAAGACTATTTTAAAGATGGTAAACTGATTTGTTTCTGTACATTGTCAGTGTGAGAGAAAAGAGGGTGTAAGGGGGAGGAGAAATGTTCTTAAGGTTTTATTCTGATTCTTCTTATTATTTTACTTTCTGTTAATGAAATTTTCTTTTATACCCTTTAAAGTTTGAGCATGCTTTGCTTTGTCTCCTAATCCTATCTCACAGCAGGAAATGAGTAAATAATTCTAGTGGGTGCACTGGCAATTTGGCCAGCACTAAATCCATCTCATAAATTGGTGCACCACCCAGGAAATCTCAAATTGGTGAAGCAAAACCATTACAGCACCTTTTTACATGTGGTGTTGTATGAGGTAATCAGGGTTGATCAGGACAGATTGTACAAATTCACAACAGCTATCAATTCAACTCAGATAAGACAGAATGTTATTCAGGGTTGAGTTCAGTCTTCTCCATGCATAAATTATCTTTGAAGTAGTGAAGCACAGATGTCCTGATTGTTTAGCTATATAAGACAGGCTCACTTTTGTTCTTTGTTTCCACTCTGGTGACTTTTAAACATTTTTTCTGCATATTAAGTCACTTTCTACGCATCCTCTTGACACATGTAAATTTTAGAACTTTGTAGTCCAAGAATTAGAAAGCCTCTAGTGCAATGAGGGTTTGTAACAATAGGTAGTCGGTAGAAATATTTCAAAATGTCTATCAGATAAAGCACAGCTCAGGACTCAGGTAAAGGAATGATGCATTTCTAGGGCCTACTTGGACTTATCTGCAAGAAGGGCATATCCCTACTGCATGTACAGCAGAACTTTGGCTCACTGAGCATGTTAAGGGAAAAAAAAAAGAATGGTAGCAATGCTATTTATGATTCTCTGAGGTTATCAAGTAGCCAAGCACAGAATTTAAGGAGCAGAAGTTTGAATTGAGACATCTACATGACTTTAAATTATTAAATCTGCCAGAGATCAGACAGCTACAGAAGCTGAACTGGGTAGCACCGCAGACCTTTTGGCCCTGGTAGATTGAAAGCCAAGGGAGATATAAACTCAAGGCAAGAACTGAAGACATCATGTCTGGTCACTCTGACCCTCTGATGCTGACCGCTCTGACGAGGAAAGAGATAACAACATTACTAGTGTAAGAAGCATAATCAGAAGATTGTGTTTCTAAAGGGGACTGGGACAAAGGGGTCAGAGTAGAAAATTTTGTACAAACGTAGTGACCTATAAATACTGGTAAAGTGCATAATAAACTGGCTTTGCTTTGCTGGCATAAGCAGACTCTGTGTCAGTCCTCGCAGAAGTCCATGTGAAAATTGCTGTTGAGCAACTAGATGCTTTTCTGCTTCCCTACTCTTTTTCACAAGGATGTGCTGGTCTGTTATGATCCCAGTAAAAGGCACTCAGAACTCTGTAAGGTTTCATTTAAAATGCTTTTTATTCGAGCTAACACTATAATGAGAGAATAATATAGTGTGCTGGTTGTGCTTTGGTTGGCACCTGGGGGAGGGATACATGGAGGTTTTTCCTCCTTGAGAACTTCCTCTCTGAGTTGATGGGACCAATTGCAGGATGGTTTAGTTGTTGACAGACTGAGAAACCAATTGGAGAATTCAGTCTGCCTCTGTGAATTCACATTTTGAAACAAGTAAAACCCCAGGAAAGCTCTCTTTCGTTTCTGGCCTCTCACAAGGTAACAGCGACCGACCCGGGCCCCCTCCCATGTGGCCTAGGCCAGACAGGGGTGGGCTCGGGATGACACTGGGCCCCGTTTTCAACCAGGGGCCCCGATAGCCAGGGGGAGGAGAGGCCCATTGCTAAGATCCTAGCCTCCTCCTGGTGTGGCCGTGGCTTGGCAAAACCTTGCCCTGTCACCGGCTCGGAGCAGCCGTGGGGTGGCCCGGCCCATGTGGCCTGGGGGACGAGGCAGCTGAGCCCCGTTCTGGCAAAGCCCTTCCCACCCCTGCTTGTGTGTCAAGGTGGAGGGAAGACAAGCGCCGGAGGGCAGTCCTTGCCCAGCTCCCCAGCGCAGCCCGAGTCTCCCGAGATCCTGGCACAGGCTTCAGCATGGCCAGTCGCAGACCCCTGCATCCTCCATGTGAGATTTTAACCCTTTCAATGCTCAGATAAGACTTGCAGACCTTCAATCCTCTCTTGAGTGAGAAGAAAGAAAACAGAAAGGATACACCAAAGTCAGTGAAGGAGGAGTCAAGTTCCAGATGGAAGGAGAATGAGGAGGTGAAACAGGGGATTTAAGGGTTAAATAGAATGAAAAATAGAATATATGGTATCAGTTACTGTGTGCATATAAGGAAAGGAATGCAGGATAAGAGACCCCTGATTTATAGATTTTGCTGGGCTTGCAAAAATGAAGGGGGTCCTCTTTGTAAAAGTGCAGAGTCTGCAAAATATCACAAACAAGAGACTAAAGCGCATGCGTAGAAAGACAAGGTAAAAAGTTCAACAGCGAGGAAGACTGCTGTTCTTCATCATTTTCAGCCCACCGACTCATTTAGAGACCACTGACCCAATAAACTACGCAGCCGCAATGAATATGCAACTGATTTCCATACAGAGGGGGGAACAGGCGGGGCAGATAATCAATATGTATAGGCGATTTAGAATATGCATGAACTTCCTAGATAAATAGAAGATTAGAAATCATATAAGGTACGCAGGATTTGGGAAGATGCTCTCCCCCTGCGTCCAGCGCTGAATAAAATACGTACCTACTCCACAACTTTATGGGTTGTGAAGTTTATTTCCATGCTTCATTTTGGCACCCCAGATGGGACCTTGCTGTCTGTCTGCAGGATCGGGCTGAGGGCGGACGGCTCCACGGCACGCCCCGGGATTTCCTGGAGGAGACCTCGACCCCGGCTCGCTCACTGCAGCGACAGAAAGGACCACTGGCTGGCAGATGAAACGGTACGTATTAATTCTGGGGGGTTTGTAAAACATATGTACGCGTGACTGGAGGGCTGTTGATAAATCGCAGGAGACGTCCTGCGTACAACAAAGTCCCTGTGTAGGTAGGGCTTGCAAGCAGTGGGTAGGTGGAGTTACCGGCAGAGGGATACGAGCACCGGAGGGGCCTCTCCATTCCCTTGGCCTCCGCGGGTCGAGAAGGCAGGAGGGGGGCCGGTGAAGGAATTCACTGACTGATAGAGCAGCCACGGAGCGACCCTAGAACGCAGGTCGAGTGGATTCCTGCTCCCGTGTTATCGGCGCTAAGGTGGTGCGTGTGTTGAAGTCCGGACATTGTGAGCAATGTGAGTGTGTGAGTGAGTGAGACATGCCCAGGAGGGGAGTAAGTGTGGGGTATTTGCTTCAGAAAGGCAGAATTGTGTAGTGTGTGGTGTGATGCAAGCGGGACCGTGGATGTGCTGAAAACATAATGATTGTTAGTAGAAAGTATGAATAATAAGTGTGCTGTGTTCGTACAAGAGCGGGCGTGCTGCATTGGTGCATTGGGTGCTTTGTTTGCGTACTGAGAAGGGTGAAAAGGGGTCCCCTTTCCAATGGTTTGGGCGTGATCCTTGGGAATTTGTGAACCTAATAGACAGCCAGATTGAGAGAGGAAACAAATAGGCTGATCTAGCAGTTGGTATTGTGTGTGGGAAGGGGATTGGAAGGAAATTCTAAAGTTCAGTAAGGAAAAGTTTAGGTGTAAGATAGTCAGGGGACAAAAAGAGAAGATAATGGGATCTACACAGAGCACAGAAGTCCCTAAAGCCAGCCCATTAGGATGTGTTATAACACATTGGAAAGAAGTTGCAGGAACTGGCAGCACTGAAAATAAATTCACCCTAATTAAATATTGCAGTCAGTGGTGGCCACTTTATAGACTAGACCACGGAGTAAGGTGGCCACCCACCGGGACTTTAGATTATGATACCCTGCTGCAACTAATGTTGTTTTTGAGAAGAGAGGGCAAATGGAGTGAGGTCTCCTACTGTGACATGTTTTTCTCTCTCCGAAACCACCCTGAATGGCAGAGAGACTGTGGGACCAAGGCACCCTCTGACCCTCTAGTTTTGGCCCTTGAGAAGGAAAGGAAAGCAAATAAAGGGAAACTTGAAAGGTGTAGTTCAGAATGTGATATAGGTGAGAGGTGTACCAGATTAGACAAAATGCACAATTTGGATAACAGGGTTTGAGTGATCTATTAATTTACTAGATGAGGCGTGGAGAGTATTTAGCAATAGAGAAGAGGGATATAAGCAGAATGTGAGGAATTTGGTGGCAGTGGTGAGAGAAGAGAGAGGAGGACAAAGTCGTGGGCAGGGTCGACGAGGGGGACAGGGGGGCCCACCTCAATTGGGTAAAGATCAGCGCGCATTTTGTAAAGAGTTTGGGCACTGGAAGAATGAATGCCCTAAACGGAGGAGGGACAAGGAAAAAGGTGTGATCGTACATGTAAAAGGAAACTGAAGAGGACCGGGAGATCCACCCCCAGCAGATCCCCTGGTTATAACAATGGAGATGGGGGAGGAGGGAAAGGGGGTAGAGTTTTTAATTGATACACTACCAGCATATTCAGTATTGAACAAGGCCCTGGTGCCTGTGGGAAAAGATTATGTTATGGTACAAGGAGTCACTGGCCAGTCTGAAAAGGCTTGTTTTTGTAAACCTCTAAAATATAAATTTGGGAAACAATGGGGCACTCATAAGTTTTTATACATGCCAAATTCCCCGAAGGCGCTCCTGGGAAGAGACTTATTGGAACAACTACAAGCGACCATTGTATTTAAAAATGGGGAGATTACTTTGGAGGTAAACGACCAACAATATATAGAAGTGTTGAGCTTAATATTGACAATCACTGAAATGGAAGGAGAAATTAGAGAAGAAATAATTAGTCAGGTGTTCCCTGGAGTATGGGCTTCCAATGTGCCAGGGAGAGCAAAAAACGCACCTCCTATAATAATTAAACTCAAAGAAGGGAAACAACCAGTCAGGATCAAGCAGTATCCTTTGAGAAAAGAGGACAGAGAAGGAATTGCGCCAGTGATTGAGAACTTCTTACAACTAGGATTACTAAAAGAATGCCAATCTGAGTTTAATACTCCTATTTTACCTGTTCGGAAACCTGATGGGTCATACCGGGTGGTGCAAGACTTGAGGGCTGTTAATAAAATAACTGAAGATCTTTATCCAGTAGTGGCAAACCCATATACTTTATTAACATGCTTAACACCAGAGTTTACTTGGTTTACTGTTTTAGACCTGAAAGATGCCTTCTTTTGCCTCCCTCTCCATGAAGCCAGTCAGAAAATTTTTGCATTTGAATGGGAAAATCCTAAAACTGGACAGAGAACTCAACTCACATGGAAAGTACTCCCTTAAGGGTTTAAAAATTCTCCTACTTTGTTTAGAGAGCAGCTTGCCAAGGACTTAGAAGCCTGGGAGGCCCCCTCAGAAGAAGGAAAGCTGATGCAGTACGTAGACGATTTTCCAATAGCCACTAAGACGGAAGAAGCATGTGTGGCCTGGACGGTGAGTCTCTTAAACTTTTTGGGACTCCAGGGGTATAGAGTATCAAGGAAAAAGGCTCAGGTGGTGAAGCAGAAGGTTATCTACCTGGGGTACGAAGTTAGTGCCGGACAACGGACCCTAGGGCAAGATCGTAAAGAAACAATATGCCAAACTCCACAACCCCAGACAATAAAGGAACTGCGAACCTTTTTAGGGATGACAGGATGGTGTAGGTTGTGGATCTACAACTATGGGTTGCTTGTTAAACCTCTGTACATGCTCATGGCAAATGGCAGCAGAGATCTCAAGTGGACTAAAGAGGCCACTCAAGCCTTTCGTCGATTAAAGGATGCTCTTATGTCAGCCCCAGCCCTAGGACTCCTTGATGTAAGTAAACCATTCTTTTTGTTCTCCCATGAGAAACAGGGGATTGCCCTGGGAATACTAGCACAGAACCTAGGGCCATACCGAAGGGCAGTTGCTTACTTCTCTAAGCAATTGGATGCAACGGCCAAAGGGATGGCCAGGGTGCCTCAGAGCTGTAGCAGCAGTTGTGATGAATATTCAAGAGGCACGCAAATTCACCCTGGGCCAGAAAATGACTGTATTAGTGTCTCACACAGTATCTACAGTATTAGAGGTAAAAGGGGGGCACTGGCTTTCCCCACAAAGGTTCTTAAAATACCAAGCTATTATGGTGGAACAAGATGATGTGGAAATAGTGGCGACTTGCTAAAATGATGCTTTGTCTTTTTCCTAATTACTTAAGATAAGACAATGTATCTTATAGCATGGATGGAAAAGGATTACAAAAGAGGCTCTTCCTTTTCTCAGCATTATTCTAAAGCGATGGCATGGCCCGATGGAGGAAAGAGGAAAGAGCGAGATCCCTCCTGGGACCTCCGTCTTCAGGAGAGGGAATGGGGAGTGGCTTTGGCTAGCAGCCAATGGGATAAGGATACAGGGGGGGATAGGATCAGGATACAGGAACTCCCGGTAGGGTACAAGGTCACAGGGAAAGGTCACAGGACAGGAAGGAGATGGCCAGGTTTGCTGATTCATTCCTTATACCTAATTTATCGAATTACAACATCTCCCCGTTTTTTGTTTTTTATGTAGGGGGGTGATATTAAACTAATTCTAGTCCGAATTTATTATTTTGACCACCATTTGTGATAAATGGGAGAATCAGATTGTTTTATATTTGTCATTTCTATATGATTGTTCTTTGAGGTAGAAGGAATGATACCATTAATGGCCTTAAATATTAAATAACGTATGATCCCAAATGCCAGTGCTACAAGGAAAAGAATAACAACGAACAACATAACAGTTTTGACTATGGAAGTCCACCACCCAGAAAATCCCCAGCTCTTAAACAGTTCATTAAACCAGTCTTCTGATTCTTGTTTCACTTGTCCAATTAGGTGTTTCATATCTCGCAGAGCAGCGTGGACATTAGGAGCTTTTGAAGTCAGGTTCATGCAGCAAAGTCCTTCAAACTCCTGGCACTCATGTCCATGTAGTAATAGGAGGAAATCTATTGCAGCACGATTTTGGAGTGTTGCCTGCCTGGTTACTTCTTCATCTTCTAGGAGGGAGCTGATAGCAGTTGAAGTTCCCCCCCAGAAGATTAGAAGGAATCCCAGCCCACGCCCGGTCCCCACAAATTAAAATGCAGTATGTTGCTGGGTAGGAACCAAGCAATTCTAACTCTTGGGGTTCCTGGTCAGCTTCGGGCAATTTTGGCAGCAGATATGTCAAAGCTGCCTAAATACTCACTAACTTTAAGTGGGACTCCTACCAGGCAGGTGGACATAGGGTCTGTTGCTGCTGCAGTGGACAGGCATATGTTTTCCTGTTTGAGTGTCTGTGCCAGGGTTACCCAGATGTTTTGACGTGGCTGAGGGACGATCCACGCAGCTGCGAAACTGTTGAAGGCTAACAAGAAGACAACTTGGATGGGGTTCCACACAGGGTTAACTGGAGGGTAGCTTTTTTCTAAAAGGAAAAACAAACATTTTAAAACATGTTATAAGTCTCTGTTTGAGGGTATTCCTTTATGAAGTTTTTGTTTCCTTTTCCTTTGCGGCGTCTTCTTTTTGAAGCAATGGTTACTTGCTTCTCATCTTCTTCTGCTGTAGCTGGGGTTTTAGGGAGAAAAGGTTTTACCCACTTTTGGGGAATCCATCGAGGTCCTGAGGGAGTTGATACACATGCATAACCTCTTCCCCAGGTTACTAGCTCATAGGGACCTTTGGTTTCCCATGTTTCTGGGTCCCTAATCAAAACTGGTGGATGCTGAGATAATTTAAACTGTTTACTGCTGTTAAAATGACGAACCACTGGAGGAGTCATATTTTCAAATGAACAATTTAAGAAATTGATTGTAAACAAAGCTTTACAGAGCTTTTGCTGGGGAGACATCCACACAGTTGAACTGCTTTGTCTAGCTAAAACTTGTTTGAGTGTCTGGTGTGTGCGCTCAATCACAGCTTGGCCTGTAGGGGAGTGTGGGATGCCTGTCTTATGATTTACTCCCCACTGCTGGATGAATTCCAGGAACTCCTTGGATGTGTGTGCTGGGCCATTATCTGTTTTTATTTCTCTAGGGATCCCCAAAACTGAGAAGGCTTGTACTAGGTGTTGTTTTGCATGTACAGCCTTTTCCCTCGTGGCGTGAGCGGAGGCATAAACTGCACCTGAATATGTGTCTATACTCACATGGACATATTTGAGGCGTCCAAAACTAGGAATGTGTGTGATATCTGTTTGCCACACCTCACAGCTGCCAAGGCCCCGGGGGTTAACCCCCATTCCCAGCGATGGCATGGCCTGGAGCTGGCAGTTGGGACAGGTGGCTATTATAGCCTTGGCTTGACTCCGTGTTAGCTGGAATTGACGGACCAAACCTGGTACATTCTGGTGGTATTGCTGGTGGCTCAGCTTTGCCTGTTGGAAGATGTCAGGAAGGCATGCCTTTTCTGCTGGAGCTGCAAGTGTGTCTGCCATACGGTTCCCTTCTGTGATCTCACCTGGCAAATCCATGTGTGACCTCACATGCATTACATAGAAGGGATGTTCTCTGTGCGAAACCAAATAGATTAGTTTTGACAGCAGCTTAAAGAGCTGCTCATTATCAATGTCTTTGAGCACTGCCTGCTCCGCTCTGGATACTACCCCAGCAACATAAGCCGAATCTGTTACCAGGTTAAGAGGCTCTGAGAACTTTTCGAAGGCTCTCACAACTGCAGCCAGTTCTGCAATCTGGGGCGTCCCGTCCACAAACTCAACATCAGATTCCCAATGCTGCGTCTGGGGATTCCTCCAAGTCATCACCGACTTATGGGAGGCCCCCGATGCATCTGTGAACACTGAGTGCCTCGAGCGGTCTCCTGCTCCTCTTTTCACGAGGTATGAGGTGAAATTCCTCATTGAACAACTTATGAGCTGGGCTGTGAACAGAAATCTGTCCACTGTAGCTGTCCAGAGATATCTGGAGGCTGGCATTGCTCTGCAGCAAATGCTCAAACATCTCTTTTGTCAACCTTTCAGGAGAATTCTTTCCCTCCCCAGAAAGTTTAACTGGCAGGTGCATGCATGTGAAATCAGATCCAGACAACTCACGCAGCCTCATCCTTGCTTTTTGAATTAACTGACCCATCAGCTCCTGCGGTTGTGTAATAGTTTTGGATCTTTGGTGGGAGAGGAAGACCCATTCTATGATTAAGAGTGAGTCTCCCTGCCCCTCCATCCACTGAAATATTAAACCATGTAAGTGTGGCAGTTTCCCCAAAACAATGAATTTGAAAGGCAGTTCAGGTTGATAGCGGTGAGCCTGCCTTTCAGACAGAGCTTTCTGTACCTTTTCAATTGCAGCTTTTACCTCAGGTGTCAGTTCCCTAAGAGAAACCAGCTCTCTCTCCCCTTTCAATAAATTGAAAAGGGGTTCTAAATCTTCATTAGTGAGGCCTAACCAAGGTCTTACCCAATTCAGAGATCCACACAGGGAGTGGAGATCTGCTAGAGTTTTAGGATTACAATTAATTTCTAATTTCTGTGGAACAATGGTCCTGGCAGTGATCTCTAGGCCCAGATACTTCCAAGGTGGCATCCTTTGAACCTTGTCATCCTGTAATTGAAATCCAGCAGAGGTTAAAACTTTAACTACTAGGTCAAGCGTGTCTTGGAGAATGGAGTTATCAGGAGCACACACCAGCACATCATCGATGTAATGCAAAATTATTGCTTCCTTTCTCTGTGCCCGCACCGGAGACAACAATGAAGCTACATACCACTGGCAGATAGCAGGACTACACTTCATGCCCTGTGGAAGCACTTTCCAGTGGTATCTCTTCATTGGAGCCTCTCTGTTCAATGATGGTACTGAGAATGCAAACCTGGGAGCATCTTCAGGGTGTAATGGGATATGGAAAAAACAATCTTTGATATCTATAACTGCCAATTGCCAATCTCTAGGTAACATAGTTGGAGAAGGCATCCCAGGTTGAGGAGATCCCATGTCTTGAATTACTTTATTTATTCCCCTAAGGTCATGTAATAATCTCCATTTGTCTGTTTTTGGTTTTTTTATTACAAAAATTGGAGAATTCCAGGGGCTTGTTGTTTCTACTATATGACCTCTTGCCAATTGTTCATCTACAAGTTTTTGAAGTGCCTGTAACTTTTCCTTTCTTAACGGCCACTGTGTAGTCCAGATAGGTGTGTTACTTAGCCATGTCAGCTTCTGGACCCGGCACTCCACAAGTGGCCACTTCTAAAAATCCTGGGGAGTTTTTGGAATTATCATTTTAACTCCCCATTGTGATATGGAATCCCTTCCCCATAAGGGACACTTATAATCTATTACAAACGGACAAACACTGGCCAATTTGCCGTCCGGTCCCTCAATTTGTACAATGCGTTTTGATATTTGCGCCAATTTAACACCTCCTACACCCTGAATTTGCCCTGAAACCGGTTGCAATTCCCAATGTGAAGGCCACATCTTTTCAGGTATTATGGTTACATCAGAACCTGTATCCAGAACACCCTTCACATGTAGATGGTCTGTTCCATGTGTCATGTTGCATGCTAGAGAAGGCTTTTCCTCCTTCACTGTCTCTGCCCAGTAAACCTCTGGTGACTTATTATCTGCTGTGATATTTGCTGGAATAGGAAAAGCTTGGGCCAGTACTTGCCCCTCACCCAAATAGAAAGGTGCTTGTGGACAACGAGCTAATATGATAACACCAGATATTTTCCCCTTAATGATCATAGGAGCTATTTCAATTTCTGAAGGTGTGTGTGCTGTGTCTCCCACAACAAAATACTCACTCTCCATGTGGCAAACCGTCATATCAATTAAAGGACTCGAGATGTCCGCTGTAATGATGGTCCACTCAGCAGATCTGAAATGAAAACCTTTGGTAGTTTGTAGCCTAATACGGCCACCGAACTGCCTGACTTTGTTAAGAGAACATTTAACATTAACATTATCTGTTATACCCACATTGTCCATCCGATCCTCCCCCTTTGCTTTTAAGAGAGAGGCTTTTGCTACAGTATAGCCTGCAGAATTTATATCCTGGCACTCTATGGTGTTTATGGCAGGCCCGCGCCTCAGTTCCAGGCTTTTTGTTTGCTGATTTTGTTCTGTTTCCTGTTTTGAGGACAGTCCCTAGCAAAATGTCCTTGCTGCTGACACTGGAAACAGGTGTTCTTCAGCTGCTGCAATGATAACTGCGGCTTCTTCATCTGTGGTGGATCAGGTGCTGGAGGCTGAGGAGGTGCTGGACTTGGGGTCCTCTCAGGAGCACTGAACAATTCTGCTTTCTGGGTGCAGGCTTCAATCATCTGTGCTAGGGTTGGTTCTGGGTACAAGGGCAGGCTTAGAATAACTCTGCAACAGGCTTCATTGGCGTTTTTCTCTGCTAATTCCTTAATCAGTTCTGCCTCCATGGCTGGATTCTGTACCTGGCGTTCCACCTGTGTCTTCAAACGATCTATAAAGCTCAAAAATTTCTCAGAAGAATGTTGTTTAATATTAACATAACAAGTAGTTACTTCAACAGTTGGCAATTTGATAAAAGCCTGTTCAGCTACCTCACAAACTTTATCCAAAATAAATTTAGACAATAACCGAGTGTCCTGGGTTGATAATTTGACTGACTCCTCACCCTGCCCCCCTTGGCCATGAAGCTGTCTGCTCCCGGGGGAGGGGCCGCCTGGGCTCTGCTCTGCGGAATGGCCTTGGTTTGCCGCGGGCTTGGCTTGGGGGGGTGCTCTCGTGACTGCTTGGCGCAGCTCTGGCTACTGCTGCGGGTGGCTATCGCTGCTGTGGTGGTGGCTCGTGGCCTGGTTTGTGAGTTAGCTGTTTTTGGTTTTTTCTTGATTTTTTTGACTTTATATTGCTTGAATTATTCGGTTTAGCTCGCTGCTGTTTAAGGCTTGCTGGCTATTCCGGCTGTTTTTTCTTTCTCTCTCTCCCCCTCTCCCTTCTCCCCCTCACCCCCGAGGATTCAGCACCAGCTCCGGAGGAACCCTGCGGCCTGCTGCTGGACACCGGCCAGAGAAGCATTTCGCCCTTCTAGTGAAGATCAAAGCGTCCAAGTTTCTCTCTCTCGGTGAAAACTTTTTTGTCACCTGGGTCTGTGCTGGGAAGTGTTTCTCTTGTATGTGTTAATAAATAGGTTTTTTCCACTTTTCCCCCTGAGTGAAATTTTTTTTCTTATTTCCTGGGAAGCTCTTCTGGGGGTTTTTTCCCTAAGTTTGTCCAAACTTGGACATTCATTATTTGGTGGCCCGTACAGGGAAGGAGAAAGTGGAAAAAACTTTAATAACATCTTGTTTTTAATTGGCCTGTATTGATATCAGTATGTTTTTTGAAGCCGTGATGTCTGTTGGATTGGAAGCCTGCCTGTATGTTTGCTCTTTAGAGTTTTTTGAGATCTTAATACCCCTGTGGTCTCTGGGCCTGTTCTCTTACTCAGAGATAGCCCCAGTGTTGTCTCTAGCACGTAGTTTTTTCATGAAAGGGGTATTAACCAAAATACTCATTGGGCTAGGCTTGGTTGTAATGATCTGCCAGAAGTTTATGAAGGTGTTAGAATCCACTTCAGGGATGTACAAGTCGTGGTTTGTGTTGTGCACTCAATTCATTAGAGGAGAAGCAAGCAAAGAGGATTTTTTGCCTTTGTTTTCCTTCTTCTCCCCTGAATTATTTACATCTTTGTTAGAAAATGTTCAGCTCTCCCTGAGTGTAAAGGAAACCATCTTTCTGGTATTTAATTTAGTAAGTTTTTTCTATACTGTCTGCAGTTTATACAAAATGAAAGCTGAGATTTCTAGGGATGCAGGTGTTACAACCCCTGATTCGGTAGCAAAGCAGAGTGTGAAGAATTCTGAGTGGTGTGGCAAATGGGAGGAACTGGGCCAAATTCTAAAAGAGTTTTCTGAACCTATAATCTGGGATTTTTCATCTGAACAAATTCAAGACCCAGTCAAGATTGCAAAGTACTTAAAAGAAAAGTGTCAGGACAATTCTAAGGAAAAGAGAATCACTGCAGTGAGCTGGGCTCTGGCGTACGCTTATCGAACCCTGTTAGATAGTGTAGGACAACAAACAAAGGAGAGGGAACAGGGAGATAACGTAGCTACTATTCCAGTTACTCAGACTGCAGTTAACACCTCAGGCTCCAGGACAGGGGCAAAATTAGACAGCAAGCTTCAACCTATGGCTGTGGCTACCAGTACCAGGAGTAGAAAGTGCGCAAAGAAAACAGATCGGCCGGTGGAGGATGATGATGATGAGGATGCAGGAGAAGGACCTTCAACTCCCCCTGATATAAAATCCGGAGTTAAAGTGACTGATGAGAGATCAGAAACTAATAACTTTTCCCTGAAAGATCTTCGTGGTCTAAGAAAAGATTATACAAGGCGACCTGATGAATCCATAATTAGTTGGCTGGTCCGGCTTTGGGATGCGGCAGGTGAAGCAACCACCCTGGATGGCAACGGGCGAGACATTTGGGATCCCTGTCTCAAGATCCAGTCATCGATCAAGGTATGATGAGGGGAGCTAGTCCTCAGAGCCTCTGGTCACGTGTATTGGACAGTGTGGCACAAAAATATCTCTGCGCTGATGACCTGTACATGCAGCAGACCAGATGGAAAACCATCGAGCAGGGAATCCAACGTTTGAGAGAGATGGCGGTGGCAGAAATTATTTTCTCAGATGATGTAACAACTAGAAATCCAGATCTGGTACCGTGCACACCGATTATGTGGAGGAAGCTTGTGAGGCTTGGACCATCTGAATATGCCTCAGCTCTTGCAATAATGAAACCAGAAGACACATATGAGACAGTGCTTGATATGGCAAAGAAGCTTGATACGCTGATGCTGTGCATGGCCCAACGCATGCCAGGATTGCAGCCGTGGAAACACGTTTACAGAACTTGGAGGATAAGTTGGAGGAAAACCATAAGAAGCTGAGAGAGGAAATCAAGGAGGATCTCCTCCAAATCTCAGCTGTGCAAATCAGAGCGTCCTGGCAGTCAACGCAGACACTCCTCTGCTGAGGAGAGAAGGTACACCGCAGCGGGTTGTGGTTTTTCTTGCGTGACTGCGGAGAAAACATGAAGAGGTGGGATGGAAAGCCCACAGCTGTTCTGGCACGACGAGTGCGTGATTTGAAGGAAGACAAGGCTCAACAAGAAGGTTCCACCAGAAAGAGAGCAGCTCCAGTCGCCCGGAACCACAGTGCCACATATGAGGAGGATGATGACGACATGTCCGATCCACTTGAAGGAACTTCTAAGACCTATGCCCCCGTCAAAAAGGACAAACAGGCTTAGAGAAGCCCTGCCTCTAGCCAGGGTGAGGCCAGGGAAAACCGAGTGTTTTGGACCGTGTGGATTCGGTGGCCTGGCACATCGAAACCACAGAAGTATAAAGCTTTAGTGGACACTGGAGCACAGTGTACTATATTCCCATCAGGATGTGTCGGAGAAGAGACTGTTTCTATTGCTGGTGTAACAGGTGGATCACAGGACTTTACCATAGTGGAAGCGGAAATGAGTCTAACCGGCAGAGAGTGGAAGAGATACCCGATTGTGACTGGCCCAGAGGCCCCGTGTATTTTGGGAATAGATTTCCTTCAAAACGGGTATTTTAAGGACCCAAAAGGCTTCAAGTGGGCATTTGGGATAGCGGCTGTGATGGCGGAGAGAATCCGACAATTGAACACCCTGCCGGACTATGTGAGAATCCAATTGCCGTGGGACTCCTGAGGGTAGAGGAGCAGAGGGTACCGATTGCCGCCGATAGTACATCGTCGGCAATACAGAACCACTCGGGGATGCTGTGATTCCGATCCATAAGATGATCCGGGGAGCTGGAGAAGCCAAGGGGTGGTGAGCAAACCCACTCACCCTTCAACAGCCCCATCTGGCCTGTGCGCCAAGTCTGACGGAGAATGGAGACTGACTGTGGACTACCGTGCATTGAATGAAGTCACCCCACCGCTGAAGCTGCCGTGCCGGACATGCTGGAGCTCCAGTACGAGCTGGAGTCCAAGGCAGCAAGGTGGTATGCCACCATTGACATTGCCAATGCATTTTCTCCATTCCTTTGGCAGCAGAATGCAGGCCTCAGTTTGCTTTCACCTGGAGGGGCGTGCAGTACACCTGGAACCGACTGCCCCAGGGGTGGAAGCACAGCCCACTCATCTGCCATGGGCTGATCCAGGCTGCACTGGAAAAAGGTGAGGCTCCAGAACATTTGCAGTACATCGATGACATCATTGTGTGGGGAAACACAGCAGAAGAAGTGTTTGAGAAAGGAGAGGAAATTATCCGAATTCTCCTTGAAGCCGGTTTTGCCATCAAGAAGAATAAAGTTAAGGGACCTGCTCGTGAGATCCAGTTCCTAGGAGTGAAGTGGCAAGATGGAAGGCGTCAGATTCCTACTGATGTTATTAATAAAATCACAGCTATGTCTCCACCTACTAACAAGAAGGAGACACAAGCTTTCTTGGGTGCTATAGGCTTTTGGAGAATGCACATCCCCGAGTACAGTCAGATTGTGAGCCCTCTTTACCAGGTTACTCGGAAGAAGAATGATTTTCATTGGGGCCCAGAACAACAACAAGCCTTCATCCAGATTAAACAAGAGATGCAGCCCATGCAGTAGCTCTTGGCCCCGTCAGGACAGGGGCCAGATGTGAAGAATGTGCTCTACTCTGCAGCTGGAAACCACGGTTTGTCTTGGAGTCTGTGGCAGAAGGTGCCTGGTGAGACCGAGGCCGACCCCTGGGATTCTGGAGCAGAAGTTACAGAGGATCGGGAAGGCAATTATACCCCGACAGAAAAGGAAATCTTGGCTGCTTATGAGGGGAGTCCAAGCTGCTTCAGAGGTGATTGGCACAGAAGCACAACTCTTTCTGGCACCCCGGTTGCCAGTGCTGGGGTGGATGTTCAGTGGGAAGGTTCCTTCCACCCACCATGCCACCAGTGCCACATGGAGCAAGTGGATAGCCCTCATTACGCTTAGCGCCCGGATCGGGAAATTAAATCGCCCAGGGATCTTAGAAATAATTACCAACTGGCCAGAGGGAGAAAGTTTTGGTGTGACAGATGAGGAACAAGAACCGGTGACCGGGCTGAAGAAGCACCACCTTACAACCAGCTACCGGCAGAGGAAATTCGCTATGCCCTGTTCACCCGACGGTTCCTGTCGCATTGTAGGGACAAATCGGGAAATGGAAAGCAGCTGTATGGAGCCCTACGACGGGTTGCAGAAGCTACTGAAGGAGAAGGAGGGTCTAGTCAATTCGCTGAACTCAAAGCTGTCCAACTGGCTTTGAATATTGCCGAGAAAGAGAGGTGGCCAAAGCTCTATCTTTACACTGATTCCTGGATGGTAGCCAACGCTTTGTGGGGATGGCTGCAGAGATGGAAAAGAGACGAACTGGCAGCGCAGAGGAAGACCAATCTGGGCTGCTGAAGAGTGGAAAGACATAGCTACTCGGTTAGACAAGCTACCCGTGAAGGTTAAGCCATGTGGGCGCCCATGTCCCCAGAAGTAGAGCTAATGAAGAACAGCGAAATAACCATCAAGTAGATCAAGCAGCAAAAATAGGGGGGTTGGAAATAGATTTAGATTGGAAACATAAGGGAGAGTTGTTCCTGGCTCGATGGGCCCATGATGCCTCAGGCCATCAGGGGAGGGATGCCACCTATAAGTGGGCACGAGACCGAGGGGTGGATCTTACCATGGACAGCATTACTCAAGTTATTCATGATTGTGACACTTGCGCTGCCATCAAGCAGGCCAAGCGAGTGAAGCCCCTCTGGTATGGAGGACGGTGGTCCAAGTACCGGTATGGGGAGGTTTGGCAGATTGATTACATCGCACTGCCTCAGACCCGCCAGGGCAAACGTTATGTGCTAACCATGGTGGAAGCCACCACCGGATGGTTGGAGACCTACCCTGTATCTCACGCTACTGCCCGCAACACCATCCTGGGCCTGGAAAAACAGGTCCTTTGGAGGCATGGTACCCCTGAGAGGATCGAGTCAGACAATGGGACTCATTTTAAGAATAACCTTGTCAACACCTGGGCTAGGGAACACGGTATTGAGTGGGTGTACCACATCCCTTACCATGCACCAGCTGCAGGTAAAGTGGAGAGGTACAATGGATTGTTAAAGACCACCTTAAAGGCATTGGGTGGGGGATCCTTTAAGAATTGGGAGCAGCATTTGGCAAAGGCCACTTGGTTAGTCAACACTCGAGGGTTCCACCAACCGAGCAGGTCCTGCCAATCTGAGTGCCTTAATACAGTAGATGGAGACAAAGTCCCAGCGGCCCATGTCAGAGGATTGCTAGGGAAGACAGTATGGATTAATCCTGCCTCGAGTACAGGCAAACCCATTCGGGGGATTGCCTTTGCTCAAGAGACCTGGATGTACTTGGTGGATAATGCAGAAAGATGGAACAACCCGCTGTGTACCTCAGGGAGATCTGACTGTGGGATGAGACAGAAGGAATATGTAAATGTTGAAGGTTTGAGCAAGCCAGAGGAAGTTTTCATATTGTGTTTAATGAGTGTATATCCCAATCGTGTGTCAATGATCACGATATGGGATAAGGGGTGGAATGTCCTGGGTTGATAATTTGACTGACTCCTCACCCTGCCCCCCTTGGCCATGAAGCTGTCTGCTCCCGGGGGAGGGGCCGCCTGGGCTCTGCTCTTGCGGAATGGCCTTGGTTTGCCGCGGGCTTGGCTTGGGGGGGGGTGCTCAGCGGCTGCTGGCGCTTGGCTCTGGCTACTGCTGCGGGTGGCTATCGCTGCTGTGGTGGTGGCTCGTGGCCTGGTTTGTGAGTTAGCTGTTTTTTGGGTTTTTTTTCTTGATTTTTTTGACTTTATATTGCTTGAATTATTCGGTTTAGCTCGCTGCTGTTTAAGGCTTGCTGGCTATTCCGGCTGTTTTTTCTTTCTCTCTCTCCCCCTCTCCCTTCTCCCCCTCACCCCCGAGGATTCAGCACCAGCTCCGGAGGAACCCTGCGGCCTGCTGCTGGACACCCGACCAGAGAAGCATTTAAGCCCTTCTAGTGAAGATCAAAGCGTCCAAGTTTCTCTCTCTCGGTGAAAACTTTTTTGTCACCTGGGTCTGTGCTGGGAAGTGTTTCTCTTGTATGTGTTAATAAATAGGTTTTTTCCACTTTTCCCCCTGAGTGAAATTTTTTTTTCTTATTTCCTGGGAAGCTCTTCTGGGGGTTTTTTCCCTAAGTTTGTCCAAACTTGGACACCGAGTTTGCTTTTCTGGGCAATGTATTTCCCCCTCCCCACATAAATGATCTAATGTAATTTCATTATCCTCAGAATCTTTGGAATATTCAGAGTTTTTGTGAAGCTCTGTTAACAGACTGCTTAAAGAACGTTTCCAAATATTAAACCATAATTCATATTCAGCAGGGGTTAGCAAACACCTGAAAAGGTCTTTTAAATCATGCGGAACTAGTTCATTTGATGTAAAAGTTGCTCTCATCATTCCCTGAAATATTGCACTTTGCCTCCCAAACTCCCTTTGTACCTTGCAAATTTCTTTTTTATCTTGGTATGGTAATGGTTGGTAGCTTCTTTTACCATTCTTTCTACCTAAATAAACAACTGGTGCTGCTTCAAAAACCTGATGAGATTCAGGGTTAATCAGTAAGTTAGGGGTTAATTGTTTCTGTGCCTCTGCGGATGGTGTCTGTGTACCTGAGACACGTGCTTCCCCTCCCCCTCCCTCTGCGCTCCCGGAGCTTCCATTGTTCTGTGTCCCGGTGTTAGAAAAAGCATTAGAAAGCGGTATAGCTTGGACAAATGGGTTAAAATAACCAGAAAGATATTGAGCAGAAATGGGAGTTGGATGCAGGAACAGATTATTGGAAGAAAAAGGCATAGTATTAGAATTTACTACAGGTTTTTCCCCTTGCACTAAAGAAGGGCGATTTTCCAAACTAGGTTGCTGAGACGACAATAGTGACAGAGGAGGGTACAATGGTAAGTTTGTAGCAAATTGTTCAGGAGATTCGAATTCTGTGTATTTTGGTGGATTTTTTTTATTAGCAGTTTCTGGAGGTATTTCTGATTTCTCTTTTAATTCAGGGACAGGAGGTTCCGAATTAGGTAAAGAGGGTTGTAAAGAATTTTCCAGTGGTTGATTTTTGTTCTCTAATTGTGATAATTGTTTGTGACTATTTAAAAATATGGGCAAAAATAAAGCAACAGTGGTATCGCCTTGCTGTATTTTAGAAGTTAATAAATTTCCAACACTGTCCAAAAAGAAAATAGATTTGATATTTTGCTTTTCAAATTCCATAACTTCTCGAGACAACCAGCTGACAAACTTTCCAGTCTGTTTCTTAGAAATTACAACATGCTGTGCATCTAACATTTCTTTAAGCTGAGAAATAGTACTCTTTTGTTGTGCTGAAACATTCCCCCCCATTTCGATGTTATAAAAACAAAATGCACAATTCCCTGTCTTTCGCAGAAAAGTTACACAATAGCAGTCCGTTTGCAAAACCCAGGTGGGGGTGCTGGGCTTTAATACTACACGTGGTTGCCCGTAATAGCCACACAAGACGATCCCGGAGGAATCCCACTTCAGGGAAAGCTCCGGCGCCCGTGCGTACGCCAATACCGCAACACACGCCAGGCAGAGCTGGCTGAGCACGTGTACTGCCGGGCGAGATTGCAACACCGCCCACGCGCTCCCCGCTCCACGCTGGAACTGCTGCCGCTGCCACCCGCGGGGTACCAACCTCCCCCCACGGGTCTGAGCTAATCTGTCCAAAAACCCCCCTCCCTTGTACCTCGGGGCTAAGGTGGGGTTACCTTTCTCAGACAGAGTGCGGTCTCCGCAGTAACTCTGCAAAAGTTCCGATCCAGAGACGGCTTCTCCGAGTCCGCGAAGAAGTTGCCCGTCTCACCCTCCCGCGTTCGGGGCTGGTAAACAGCTCCAATCACGGAGGTAGTCGATCAACCTAACCAGCCTGTAAAGTCCTAAAACTGGGACTCCAGGCAAAATGGGGTCCAAAATCAAGCCCAACAGTCAGGCGCCAACTGCTAAAATGATGCTTTGTCTTTTACCTAATTACTTAAGATAAGACAATGCATATTATAGCATGGATGGAAAAGGATTACAAAAGAGGCTCTTCCTTTTCTCAGCTTTATTCTAAGGCGATGGCATGGCCCGATGGAGGAAAGAGGAAAGAGCGAGATCCCTCCTGGGACCTCCGTCTTCAGGAGAGGGAATGGGGAGTGGCTTTGGCTAGCAGCCAATGGGATAAGGATACAGGGGGGGATAGGATCAGGATACAGGAACTCCCGGTAGGGTACAAGGTCACAGGGAAAGGTCACAGGACAGGAAGGAGATGGCCAGGTTTGCTGATTCATTCCTTATACCTCATTTATCGAATTACAACAGTGACTAATATTGTCAACCCAGCTTCTTTTCTCAGTGGAAATCAAGAAGAACCAGTACACCACGATTGTCTGGAGACTATCAAAGCCACCTACTCCAGCCGACCAGACTTGAAGGACACCCCTTTTGACGATGCAGAAACCTGGTTTACTGATGGAAGTATCTACGTCATCAGTGGGAAGCGATATGCTGGGTATGCAGTTACCACAAGTAAAAAGGTACTGGAATCTGGATCTTTGCCAATAGATACCTCTGCACAGAAGGCTGATATAATTGCCCTGATTCGTGCCTTGGAAATGGCAAAAGGGAAGAAAATAAATATATATACAGACTCGAGATATGCATTTGGGGTTGTGCACGCACATGGAGCTATCTGGAAAGAGAGAGGACTGTTAAATTCACAAGGAAAGAACATAAAACTTGCACAAGAAATAATGCGATTATTGGAAGCAGTCCAGATGCCTGAGAAGGTAGCAATTATGCACATTAGAACACACCAGAAGGTGAGCTCAGAATTGGAAGAAGGAAATGAGCTGGCGGACAGAGAGGCAAAAGAGGCAGCAAAGGGTAAGATAACACTTGAGGGAACCTTGATTCCAGACGGACAGATATCCCTGGAAGGTAAGCCAATATATGATAAAAAAGATAAGGAATTAATTGAGGATCAGAAAGGTACATATAATGAAGAAGGATGGGCTGTCACTACAGAAGGAAAACTGGTTATCCCCTTCCACATACTATGGTCCCTAGTTAAAAAGGAACATCAGAAAACACACTGGGGAGCAGACGCTCTATATACCTATCTAATTGAAAAAAATTACTGCCAGAAATTTATACTATTGTTACCCAGGTTACTCGGCAGTGTGACCTTTGCCTCCAGACTAATCCTAAGAATACCCCTAAACCAAAACTTGGTCGAATTGGAAGAGGCTAGGGGCCTGGGCAGCAGTGGCAAATTGATTTTACAGAACTTCCAAGAAAAGGGGGGTATAGATATTTACTGGTGATGACAGATACCTTTTCAGGGTGGCCAGAAGCTTTCCCAACTAGACCTGCCAAAGCCCGGGAGGTAACTAGAGTGTTGTTACAAGAAATGATACCACGCTTTGGAGTTCCAGCCACTATATCCTCAGATAGAGGACCACACTTTATTTCAAAAATAGTGCAACAAATTAGTCGTCACTTGGGCATATATTGGGAACTTCACACCCCATATCATCCTCAGTCAAGTGGTCAAGTAGAGAAAATGAATCATTTAATTAAACAGCAAATTGTGAGGTTAGGACAAGAAGTTAATTTGCCCTGGCCCCAATCACTCCCATTGGCATTGATGCAAATTCAAACTAAGCCGAGGACTAAAGAAAAGTTAAGTCCCTTTGAAATGCTTTACGGGAGGCCGTATGGAGTGCAAAGGGGAACTTCTACCCAAGTTGGAGAGGAGACACTGGCCACCTATATGGTGGCTTTGAGCAAACAGCTCAGAAAAATTGAAAAACATGTGGCTGGAACTCGGGGCAAAGGTCTGGATGGACCTGTGTATAATATACAGCCTGGAGATTATGTATATGTTAAGTCTTTTACAGAAAAAACCCTCGAACCACAGTGGGAAGAACCATTCCAGGTGCTACTTACCACCTTCACTGCAATTAAGATCAAGGAACAGAGCGCTTGGATCCACCATTCTCGGGTGAAGAAAGCTCCAGAAGCCCCTTGGAAAGTAATATCTGGTGATAACGGACTAAAGCTCAAGTTTACACGAACAAAATGAGCATATTACAGTTAGGGGTGTTCGGTGATTCAGAACGTAGGAATTTAATTGTTTTGTTTGTAAATATAACTATATTCCAAGAATTGGAAAGTACCTTTAGCCAGAGCAATGTTGAATGGCCTTGGTCCCACGCTTTTGTTCAGTATATCGGATATATGGGGAAAATACAAAATTTGAACTTGTCAAGTGTAGTCATGCATGGAAACCAGGTATATGAAAAGCAAGAATGGCAAAAACAAGAGTTGTGGTCACTTCAAGGGACTGTAGGAGAGACCATCAGAATAGGATGTCAGATAATTAATAGAACTACCCATGAAAAACCAGTTCAAATCGGCGTCTCATCTCCCCCTGCAAACAGACATAATGAGATTTGTAACAAACACAGTGAGCCACATTGTTGGTATAATTTTACATTAGATCGGACTGTTAAGGTGGTATGCCTTTGGGCTTATAAAGATCTTGGGCTCTCATTTAAATTTAGAATAAATGCCATAACTGAATCTGTTCAGATTCAGACTCAGAGTACGCCACTTGAACTTAAACTTATAATTTATAAGGTAGGCCCATATATAGTGAGAAATACAGGTCAACAGCAATTATTATTCAATCCAGAATGGTCTCTCAAGCGTGTTAATACAAACCAATATTTCAGAGATTCAACCAGCCTGTTCCTCCTTCCTAAAACCATCCCTAGAAGGGTGGACAACATGGTTACAGAAGCAAGTACACCTTAGGGATAGAATGCGAAGAAATTTAACGGGAATGTTAGGAACAGGATTAGGAATTTTGAATGGAATTGACTCTAAAATACTAGTAAATAAGCTAGCAACTGCAACCAATGATTTGACAAAACTGACCCAACCCCTACAATCATGTTTATTGGCATTAGGAAATAGTCAGTGGCAGGTTTCAAAAGTATTACCGAACTGGGAAAAGGCTGAGGACCAGGACCATAAGTTAATAATAGACGCACTTAGCACTGTCCAAGATAATGTGTCTTTAGCTTTCAGTTGTATACAAGCGCAGTTATGGATCCAATCCACAGCTGCCTTGGCTATAAGAGAAGGGAGTGAAGGCACTTTTCCAATGGAGGTCCGAAAAGCTGTTTGGGACAATGCTAATGATTTTGAAAGAAAATTCCAATCCTGGTGGATTCTAGTAAATTTCACCTATGATCCTGTTGCTAATATGGCCACTACCTTTGTGCTAACCATACGTAATGCCACAGTTTATGCTATTCAACCCATCATTGCATTGGGACTCAACCATGAGGGGACGGTGTTGTATCCCTCAGAGCATAGGGCGTGGGCCCGGACAGTAAATGGGAAATGGCAAACTGTGAATGTAGAATCCTGTGTTACTCAAGAACAACAAGGGTTTATCTGTGAAAGCAATACAATTGATGCTCAAGACGTATGCCTTGACACCGAGCAGGGTGTATGTGTCCTGGGTCAGTGTTATGACTACTCCTCTCCCTGCCCCCCCCCCTCTGTCTGCACGGAGCTGCTGCCGCCTCCCCATGGCCCGGGCTGCTGGGCTGCTGCTGCCTGCTGCTTTGGCTGCTGGGCTGCTGGCCTGCTGCTGCTGCTTTTGCTGCTGCTTTTGCCGCTTTGGCTGCCGCTTTTTCCCCTAGCTTTTGCCCCAGCTTCTCCTGCCCCCAGCTGCTCCCTCTTTCTCTCTCCCTTCTTCCCCTCATCCCGAAGATCTGCACCGGCTCTGGACGGAGGGATCTGAACATCAGAGACTGCGTCTGGAAGCCTGCCACAGAAGCTTTGCACCCTTCCCAGCAGGGACTGACGGAGCTCGTCCATCCTCGCTCACCTTGGTGAAAACGTTTTGTGTCATCTGGGGATTGTTCTTTCCTGGTGTTGGGAAGTGTTTTGTTAAAATAAACAAGTTTTTTCCACTTTTTTCCCTCGGAGGAAGTTCTTCCCGAACCCGGTAGTGGGAGGGGGAAGGAGTTCTGGGGGTTTATTTTCCTAGGGGGACTCCTTTGCGAGATATCTCCCGTAAATTTGTCCTAAACCAGGACAGTATGTCACTTTGAAATTCATCCAGATGCTGATCAAAAGACTATGCTTATGTATACTGGTCGAGGATGTGTATGTTTAAGAACCACTTGTGTTTTTGTAAACATAGACAATGAGAATGTAACCCTGCCTGTTAAGAATAACTCTAACTTCTGTATTTGTAATTTCGTTAGAATTGTGGGATGTGATTTTTCATATTCGTCGCCAGTTACATCTCACCAGCTGATAAGGTCTAAGTACACAACATACCATGAACTGTCACCTACACCCATTGGAATAAACCTTACATTGGTAAAGCAACTGGCAAAACACCAAGACTTAGCAAAAATTTTGGAAGAAATCAAAGAGAGCGGGCAAAAGACTTTAGTCACTGTTCATCATGATGTCCAAGAAATAAATAGAGTCTTACAAAGGGTTAAGCAGGATACAAGCCATAATTGGTGGGATGCCCTTTTCGGGTGGTCCCCAACTGCAACTGGAATTTTGAATACATTATGTCATCCAGTAATTGTGTTATTGGTTTTAGTTAGTCTAAGCTTACTGCTGTCTTTTGTACTACTTATTTGGAATTGAAAGATGATACAAGGAATGGCAATACTAACTTCATTGTCCAGAGTACATGGTAAGGCATTAAGAGATACATATCGTAAGAATGGAGAAAAAGAAATCTTGTATTGAGTAAAAGAATTTACTAATTTTCTAGAAAAGAGAGGACTGAAACAGGGGATTTAAGGGTTAAATAGAATGAAAAGTAGAACATATGGTATCAGTAACTGTGTGCTTATAAGGAAAGGAATGCACGATAAGACACCCCTGATTTATATATTTTGTTGGGCTTGCAAAAATGAAGGGGGTCCTCTTCGTAAAAGTTCAGAGTCTGCAAAATATCACAATCAAGAGACTAAAGCGCATGCGTAGAAAGACAAGGTAAAAAGTTTAACAGCGAGGCAGACTGCTGTTCTTCATCATTTTCAGCCCACCGACTCATTTAGAGACCACTGACCCAATAAACTACGCAGCCGCAATGAATATGCAACTGATTTCCATACGGAGGGGGGAACAGGCGGGGCAGATAATCAATATGTATAGGCGATTTAGAATATGCATGAACTTCCTAGATAAATAGAAGATTAAAAATCATGTAAGGTACACAGGATTTGGGAAGATGCTCTCCCCCTGCGTCCAGCGCTGAATAAAATACGTACCTACTCCACAACTTTATAGGTTGTGAAGTTTATTTCCGTGCTTCAGAGGCACCGTAAATTTGGTCTGAAAATCCTTTTGTAAGCTATAGGGATAGACTGTACTACACTAAAAATTCCTATAAACCATGGAAAAAGACATGGGGATTTGGAGTGCTCAACTTAATAGATCATTGAGCAAACATATGTGTGTTGAGGATCCTTTGCCCCGAGGGAAAAAAAGGGGAATTCTCTTTCTGGGGATGAAGTATGAACCGAGAGAAAGAGAAATTAAGAGAACTTTTGCTTTTTGAACAATTCATTCTTAAAAGTAAATACTCCTAAGTTTTAACATGGCCCATAAGCCACAGCTTTGGGACAGCTGTGAAGATGGGAGGAGTTCTGTGGAAAGTGAAGCCACGAGAGAACTGGTTTTTTTTTTTTTCTTCTTTTGGAAAAATCCCTATAGCCGAACAAGAAGGAACTCCTCTCCCAAAAGCAAACTGTAAAAGATTATTTAAGTTGGTAACTGACTGAAGTGTTTCTGTATGTTGTTGTTAAGAAGAAGGTGTGGGAGGGGGAAGGAGGGGATGGTCTGAAAGTTTTCTTCTGAATTTATTATTTCTTGTGTTGTTAATAAAGTTTTTTTTACACCCTTTTATGTTTTATGCCTGCCTTGCTTTCGCTCCTAATTCTATCTCAAAACAACAAGAAAAAGAGTATATTGAAATTGGCAAATCTAAACTATCACATTTAATTGGTGTTTCTGCCCGGTTACAAACTGAAACCAAGGCATACAGATAATCCCATGTCCTTTACGTTGCTGAGAACCCTGAGTAGTGCATCATCAAATGACCCTCAAATCCATGTGCAGTCCATAGAAGAGGTTCTCCCATTTCAGTCATTTGAGCTATTATATAATTTTTCTTACAAGAAAAAATTCCCTCTATCATAACGAACATTCACACAAGAACCTCTTGCTGCAGTTTTAGATAAAGGCAAGCGTAATTGTGGTGCCAAGTGGGTGTTGCTTGCCGGCTCCTCTGTTAAAATGAGCTGGCTGAGGTTATCCTGTGCCCAAGGGATTTGTGCAACACAGCACAGGACTGAAGACTCGCTACTGTTAGATCACTAACTAATTGATGTACAGTGGTCTGCCAGTCATGATCAGTACACCTGCTAAGGGTTTTTCCAAGCTGTCTACAGTCCTTGAGAGTGAGTCTAATACTAAGAATTAGACTCAGTTCTTTCACAAGTCTATAATTAGCCTGCCAACAGTGCATACATCACTTCAACATTTAATAACCATAAAAAAGTCATACAAAGTTCTCCTGCATTGAACAAAGATGATGTTTTGTCTGTCTGATTATCATTGCTGTGACAATATTTTTAATAATATCTTTAAGTTTTACTGCTCAGCTTTCAGTTCAGTAGAACACATTTACAAAGTATTTTGCAAAACAGTTGCTTCAACAAATGACTCACTGAAAAATAGTATCATAAAAGAGCTGATTGCTAATATTTTAATACATATTTTATTATTCTTGTTATGGTGGCTGTAGATCGCATCATGTCATGTTTGGTTTTAGCATCATTCCTCAAAGCACGTCATAGGAAAATGTCCGTCCTCAGTGCCTGTCTGCCTTCAGTGGTGAAGCATAATAGGCTTCCAAACATTTTGTTGAATATCAAGCGAGATATAGATATATATAGATATATTATAGATTTTGTACTGTCACTTGAGGAAGGTTTACTCACAAATGTAATATCATAAAAGGCAATTGGAAGAATAATGTCAACGAAGATTAAATGGCACAATCACATCTCAAATGTATCTAAGAAATTACTGCAGAAAATATCTCTTTGGCTTTCTTTACACATCTCTCACCTTGGAGTATGACAAATAAAGTGGGAAAGTAGATGACTGGCGATATCTAAAAAGTTGTATTTAAGATTTTTCTTTCCCTTGTCCCTACCAAGCACCCAGATAGGGTTTGGAGGGTAAGATCAGATTTTTCTGTAGTTGTTGACTATCCTTACTTTTAGGTAACATGAAATACAGTAGCTTGTCTTTATTGTGAATCTGAGAAAAAGATCAGGTCCAGATTTACAGCTGATTATAATTAGTGATGAAAGTAAAAGCAAATACGTGAGCAAACTCCATCTTGAGTATTATTTCCAAGACTATACACCCACATAGGAGGGATATTATTGCCTTGGAGACTTTTTTCTATATTTCAGTAGTCTAAGATATGAAGGTAAATTTGAGGCACTTGCATTTATTCTTTCCAGAAAGTTGCTAAAAATATATGCTCAGATTAATCACAAATATTTTCTACAGTAAAATAAATAATGTACTTTTCAATTTAAAAAATTGTCTGCAATTTTGAGGTTTGCTTGAATTTTTTACAGTCCTTGGGACTCTCACTGTATTATATTAAATACATGTATAGTATGGGAAATAATGTCTGCAGGACAAGTTGCCTAAGACTTGACTTAAAATACACCAATATTAATAAGCAAACAGATCTTCAAGCTCATTGCTAGCACTCACTTATGAAATTTCCAATAGCATGTCAATTGTTTTCGTGTGTCCACTGGCAAGCACAACTACGGCAAACAAATTGACCGTGCAACCCACAAAGGGAGACAACAGTAGATCTCTCTGGCTTGGTCTGCTGATGAATCCCCTTTATAGCAATGGTGGGCTATGTAGTCGGTTACCATTATCAAGCCTCTATATTCTACATCTTAGAAGATTAGGAGTGGAGAAAGGAAAATCAATTTGAGTAAAGTTTATTAGATTTGCACAATGAATAACTAGAGGACATAAATATAAATGAATTCATAGATTTATTTGGAAGGTATAGATAAGTATAAAAAATCAGGGGCAGATAAACTAAAAAGTATTCAATGAACTAATTTTGTTTCTGAATTTGCCTTCTGTTGGGAAAGAATCACAGAATGGTTGAGGTTGGAAGGTACCTCTGGAGGTCATCTGGTCCAACTCCCCTGCTTAAGCACAGACACCTAGAACCAGTTGCACAGGACCATGTCCAGAAGACTTTTGAATATTTCTAAGGAGGGAGAGGCCACAACTTCTCTGGGCGATCTATTCCAGTACTTAGTCACCCTCACAGTAAAAAAGTGTTTCCTGATGTTTGGATAAAACAACCTCCTGCATTTTGGTTTGTGCCTATTGCCTTACCTTCTGTCACTGGATACCACTTAAGAGCCTGGCTCCATCATCTTTATGCTCTCCCTTCAGGTATTAATATATATTGATAATATTCCCCCTGAGCCTTCCCTTCTGTACACTAAACAATCACAGCTCTCTAAGCCTTTCCTTATAGGAGAGATGCCTTAGTCTGTTAATAATTTTTGTGGACCTATGCTGGACTCTCCCCAGTATGTCCATGTCTCTCTTGTACTGGAGAACCCCAAGCCAGACACAGGACTCCAGGTTAGGCCTCACCAATGCTGAGCAGAAAGAATAATCTCCTTTGACCTGCTGGCAATATTTTGCCTAATGCAGCTCAGAATACTATTTGCCTTCTTTGCAGCAAGGGCATATTGCTGGCTCATGTTCAACTTGGTGTCCATCAGGACTCCCAGGTCCTTTTCTGCCAAGTTGTTTTTCAGCTGCTCAGCTTCCAGTATATATTGGTAGATGAGGTTGTTCCTCCCCAGAACTTTGTACTTCTCCTTGTAGAACTTCATATGGTTCTGGTCAGCCCAAATATTTTGTTCCAGAAGGCTATCTCCATTGACATTTAAATACAGGATGAGAGAGTAATATAACAGACCTATCTTAGGGAGGACTGTGATATTTTGGTAAGAGTGTTTAACAGGATGAAATAATGAATAATTTTTGTTCTAAAATTAAAATTTAATAAAGAATTTTTTCTGTTCTCATCAGATATTTTATTTGTGGAAAAAAAAAAAAGGAGTGATAAACCTGTGAAGAAAAAAATATGAGGAAAACATATAATGAAATCAAATGTATATACATTCAAACACATTCTGAGGGAGTTATATTTCTTGCTGGACATATGTAATTTTATAAAATGGAGGTTAAACAAGGGTCAAAACAACATCAGACTATTTTATTTAGTCTTCTTTTTTTGTAATACTCTGCAAAGAGAAGCATGATTTGAGGATTTGTGAGATGTTGAACTGCAGGCAGACACCCAGTCACTACTGAGGAATTTGTTATGCCAAGTGGGATCAGAAGCAATGTAAATGGGTTCTCCAAAATATTTCCTCACTTTTGAGTATTTCAGCACTGGGATGAGAGCAGCAATAAAGTCAATTGAAGAAATATAGTAAAATCTTTCATCCTTGAAGATCAGTAAAAGAAAACTCTGGCTGTACTCTGATGCATAGAGTGTAAGCTTTGTAGCTCATAGCACGAAATGCTAAGTGGTATAACAGCAGGAAACACACCCAACACTGTCAGCCTATCTTCAGTAAGCTTTTTCCTTTTTTTTCCCTTCTCTTTTTGTTTGCAAGTCAAAGATTAAGTATAATTAATTAGAGGATTACCCATATGCCATGGCTAGATGGCAGAGATGTACCTTAGAAATAGTTTTTCAGTCTTGTGTAATTACTTTGAAATGGTGCTTCTGTCAGATCAGATTTTTATTTTTATATTCTGGTCAGATACAACAGAATTATAGTATATACCAAGTAAACGGTAAGGCTATGGGAGATACGCTCAATTAATTTTCCCTATAAAACTAACAGCACTCAATCCTCTGCATACATCTTCTTTGGAATAAGGGCAAAGGTGCTCTCCACGAACGCATGCACTCAGCTGCGCACCAGCTCACTTCGGCCCTCACTGAACCTTTCGTGGCCGTGGAAGCCCACCATGCATGCCCCACTGGTCCCGCAAAACATTGGAAAGAACATTCCTTCCCACACTACTCCAGCTTGCTAGGGACGATTACGTAAATGCCAGCCCCACTCCCCTTGTGCACACTGCCTTCCGCCTGGTGGCTTATACAATACCCAGTACGTAGACCTACCGTACTACATACAGCCCCAGCAGCGCAAGGGGCGGGATGTCCGGCCCCGCCCGCCCCGCAGCCTTCATTGGCCAGCCCCCGAAAGAGCTCGACATGGATTGGGGTGTTGATGGTGTCCCTTGAAGCTGACTGACAGGCCAGCTGGTCGGCTGTAAGAACGCCTGCGTGCCTGCATGCCTCCGTCCGTAGTTCTGGCCTGCTAACATACATCTTTTTGTGTTGTCACATGCTCCCTCACTCCAGCTTACTCTGCTTCCAGGCAAGCCGGACGTTGTTGCTTGCCTGTTCTTACCCGCTTCACCTCGACCAGATGCTCCTCTTACCGCGCGGCACTGAAGGTAGGGAATGCGGACTCAGAGTGGCGTCATTGGGAGGAAGCCTGGGGTAAGGCGGGGCCTGCGTGCACGTGTGGGTGTGGAGCTGTTTACGTTTTGCTGGTGTATAAGTGCCGGAGCTCAGCGCGCCTAAAGGTAGCAGGCACTACGTGTGCGTGAGTATGAAAAGCCGTAGCAATTTCAGTGCAGAGTTAAGGTCATTAGTTACAACCCTTTTGTGTATTAATGAGAAAAGTCAGAATTTTGTGCCGATGCCAGAGGCTGCCGGAGAGATCCCACTTTCACACGGTGTTAAAGGATATTGTTTGTGGGCAAAAGGAATTAATGTTAGCAGCCTGCCCCACAGCTCCCGTGTTTTGCTAGACTGTGTTTGCTTTAAGGCATTTTCGTCACTTTTGTCGCTGTTTTTCAGACTCTAAGGGGCCGATCACATAATATTTCCTGGAAATGTTGCATTATGTAACCACAGAATTTGCTGGCAGTCAGGCTTGGAATAGGGACCTAATTATGCAATTTTATCATCTTGCTACAAAGAAACTGGGACAATCCCACTTTAAAATGTAATTAACAGATTTTGTTAAGTACATCTAATAAGGAAAGTAGACAACTAGGTAAGTGGGGGGGTAACTCATGCTTGCTGTGTTGTGTACCTTAAAATGAAATTTGTGTTAATCTATATTTAGCTCTATCACATTTTAGCAACTGTTGCTTCATGTGCTATTCCTGGTATTTTCTCCAGAGTTGTGCATATAGACGTTCAAGGCCATTTGCTTGAATTTTTAACTCCATGCTTTTAAGAGCCTTTTTCATAAGGCTGAATTTTTAGGAATGCATTTTACCTAGACACTAAATAATGTATTTGGTACTGATTTTTTTTTGTCATCATTTAAAAGGAGGGGAACATGCAATTTAAGAGAGGAATGAATTTAAGAAAACATCAATGGCCCTGAAGAAGCAAGATGGCTTGTCTGTGTCCTGACAGCTGCAGTGGACTTGCGTGAAGAAGTAAGGCCAGGCCCAGAGGGCAGGGCAATACCCTAGTACCACGAAATCAGGCATTTTAGTGTGGCACACAACAAAAGCAGAAGTAGGTCAGTTATGATGTTCTCGGTAGTACTAACCTTCGGTTAGTTGGTGCGTGATCACAACCGGAATGCGGGCGTTGTGAGTTACGGGGGGAGTATCACAGGACAGCCAATATGGGGTGTGAGGGGGTGTCCTGATCCACACCCCGGAGGCTCCCACTGCTCCAAAGACTTGCACAAACCGGGGTGTGGAGGTTGCTATGTCCTTCTGCTGGGAATCGCGACAGGTTGGGTCTTTTCGAACGTTTGCACGGCAGCAGGCGAGGGCTGAGGGCATTGCTGCGACCTGCCGTTCTGGGCCTGGGGCAGGCACGGTGGCAGAGGCTTGAGAGGTCAGGAGGAGTGGTAGTGCGGGTGTTCTTGCTGTAAACAGAGCGAGCTGGGTCTCATGCGCCATTGCTCCTCGCCGCCACGACCCGCCCACCCAAAGTTTTGGTGCAGGTACTGGTCCTGGAGCCAGCTATTGATATCCTGGGTTTGCCTGTTTCTTCCAAAGTCTTCCCCTGTTACTGCGAGGACTGAGGAAAATACTATCTGTGCTCCAAAACTTTTTATCATTCTTCCCAGAGCTCTGAAGTCTCTTTCAATTGACTTCAGACTTTTTTCTTGTGACATCATTTGTACTCATGTGAAAAAGTTAAATAATAAAAAGCTATTTGTCAGAATAATTAACATTTGATTTTGTATTTTTGTTTTGTGGCCCTTAATTAGGGGAAAACAATAAAATGAAATAATGCATTTCAGTATTTGAAGTTAGGAATGCTCAGATTTTATTTGCAGAACATTGTTACTGTTACTGCTTAGTGCATTCTAGTTTTTCCTACTGTCAAGTGATGTGATATTTAAATAAAATGGCATGATATATGTATTAATTAAAACTCAGGGAAGCACAGGGAATTTATATATTACTTTATAAAAATATTTAAAGGTTTTCCTGGTTTTGGACAAAATGAACAGGTCTGACTTTCTAAGCAAGTTGAAGAAAATATAGGTTGAATTTGCATCTTTTAACCTTGACTGAACTTTCTGAAGAACAGCTATTTTTAACATGTGTTTAGATATCTCCAAATAATAATTTTACTTTCACAATTTGTGTATTTTACCATTGGGAAAAAAAACCCTATACTTTCATGAGTTAATTTGTAGTTATTAGCATAAACTGTAACTTAACTACTTTTCTTTACAATGGAAGTCTTTTCTACAGATTGCATATGACATCACCTTTTCTGGATGCCACTTGGAGTTGGGCAATATGAAAGTGCAATAGTATTCCAAGTGCCATGATGAGCTTATTCATTTTTTTTCATATTTGATTGAAAAGTGTCATAATAAATTAATGATTCTTGATATTTGCTTTTCTTTCAATAAGACAAAGAAATTCAACGTGTTATCAAAAATGCTTTATTTTATATGAAGCATCATCATTAGTGTTTCAGTGACCCAACTGCATGTTGGTACTGGAACCATAAACACTTAAAATGCCTATTAAGTTGTAAGAAAAGGGAACCCTAATGCAGGAGCAGTAGTTCTGTATTTCTCCATGTTGCTGTAATGGATTCATTAGCAATTAGTGTTAACATTGGCACTGTAAATTTTGTTTCCTTCTTTGATCTTGGATAACCTATAATAGCATAACGTCTAGTTACTCAGTGTTTCCAGAAAGTTTGAACTTCGTTTATTACCCATTGCCTAGACTCTCTTGCTATTCCAGTGGAGTCAGCATCCATGTTTTTCTTCAGCAAGAATATAATTTCACTGATGGTGCTAGATAATAAGGCAAGAAAGAGTATGTTGGATGATTTCAGTAGATGTTGATTTGGACTTTGGAGGCTACATCCTCAGTTAAAGAGGATTTCTTAATTATTATAGACTTGAAAGGTGCAGAATTTCATGGCATACTTTTTGTCTATGAAAAGCAGTAGTGGTAGAGTAGCTCTGAAATTTTTAAGCAGTGTTAGGCTATGTATCCATCAACTAAAATTAAACTTAGTTTTCTCCACTTTATGTGCATAATATTATTTCTGTATCTCATAAAAGCCTTGAGGTAGTTAGCAAATGTTTTTAAAATGCTTTGTAGATAGAAAGTACAAAATATATTCTTCAGTTTTTCAAATTACAGAATATAAATTTATTGTTCATGTTTGGATATCTATGAGCAGGTTCTATACCAGCCTTGATATATGTACAAATTTTAAAATACATAACCTTTGACAGAATTCTATCAATAACAATTAACAATATATATGTGGAACATAGAAACAGCAACTAGAAATATGTGCATACATATCAATGTGAGAATTGAGCTTTTATTGTTTTTCAAGACTTTACTGCATAGTGGTTTGTTTTGTTTATTAAAAAGACAGTGATAAATGCATGGTTCTTCTTTAAAATGAGAAATGATTTTGCTTTTTTTTAAGGACTGAGATAAACTTTTATAGACACAACCTGACAAAAGTAAAGTTTGTTTGAAAGCATCTGACTGCTTGAAAGGGGATTTAATATAGTTTTGTAGAATTCCTATCAGAATATTAGATCAACAGAATTGAATAATTAGATAACTCATTACAGAATATGTTTAGAAAAACTGAGCATGGAGATAACGTGTACTTTGATAAATTCAAATAATAATCTGCAGTTACTCTGAAGAAACACGTATGTGTGGAGGCCTATTTGTGTATTGCAAAGCAGAACTGAATTATTTAATTAAATTACAAAGAACAGAGGCAAGATTGAAGGTCTGGATCACAACACTTTGGCACGTTTCAAGTACACAAGTCTCCAGGGTAAAATTCTTAATGTACAATTTTGACATTGATAAATTTTCCTGATTTCTGTATCTGTAATTTCTTGCTTAAATAGTATGAATTCCATGGAAGTCTCATTAGTATTTGGATCTGAGATTATATCCTGCTTCTATTGAAGCCAATGGTAAAATTGCTATGGGAGCAAGACTGAATCTGTAATTGATAGGGTCAAGTGTTATTACACTGTTACATTGGCACTCAACGTTATTAACATCAAGCAACAAAAACAACACATCTCTAATAATGACTGGTTTAAGGTATTCTTAAATCTTGGGTTTATAATATTTTATGAGGAAGTGATAAAGCAATTGAAAAATTATTCATAAAGGGAAAGATTGGAATTTGAAATATAGTCAGAGGAATCATTACAGTTCATTAATTTACCTGTAAATACTAATGTTTTCCAGTGGAATTATAAATTGCAAGTGAGCTGGAGACTAAACAGATAGATACAAAGACATAGTTCTTGTCCTGAAAGTCTTATTTAAGAGAAAACATGTTGCTTCTGTATTTACCAGAATCATGTGTGCGTTTACTAGTTTCAATTTATGATTGATCAAAAAGGAATGTTGAAACTTGAAATATGTGTGTATACACACATGCACACAACATGCTTTTTATATATAAATTTACAGGATACAAAAGTTCTAGTTAAATGTTTAATAACTTTATGGATAGCAGTGTTATTTTAAGACAATAGAAAGTACTCTAGCTTCTCTAAATCAGATAGTTATTTTTAGTCTGTGGAGGACCCAACTATATAGCATTGCCAAATCATGTACCACAGCTGTATTTTAAAGAGATGTTTTAATTTGGAATGACAAGATATTTTCCAGTGCTACTCATCAACATGTATGGTATTCAGCAGTGTTTAATGCTAGGTTTAAGTTGGTCAGTGGTATTATGGAAAGTTGTGTGACATTTTTCTCAGATCAAAATTCACAGTTATAAATTCTTTCATTAATTTCCCTTGAATCATATTGTATTTGTTTTGGAAGCAAATCTGCTATCTAGGTATCATAAAGCTTAGAATATCAGTTGTTTCAGTGTCAAGCTTCCTTCATATTACAGCAAGTTTAATGAATCAAATGCTAGTCTAAGCTTTTTATTGAAAGTTACTTTTGAATGCCAAAACCCAGAAATTCCTAAGCAGTAATCAAACTCTCAATTTATTGAAGGTTATTTAGAAGATTCTCATCACCTCTGCCAATAAAATTGAATATAGACACTGCTGTTTGAGAATATGAAACAAAAGGAAGGATATGTGTGCATTTTTAAAGTACTGAAGGTGTGGTATGAGAAGTACTGGGGAAATAGTTTGCTCTGTTGCTCATTGTATATCTATTACAAATTGTTTCTGATACAGCTGAGAAAAATGCAGACGCTTAAAAAGGAAGATGGACCTGTTGACACAAGTAGCAATGGGGACAAAATCATGGTACTTAAATCTGCTTTAGCAGAAGTGTCTGAAGAATTGTCTGCAAATGTAGAGATGCTACTCACTGAAGCCAGTGGAAAAAGCAAATCTTCAGCTCTCCGGAGAAAGCGAGAATTCATTCCAGATGAAAAGAAAGATGCTATGTATTGGGAGAAAAGACGGAAAAATAATGAAGCTGCTAAAAGATCTCGTGAAAAACGGCGACTGAATGACCTTGTCTTAGAGAGCAAACTAATTGCACTGGGAGAAGAGAATACTACTTTGAAGGCAGAGCTGCTTTCTTTGAAACTGAAGTTTGGTTTAATTACTTCTGCAGCCTATGCCCAAGAGATACAGAAACTTGGTAGTGCAACAGCTGCATATTTTCAAGAATATCAAAGTCCCAAATCAAATATTAAGTCATTTGTGGATGAACATGAACCATCTATAGTTGGAAGCAGTTATATTTCTATCATTAAACATTCTCCTCAAAGCTCTGTGTCAGATATCTCTGAAATATCATCACTAGAGCATACTCAATCAAGTTGTATGCGAAACAACTGCCGAAGTCCTGAAAATAAATTCCAGATTATAAAACAGGAGCCTGTGGAATTAGAGAGAGAGACAAGAGATGACAGAAGTTCACAGAAAGCATCTGTATATCCACAATACATGGGAACTACCTTTAACATGTACTCACATTCTCCTCCTCTGTTCCAAGTCAATAAGTTCTCAAGTAATTCCCCCAGAACCTCAGAAACTGATGATAATGCAGTTGGAAAGTCATCTAATGGAGAAGATGAACAGCAGGTTCCTAAGGGTCCAATCCATTCCTCAGCTGAACATAAAAATATTCGTGCAACAGTTAAATTTGCAGAAGTGAATTCTTCAGCTTTGCCTCACAAGCTTCGGATTAAAGCCACTGCCATGCAAGTTAAGGTGAAAGCAGTAGATAATGACTATGATGCTGCACAGAAACTATCATCACCTATTGATATGTCATCAATAAGGCATGCTGAGCTTGAAAAACACACTGCACAAAACTTGGTGCATTCTTCTCTCACTCCTTTCTCAGTTCAAGTGACTAATATCCAAGACTGGTCTTTCAAACCAGAACTCTGGCATCAAAAGGAACTAAATGTAAGAATTCAGAGTGATTGCAAAGCTGAAATAGTTGAAATAAAAGACAGCATCTTCAGTGTCTCTGAGTCAAAGAAGCTGTATTTGAAGCAGGGCATGGCAAACTTATCTGCAGAGGTTGCTTTCCTTAAAAGAATTATAACTACACAACAAATCTCAGCAACAGACTCTGGTTAAGTTACTACTGAATAAAGACTTTTTTTTTTTTTTATATTTAAAAAAAATCATTTGCAGTAGATAAATTTGTTTTGCATTATGCTGACATCACTGGACATGTGATGTCATTTCACTGTGATGTTTATATGATGTCTGGTGTCTTTTTGTGCACAAATTATCATAGAGACAAAGCTGTGTTGTGTTCATTATGCCCTGTCATGGTTTAGGAATGGTACTCTAATTTAGTGCTCCCACTGAGACTCTCCAAACCACAATGGAGCCCGCTGGCTCCTCCGTCCCCTCCTTTTTTTCCCTATGGCAGCTGGAGAGGGGAACTGGAGGTACAAAATGTGAAGACCATGGGTTGAGATAAGAACAATTTACTAGAAACAGCAATGAGATAAGAAAATGAACAGTAACAGCAACAGTATTACTAACAAAAGTGTACAAAAGAGAAAGCAACTGCTCCCTCCCCTGGGACTGGCACCCCCCAAATTGCTCCCTCCAGCTTAGGACCAGCACCATTCAACCACTCCATCTGGCTTGGAACCAGCATTAGCCCACCGCTCCATCCACCATGCTTGCTTGACCAGAAGAACCCCTCCTCCCCAGTAGAGAGTCCCTTTCCCCTGCCCCTGGATATAATTTTAGGTGGTATAGAATAACCTCCAGGTCCCGGCCATGCCCCCTCATGGCTACTGTGAAAATTAACCCTGTCCTGGCCAGAACCAGGACACTTGTTTATAGTCAAGTAACCAGTACAAATGATATCTATAGTGAACTTAGGTTTTTTTTCACTTCTTCTAAACTGTGCAAATAACCAGTTACAATAAATTACTGGTGACAAGTACAAAACATCTACTTCAATTCAATAGTTTTTTTGTGAACTTGTAAATATGTTGTTAATTTAAAAAAGAAGGCTTGCTTCTTACACTGTGTTAAACTTGAATTATATATTTGGTTTTTACAGCCAAACTTACACTATCTAAAAATTTTTTTTTTTCTTTAAGATCTCTTTTTAGAAGACAATTTAAATAAGTAGATATTTATAAATGAAACAGTATCCAATTCATAGCCTTAGCTTTCTTTAAATAATTTCTTAGTATAAATTAAACAAAAGCTAGACAAATTCTAACACAGTAATTGTAATATCAAGGAAGTTTTTCTCCTGTCTCAAATGAGAGAGTGTTGGGTTTCCTGAGTGGCTTACTATAAGAAACTTTTTCATTATTATAGTTTTGTGGTTTAGATTAAATTAGTTATATTGGACTTGTGCATCTTCAAGTTTTAAGAGTCCTGAAGTAATTGGACAATGTCATCTTTGCCAAGGGTTGTGCTTATGTCTGTCTAGGCATGGAAAGGATAGTCAAAGGCTGATGAATCTGTAAACTCTGAGCTTAACTTGGCAAAATCCATATAAGGACACAGTAGTAAGTATCAGCATTAGAGTTGATAATCTGCTCTTTCAGCTCTAACTGTGGCGCGTGACAGAACTGTAAGTATGAAATAAGTCTTACAGCCAGTATGACTTGGTTTTAATGGTTTAGTTAACTGAACTGGAATACCCTACTTGACTACAAGGCATTTTGCCAGAAATTCTTATATATAAAACAGAATATGTGGAGAACAATCCAGATAGTACTAGCCCCTTAAAATTTGGATAGTCAAGGACTTGTTCATATGATAACTGTACAGGGTTTTAATGTTCTTGTCTGAGAAGAGCCATTGGAGCATGGAGATTGTATTGCATCATACCCACTTGACTGGGCTTACCGAAGTCTTTAATTCAAAAATTAAAAACCATTTACAAATATAGTGCTAGATGAAGAGTTGTTTGCACCTGGTGTGTTAATACAATGCTTATTCTTCAAAAACCACTGGCCTATGGAACTGCACAATGCTTATGCTGTAAGATCATGTTAAACTTTGACCAAGAAAAAGAAGTGGAGAGTAACTAGCCCAGTTATATCAACTTTTTACCAGTTCACTGGACAGTCAAGTATGACACTGGGATTGCTGACCACCAGGGACCACCAAAGAGACCCCCAGGACAGAAGAACACATGTGCCAATGACAGGGAAAACATGCTAATGACTTTGGGGAAATTACTATCATATGCATGTTTCTTCTGGGAAAACCTATGAATATGTATGTAAAATATAGTATATAAACAGGAACTTTTTCTGTACTCAGCATGCACGATATTCTGGAGGAGATACCCCCTTGCGCATCTGGCTGAATAAAGAATGCCTGCTTCTTAATGGTACATTGGTATTAAGGAGTTTTATTTTTACCAATTTTTGGTAACAGATTTGGCAGAAGTTCTTCTCAAGATAATTTCGCATTCTCTTAAAGTACTAATAAATCAGATTAACAAATAAGCCCATTCTGAAAAAGTTCTTTATGGAAATGTTCCATTATAGATCATGGAAATTAATAGACTTAAAATGCTAATTTAAAAACCAGAATGGAGTTAGTGATTTTTAATTTCTTATTTGACTAGAGTGAGAAGAAGTTTTAAAATTTATATTTGGAATGAAAAGGAGTCTGATTCTCTTCTGATAGCTCTGAAGTTTGGTCCACGAGTCAGGGCAATGGCAAAACTCCCTGATATCAGCAAGGTTAGGATTTTATTTTTTTATTTTCTTCAGGCACTGATGATTCACTATCACATTCTGGGTGGACCTTGGCACAGAAATCACTGGTACAATTTGAACTTTTTTGAGCCTTTCAATTGCTGATTTGTACTTGAGACAGTGAGCGTTAATATCACACAGTTTCCTTTATCAGAAATTGCCTGTTATTCTTTTCTCATGCCTTAATAGAATAGATGCCATACTCAGACTCTCTCTATATTTCGTAATTAATATAGATGATATCTCATTGTTACTGAAAAAAGGATCAAGATTATTGCATGGAAAAAAAAGAAATACACTGAATAACAGAAATATGAGGCACCAGGCAGTGACTGCTGCTGACTTTTTGCTTGCTAAATATCTTCTCTAAGTAACCACAAAATTTTTAAAATTCTTTTTATTTTATAACATGTAATGTGTTCAAGGAGAGGACTTAAAAATCTCATGTATATAAGTCTATATCTGTTGTGTTTTGGGTTGGATTTTTCAATTTATTGTTATTTACTCTTTGTCATAATTAAAGATTATCCTCCTTCTAGCTCACATTTTCCATTATTTTGTCCAATTAATACTTAAAAACAATGATGTAGCTAATTTGTTGAAGAGTGTCATTGCGAGTAAGCTATAGCATGGAACTTAAGAGCACAATGAGATTCTATTTATGCCCTCTACACCTTTAATATTTGAAAAAAAATTAAATTATATTTTGTTAAAAACTGGAACTAATTGCATGATTTTCTATTATGTTAATCCTATTAGTCCAATATGTAGGTTAGTAGGCATTCTCTCTACAACTCTGCAGTTGATGCCAAGTAATTCTATGCCCAAGTTATTACTTCTATGGCTAAAATTTCATAAACTGAAATTATAAAATGCAGGAGTGCAGGTGGTTCATATAAAGCTAGATTTTCATCTGTAGTCTCATCCTCTACTTGGACAACTGAAAAATGAATTTGGTGTAGCTGATCTCCTCACCCAGCCTCATCTTTAGCCTGCTTTCCTCCAGCACGTTGTATCAGGGAAGAGGAAGAATTGCCACTGATCAGTAGGAGGGAGAGAATGCAGTTCGACTCTGCCCATATTCCGTCTTTCAGCAGCAATGTCTAATAATTTAGAACATAAATAGTAAGGATATATTTTTCTATCCTATCTCATAGGAACACTTAAAAGATGGGTATGGTTATGGTTGTGTGTAACCTTACATTGCAGATTTATATTGTTAACATTTCATGTCTGGGTTTATATACAGCATATTTAAAAAACAAATAAGGATCTTTACATTCCCAGGAGTAAATTATTTACTGTTAAAAAAGTGTTTAAGTGCTGATTCTGGCATGTGAATATGCTTATTTTGGAAAAGGATAGGTAACATGAATACTTTTATACTCTATAAAATCCTATGGAAAACACTTAAACTTGAGACATGGGATAGACTTGTTTTGGTCAAGTCAGGCATATACTGGAACTATAGTGACTGAAAAATGTCTGTAGGGTATGCTTTCAAATGAGATTGTTAAGAATGGAAACCTCATTGATTTCTCAATGCAGAAAATATTTTTCATGGGAACATAGTAATTATCATGCCAGATAAGTTTGATTAGTCCTGAACCTTGCCTATGGTAATAATATGAAAGGCTTCACAGAAAATTTTAAGCCCATGAAAAATAACTTTTGATTATATAAAATAGATGAAAAGATGATGTGATGAGAACCATTGTAGTAGAACAGCATTCCTTTCTATGAACCCTGTTCCCATTAAAGATTTAGAAATATGAGGAGGATTTTGGACAAAAGCAGAAGTAAAATAATCAACTGTCAAGGATTGATTAATGAATTAAAAGTACACATTTAACTAGTCCCCAATATAAATGTCAGCATCATAGGTACTTGGCAATATACATGCCAACAGATCGAAGTATTTAGTTCCTTGCTAATCTGATGCTCTCATCCATTACCTTGCTTCTTTGCAAGTCTGCCATGCTTGGTGCTTTTTTCTTCTGATAACTCTTCTCATATAGCACTCCATATGGAAAATACTCTATTTCTAGTCATGTTTAACTTCAAGAGATCACAGAGAGGCTCCAGACTAAAGTCACTACTTTATAGTGTGTCTGGAGTGAAATCATGCTGCAACTTTCTCTGCATTTGATAGAATTTGTAACAAGTGCATGGAAACTTTTTCCTAAAGGATCTCAGAAGTGTGTCAGGAGAACAATGGCTTAAAATATACTGCTGCACAGGATGATTAATGAATGTCCCCCAATCCCTAAGATCTTTTTCCCTCATGTCCATTAACATGGCTTAGACTGCTTCCCTCAGTAACAGTAGCAAGCCAAGAGTTTGTGATTTCATTTTCCCATCCATTGCAGTTAGATTCCAGCTACTCAAGCTTTCCATAAGCTGCTGAAGCTGTCTCCTAAAATAAGGAAATTACATGGGTATTAGTTCAATCCTTGTTCAGTTTGAATTTTTTCTTTGTCTAGTCACCTGTATCCTTATTATATTTATCTGTATCTCATCAAAAAGCATTTATGGGTATCTGAGGATAAAGGAGTTTTCCTAATTTAAAAAATAAATCTTTTGAGTTGAGCCTAAATAAACTTGACCACCTACTTTATTACTGCACTCCAGAACATGCCTTTCAATATAATTTTTGAATAATAGTGTCCTAGTTTAAATGACAGGTGTCTGCCAAGTAAGGTGGGAACCTTGGAATGGAAAAGATGACCCCCTCCCTCCAAATTATTATAACCTTGAAAGTACAGGGCTTTCGGGCAAAGATATGGGAAAAGGAATAAGTTCCTTATTAGTACATATATATATATATGTTGGTTTCACGTGGTAAGGGGGAGGGGTGGTTTCACCTCAGGGATGGGTCCATGAGGCTGGGGAGTGGGAGGCACTCTCCCGTCTCTGGGAGCTTCCCCTGTGAGCTGCTGGCACCAATCAGAAAGCTGATTTGGTGATGGACAGCTCGGGAAACCAATGAAAAAGTTATTTCGCTTTCACAAATCACAGTTGCATCGAGTTAACTGGCTCTTTTGGTTTCCGGGCTCCGGAGGTGGGAGTCCCTGGCTGGGGGGCTCTGGCCCAGGCTCCAGGCTCGGTCTGGGGTCCGGCCCGGCACCCCGGCTATGTGGGGGGCCCGGCTCGGAACCCACGGCCCCGGGCTCAGCGGGGGGGGAAACCGGCCCGGCACCGGCTCTGCGGGGAGCCCCTGGCTTGGGAGGCCCCCGGGCTCTGCATGGTCCCAGCACCAGCCGCATGGCTCCGGCCCTGCCGGCTGGGCTCGGCTCGCCTCGCCTTTCCACGTGGCAGAGAAGAACTCCAGCTGCCCACGTTTGTTTCTTTGCAATCTGGATACAACTGTAACTTCTTTATGCCTGGATGGAATCCTGGATCTCTTAAGTTCCTCTGAATGAAAAGAAATAAAGCATGGAGACTACAGAAGTCAGCGGGATGAAGACAAAGTTCCTGGTGGGAAGAGATTGAAAGGATGCAAGTAGCTGAAAACCTTTTTTGTGGGCTGTGGGGATTGTGACTTCACTAAAGTTCTTTTAAACTGTGAAATATACTTGGGGAGGTTTGGATGCTTGAGTAGAAGACTTTTTGCCTCGGGGAAATTGAGCTCTCTCTGTTCTGGGACTGGAATATGAACAGAGACATTTGATAGAGGAGCAGATGAAGAGAATTTTGTTTTTCGGCAGCCTGCCTTTAAAAGTGATACCCCAAGTGTGTAACATAACCCATAACACGGCTCTGGAAGGACTGTGTAAATGGGAGGAAAAAAATTCATAGTTCTGTGGTTTTCGGGTGGATGCAGACTGTGAAGACACCCCCTCAGCCATAACCAGAAAAGGGACTTTTCTCTCTGAAGTAAACTGAACTGATTGTTTGAGTGTATAACTGACTGAAGTGTTCTCTCTGTATGTTGGTTGGTAAGGAATGTGGAATGAAGGGGAGGAGGGAACCATCCAGGAATTTTATCCTGAATTCTAATTTTTTTTTTTGTGTTATTAATAAATTTCTTCTTGTACCTTTTTAAGTTTTGAGCCTGCCTTGTCTCTGCTCCTGGGTCCTGTCTCAAAAAGAAATTAAATATATTAAGGTTGGCAAACTCAAGTCACACCGTTACAATATAAAACAAGACAGACAAAGAAGGGCGCTCTGGTGCAAGCTCTGAGCCTTCCCGGGGTTAATGGCAGCCCTGAGAAGAGAAAGAAGGTGGAGAGAGGGGAAGGGTTTTCGGTTTCCCCGTGCTTGTACGTGTCTGGTGTGGTATCCTCGTGATGGCAGCTCCGATGAGGTTCCAGTCCACCAGCAGCTGAGAGGTGCTCTCTCCAGAGAGAGGGAGAGAGAGAGAAGGTGGGGGCCTGGTTTTTTCCCTTAGAAACACCCACATATATGGTGGGGGTCTCTCTCGGCGAGGGTGGGTGCTGCAGAGTCCACTGACAGTTCACTGTAAGCAGCGGCCTCACCAATAGCCAGTCAGGAGAAATTGAGAAATTTCACAGCAGCACTGAAACCCCTGGGCAGAAGTCCAGCACCAAATACTGCAACCACTTCCAGTCCAAGCTGGGCAAAGACTGAACCACCCTCAGCTAAGAAACTGCCATAAACACACCGCTCCCCCCGCCTGCCCCCGCAGAACCATTCAAACGGTATGCCAAGGCATTGTCTCAACAAATGGGAAGAAAATTCCTTATAGAAACTTAACCCTCAAACATACAGTGTATTCCATATAAAAAGGAGTCACATAGTGAGCTAATCGTAATTCTATTATCTTACTGTGGCTTTAATATGACATATTTTTTTCTGAAAAATCTGAATTTACTCGATATTTCCATCAAATCAAGGAACTGGAAACCAGCCTTCAGTAAGGATCTAATTTTATTATGTCAGAATACTTTTGTACAATATAATAGAGGTGTTTGCAACAGGAAGAATATAAAGAGGTAAAGAAAACAACAGCTAATGTATTCCTAGTCATGTAGCTGTGATTTGATAGCTCAGGCCATGTGGCCATGTTTGTTATTTATTATACAAGGATTTTTTTACAGAATGTGGTGTTATAATTGATTTTCAGTATTAATGTCTTTGTCAGTTTCATCTTTGTTAAATATGTTATCATCTCTGAAAATTACCATTTCCAAAATCTGTAATAATTGTGCTTACTTCATGTAAACAAAATATTCTTTTTTTTGCCATTGTGAAAGCTGTAGAACAGGAAGCAAAATGTGTTCATTAGAGAGGTAGGACATCAGACAATCTATTTTTTTAAAGACTGCATCCAATCACTTTTTTCCCCCTACTCTCTTTCCAAGTATTCCTGAGTCAGCTGATGTTACAGTCCTAAAAAAACATCCACACTGTGCTGTCCTATATACGGCAAATGAATATTTTCCTGAACTGCAGCAGACACTTTCATTTGAATTTTAATCAGGACCATTCATGGTTATTAAAGCACTTAGGTAAGAGTTAAAAAAACCCCCCAAAATGCAAGTGCCAGTAATTTTTATTTGCATTTGAGGATGACTAAAGGTCCAAGGTCAATCTGCATCTGAATAAAAAGATTACTAAATCTGAGATATGAGAAGAGTGATGGGTTCACTGGAATATGAAGTGTTTTTCTTGAAAATTATGCAGTGTATGCATTTGCTTATCTATTTATAAGATAAAACAGTAATGAAGCATTTTTTTTTCTGTGTAATATGAAGTGATGCATGGATTTGTGAATGTTCAGCAGCTGTTCATAAACTGAGCCAGTTTTCTTTTAAAATCCTTAGGAACCAATAATGATAATTAATAAACAGGTTTCTATAATAGATTTTGCACCTGAGATGAAAAGAAAATGTTTTGTATCTGGTGCTGAGTAACTTTTGTAACATTTTAATAGTTCTTTTCTAGCTCTGCAAGCTACTTTTACCCATTTTAATGCAAAACACTGGGTCTGTTCAAAATTTCTGGAAAATTTATGCATTAGTACATATCTGAAGAGTTCACTAGAGAAATGGGAGCTCTGAATTTCTTGTGTGACCATTTTGCCACTCAAAGGTTAAAGGAAAGAACATTAAAATAGGATAAAAAGCAATAGAATGGACAATGAAATAAAAATAATTTATCTCAGCATGGCTGATTAAGTACCACATCAAACAGGAAATTAAGTAAACATCCAGTCACAGGAAAGAAAATTGTACACTGGAGGAAAGACTCCTTTGGTTCTTTTTATAAGAAGAATTGCTAGATGGCAACTTCAATTCTCACAAAAACTTTCTTACAACCTTTGTGCTAAACTTGTGGTTTATACTGTCAAGCAGAAAGTACAACCATGTGTAACATGAGAGGAACATTTCCATTTCTATGACAAATATCACTTGAAAATGGATTTTGCTTTTAATTTAGAACACTGTAAATACATCAGGACAAACTAGTTTTGATAATTTGCCAAATATTATGCAAGTATTTAGGCTAACAAATAGTCTGATATAACAGGAAGGGTACTGTGTATTTTATGTGTTCCCACAATTTTTAATAGAAAGACTCATTCCTTCTGTATTACAGATATTTCTGAAGAATAAACACCTCACTAGATAAAATAGTGTGTATTATTATTATCAAAAAGCATTTCAATCATCAGCTAAAGATTTAGGGAATATTAATAATGAAATATAAATAAGAGCACATTTTAATTAGAGGGTCCTGAATACTCTTTCAGACTCCAGGTTACAATATAGTTAAAAGATAATAATAAGTCAGATTTCCTACGGCATTACTGAAGCATATAGATCAGACCTAAGAATGTGCAACATACCAAATGTTCTGTCGTTACCACTGGGTTGTTTTGTAAACTTTGTGCTGCACTTTCCATTTTGTATCCAAATGTCACAAGAAGCAAACCCAAACAGCCTCGATGTCTTTAAGGCATGCTGAAAGCTCTCTTATTTATCTTCCCTTACCATCCCACTCAAAGGCCTCATAACAGTACGGAACAAGCAAAAGTAGTTCCAAACATGTGAAGAATATTTCTAGTATTAGCTCTCCAAATAAATGGGGGGGAAGGCACATAAGATCAGGGTATGCATTTATGAATGAGTGATTTTACTTCGGTTTGTTTGAGTTTTTACAGGAGAAAGATTGTTCTGTGGTTGACAGAGGCAACTTGGACTAAATTACGCAGAATATTTGTGTGACCTTGGGGAAAGTACAGGACAGTATGTAGACTGCAGAGCAAGTTCTTGGAATGAGATGATATTATTTCTTTGATGCAGACAGTGAAGTATGCAAGTACTGAAAGAGCTCATGTTGAGAATGTGACAAAGTAAATTGAATCGGAGTGACAATAAAATAGTAGAGCTAATAATTTTTAAATAGAGGAGAAAAGTAATATAAAAATAGCAATCTCAAATATAAAGATCAGGAAGACAAATCAAAGTGGTAAAAGGTTAAGAAGAACTGACAAAAAGAAATTAAGTGGACTTGATTCAGTTGCATAAGCACACGAAAAGAAAGTCTGAGATAGAAAATGAGCTATATATAACAATGGTAACAAGAAATCATTCTATAAGGTCATGAGCAGAATGATACTGAGAAGGGAATTGTTGCTCTACTACAGAACAGAAAGAAGAAGCAGCTAATGCAGAGAAAATTGATGGGTTTAATGCTTTTTTAGGATTGGTGTGTTTTAACAAAAGTTAAAGAAAAATAAGTGGCCAAGGCAATAACTGTGTAGGATAGGATAAAATTATTAAGTGAACTGGATGCTTCGGATTCTTACAAATTGCCCTGCAAGATTTTTGCTTTATCCATTCTGTGATTACTTAATAGTTTCGGTTGGAAGGGACCACTAGAGATCATCTAGTCCAACCTCCCTGCTCAAGGAGGGTTCCCTAGAGCAAGTTACTTAGGATAGTATCCAGATGACTTTTGAATATCTCCAGAGGAGACTGCACAACCTTTTTGGTCAAGCTGTTTCAGCACTGTCACCCTCACAGTAGACTTCTTCTTTATGGTCACATGGAGCTTCCTGGCAGTTTATGCCTGTTGCTTCTCATCTTATTGCTTGGCAGCACCAAGACCCTGACTCCAGCCCCTTCGCACCTTATTTCAGACACTTATAAATGTATATAAGATCCCTTCTCAGTTTTCTCCAGGCTAAACAGGCCCAACTCCCTTAGCCTTTCAACATAAGTGAGATGCTTCAGTCCACTAATCATTTTCATGGCCCTCTGCTGCACCTGCTCCAGGTGCTCCATGTCTCCATTGTACTGAGGAGCCCAGAACTGGACACAGCACTCCCGATGTGCCTCAGAGGGCTGAGTATAGGGGCAGGATCACCTCCCTGACCTGCTGGCAATGGTCTTCTAAATGCACTCCAGGATCCCATTGGCTTTCTTGGTGTCCTGGTTTTGGACAAATTTACGGGAGATATCTCGCAAAGGAGTCCCCCTAGGAAAATAAACCCCCAGAACTCCTTCCCCCTCCCACTACCGGGTTCGGGAAGAACTTCCTCCGAGGGAAAAAAAAAGTGGAAAAAACTTGTTTATTTTAACAAACACAGAAAAAAACCCCACTTCCCAGCACCAGGAAAGAACAATCCCCAGATGACACAAAACTTTTTTCACCAAGGTGAGTGAGGATGGACGAGCTCGGTCAGTCCCTGCTGGGAAGGGTGCAAAGCTTCTTTGGCAAGCTTCCAGAGGCAGTCTCTGATGTTCAGATCCCTCCGTCCGGAGCCGGTGCAGATCTTCGGGATGAGGGGAAGAAGGGAGAGAGAAAGAGGGAGCAACTGGGGGCAGGAGAAGCTGGGGCAAAAGCTAGGGGAAAAAGCGGCAGCCAAAGTAGCAAAAGCAGCAGCAAAAGCAGCAGGCCAGCAGCAGCCCAGCAGCCGGGGGCCCGCCGGGGCGGGGGAGGAACGGCCATGGCGGCAGCAGCTCCGTGCAGACGGGGCGAGGGGGAAGGGGGGGCAGGTAGAGGAGTAGTCATAACACTAACTCAGGACACTTGGCCACAAGGGTGCACTGATGGCTCATGAACTGCTTGTTGTCCACCAGGACCCCCAGGTCCTTCTCTGCAGCGTTGCTTTCCAGCATGTTGGCCCGCAGCCTGTGCTGGTGCCCAGGGTTATTCCTCCCCAGGTGCAGGACCCTGCACTTGCCCTCACTGAATTTCAAATGGTTCTGCTCGGCCCACCCCTCTGGCCTGTCAAGATCCTTCTAGAGGGCTGCACAGCACTCAGAGTGTCATGGTTTAACCCCAACCAACAACCAAGTCCCACATAGCCACTGTCTCATTCCCCTACCAGCAGGATCGGGGAGAGAATTGGAAGAGTAAAAGCTCGAAAATTCATGGGTTGAGATAAAGAGAGTTTAATAGGGAAAGCAAAAGCCACGCAAACAAGCAAAACAAGGAATAAATTCCCTGCTTCCCATGAGTAGACAAGTGTTCAGCCATTAGAGCTGTTTTTAAGGTTGGAGCTTTCCAACCTCAGGCGCAGCAGTTCCAAGTCCAGATCTCTCTGGACTCTGGCTGTTGGGCTTACAGCTACCCACTAGCGAAGTACAGAAAGGCTGAGACTGAGTAGCACTGGTTCCGGAGATAACTTTATTTCCCCGAAGGGAGAGTACTACAACAGTCTGGTTACATCAGATAACAAAGGACTTTTTATAGGTTTACAGAGGATTTAATTTTCTACCAATAAAAACTACAGCTTTTAAACTAACCAATTATCTTAAAATTCTAAGTAAAAAAGGACCAATAACTTGTTGACTTTAAGAGCCAATAGAAATCCAGAAAGATAACAGAGTTTTTGATAAGGGGGAGGGGGTCTGGTTGCCAGGCATTCAGTAATTATGGGATGGCATTCCATGAATAATTTTAGGAGGAGTAACATTTTCTACAATTCCTCTCTCTGTATTTACAAAGAGAGTGTCTTTAACAGTTTTTTTAAAGCATTGAACTCAACATGAAAGCATAGCTAGCACAAAAAGAATAACAATAAAAATCCACAAAATTCCTTTGACTAAGGACGAAGCCCATCCTGTCAGTCCCCATTGGCCAAAAAGGTTGTTGACCCAGTCGGGAGTGGTTTTGGTTTTGAGGTCTTTCACGAGGGTTTCAGCTTGTGGATGTTTTCTTAAATGGATGTGGAGCGGGAAGACAGGTTGAAGCAGCACATTCCTTCAAAGTCTTCACAGCCGTGTCCGTAGGAGAGCAACAGAAAGTCAATTGCTGCCCGATTTTGCAGAGTTGCATGTCTTATGGTTTCTTCATCTTTCAAAAGGTCACTCAGAGCAGCAGATGTAGCGTTGGCCTGCTTACTAAGCCAGCACCCTAAATGATTAATGTCACCAAGGGCTTTTGCTGCTGCTGCCCATGGTAAAAACAGGGAGGCAGCAAATCTTTTGGGTCTGTTCCAAATGTACATTCTGGGATCACAATTTTATCAAATTCAGTGTAGGATCTTTTTTCACGTTTTGAATTACTTTCTTTTTTCCAATTGTGTAATAAGGTAATGTTGGGGGTGAGGGTAGAAAGCTTGCCAAGGCTACAAGGTCCCCCTTGAAGACGAGAGAGGATTCCGGGCCAAACTCGATCATCACAGATGAGAAACATTCCCCTGGGAAGTTTCTTGGGATGAAGGGAGGACTCTGAAATTGTGGGAGTGGTGTAATTACACCAATTTGGATAGTTGTATGCTTTATTGATGGGTGATATGTCTTTTCTGTATGTGTTTTTGTGCAGATCCAATTCATGTATGTTTTGCTTTGGGCGTTTAAAATAAAACTTGACACAGTATGTTGCTTTGGAGTACCCCAGCAAATCTAATTCTTGGGGTTCCTCAAGGGCATTTGGCAAAATTTTTGTCCAATCATCCCAAGTGTCCACGGGGTTGGGCCTCTTACCTGTGGTGTGAAGGAGTTCTGAGTTTTGGACGGGCCATTCATTTGCTCTGAATGGGATTCCCACTAAACATGTGGAAAGTGGGTTGTCAAGGCTGCCTAGGGATAAACATAAGTTATCTTGTTTTAATGTCTTTGCTAGAGTCACCCAAACATTGTGGCTGGGTTGTGGGCTCATCCAGCCGAGGGCATGAGGTATGTTGAAGAACATCCAGGCAGCAGTGAAAGCAAAACCAACGAAGATAATTTTCATCTTTGAACAAGGATGAGACTTCTGATAGGAAATACAAGCAAAATTCGTTATTTTGGAGAGAGGAGGGAGAGGATTTTCCTTTCCCTTCCCTCCCCCTTTTTTCTTAACACTAAACACAAAAAAATGGGCAATAGGGTTGAGGGTTTTTAACAAAAGTAATATTAAAAAACAAGAAAATTCTTAACAAAGGTTAATAATTTTTTAAACTAGAACTACAAAAGGAAAAACAATTTAATTTCAGCTTAAGGCTTATCTGAGGCAGCTAAAGGCTGCTTGGTTTTTTGTTTCGTCTACTGTCGTGTGACAGGACAATTTTTACTTTGGTATGTGAGTGCTCTGCGACACCTGCGTCTCCATGCAGAGCTGGTTTGGTTCTGAGGGAGTTTTGTGTTGGATTCAGGAGGATTTTTGCTGGTGCCTGAAGGGGTGGGTTTTGCTGTACCCAGATACGGTTTTATGTTTTTTCCTCGGTACCATCTTGGCCCAGATGGCAGAGATACGCAAGCGTATCCCCTTCCCCAGGTGATTAATTGAAAGGGCCCAGAAATTTGGTGTGTTTCTGGGTCTTTTACCAGCACTGGCGGTTTTTCAGTGAGTTTGGCTTGGGTGGAGTTTGAAAAATGACGAAGGATTGGGGGATTAGGTTCTGAAGCTGTGCAGTTTAGGGAATTAATAACATAGAGAGCTTTGCAAAGTCTTGCCACCGGAGATAGGATTTTTGTGTTTATTTGTTGCTGGTTGAGAACTCTTTTGAGGGTTTGATTAGTTCTTTCTATGATAGATTGTCCTGTGGGGTTTGCAGCAATTCCAGTGGTGTGTTCAATTCCCCATTCACTGAAGAACTTGTTCAAATCTTGAGATTTGTAAGCGGGTCCATTATCAGTTTTAATTTTTTATGGAACTCCCAAAGTGGCAAAAGCTAGGAGGAAATGCTTGATAGCGTGAGTGGCTTTTTCTCCTGCATGTGCTGATGCAAAAACCGCTCCAGAGAACGTGTCAACTGACACGTGCATGTATTTGGACTTCCCAAAAGATGGGAAGTCAGTCACGTCAGTTTGCCACAGCTGGGAGCTGTTCAGGCCTCTGGGATTGACTCCTGTACCCGTAGAGGTTATTTGGCAAGTTTGGCAGGTTGGGCACGTTGCCACAATGGCTTTTGCCTGGTCTTTTGCAAGTTTGAACATTCGCATGAGAGCGGGCACATTTTGATGAAAAAATGCATGTGACAGCTTTGCCTGGGCAAAGATGTCAGGGACATTTGCAGTTTCTAGGGGCACGGCCAGAGCATCTGCTCTTCTGTTTCCTTCTGCAATAAAACCTGGAAGATCAGTGTGTGAGCTTACATGAACAATGTGGTAGGGCTCTTTTCTGTGAGAAATTAAATATGTTAATGTAAAAATTAATTGGTGCAGTTTTGGATTGGGAACATCTTTTAGAAAGGCGTGTTCTGCCTGCATAGCTATACCGGCTGCATAGGCTGAGTCTGTGACCAAATTGAAGGGTTTGTCTTTGAATTTTTCAAAGGCTCTAACAACGGCTGCTAGCTCTGCAATTTGTGGAGATTCCTCCACTATCTGAATATCTGATTTCCAATTTTGGGTTTTGGGGTTTTTCCAAGTCATAACTGACTTGTGAGAGGAGCCTGAGCCATCTGTGAAAACAGTTAGAGCTCTGAGGGGGGTTCTGCTTTGAACCAATTTAGGAATTAAATGAAAAATTGCATCTTTATTGAAAAGCTTATGCTGGGGTAATTGATTTGAAATTTGGCCGGTATAGCTATCTAGAGCAATTTGAAGCATTTCATTGGTTTGAAGCAAATGCTCCAGATTTCCAGTGGTCAGTGGCAGGTATATGTAGGTGAACTCACACCCAGCGAGGGAGCGGAGGCGAGTTCTGGCCTTTTTTATAAGAAGTGCTATGATTTCTTGAAATGTGGTAATTGTTTTTGTGGGTTGATTGCTTATGAAGACCCATTCAAGGATCAGCAAAGGGTTTGAGAGTTTGGGGTCTTATTGAAAAATCAGTCCATGAAAGTGAGGGGCTTTTCCCAAAACGGCAAATTGGAAAGGCAAATCAGGTTCAAACCGATGAGCTTGACATGAGGAAATGGCTTCTTGGACTTTGACGATGACCTGTTGAGCTTCTGGCGTGACGGTGCATGGGGGGTCGAGGTCTTCTTTTCCCCGAAGAAGGTTGAACAGGGGAGCAAGTTGTTTTGTTGGAATTCCCAGCAGGGGGCGTACCCAGTTGATGGATCCGCACAGACTCTGCAAGTCTCTTAGGGTTTTTGGATTGTCTTTGATGGAAAGCTGCTGGGGTACGATGGTTGTTTCTCGAATTTGCAGTCCAAGGTAGTTTTACGGGCTGGTGTACTGTACCTTGTCTTCACAGATTTCAAATCCGGCTTTTTCGATGGTTTCAATGGTTGCTTTCACTGCTTTGTCCAAGTAAGTTATTTCAGAGGCACAGATTAAGATATCGTCCATGTAGTGGAGGAAAATGGCATCTGGGAATGATCTTCGAACGGGGGAAAGAACGTGAGCCACATACCATTGGCATATGGTGGGAGAGTTTTTGAGTCCTTGGGGAAGGAAAAGCCAGTGGTACCTTTTGAGGGGAGCTTCCTTGTTGAGAGAGGGAATGGAGAAAGCAAAACGTGGAGCATCTTCAGGATGCAATGTGATGATGAAAAAGCAGTCTTTGATGTCAATGACAACAAGTGTCCAGTTTTGAGGTAGCATTGATGGAGAAGGCATGCCAGGCTGAAGGGGTCCCATGTCTTCAATGACATCGTTGATTTTGCGAAGGTCTTGGAAAAGCCTCCATCTGTTTGTTCCAGGTTTTTGCAGAACGAAGACAGGAGTGTTCCAGGGGCTTGTGGTTTTGGTGATGTGGCCTTTCGCGAGGTGCTCTTCTACCAGGGCATGCAATGGGCACAGTTTGACTTTTGACAGGGACCGCTGCTCCACTCACACGGGGTTGTCACTTTTCCATGTGTCCTGGGTCAGTGTTATGACTACTCCTCTCCCTGCCACCCCCCCCACCTCTGTTAACACGGAGCTGCTGCCGCCTCCCCCGCCCGGCAGGCCCGGCTGCTGGCCTGCTGCTGCTGCCTGCTGTTTTAGCTGCTGCTGCTGGCCTGCTGCTGCTGCTTTTGCTGCTTCTTTTGCCGCTTTGGCTGCCGCTTTTTTCCCCTAGCTTTTGCCCCAGCTTCTCCTGCCCCCAGCTGCTCCCTTTTTCTCTCTCCCTTCTTCCCCTCATCCCGAAGATCTGCACCGGCTCCGGATGGAGGGATCTGAACATCAGAGACTGCGTCTGGAAGCCTGCCACAGAAGCTTTGCACCCTTCCCAGCAGGGACTGACTGAGCTCTTCCATCCTCGCTCACCTTGGTGAAAACGTTTTGTGTCATCTGGGGATTGTTCTTTCCTGGTGTTGGGAAGTGTTTTGTTAAAATAAACAAGTTTTTTCCACTTTTTTTTTCCCTCGGAGAAAGTTCTTCCCGAACCCGGTAGTGGGAGGGGTAAGGAGTTCTGGGGGTTTATTTTCCTAGGGGGACTCCTTTGCGAGATATCTCCCGTAAATTTGTCCTAAACCAGGACACCATGTGAGCTGCGGGGTCGGTGGGAAAGCGCGCTCTTCCGTGGCCCCGATCAGAAATCCCGGCATTGGACTCGAAGGGAGACGCCCCATTGGGATAGAACATCTCTGCCCCACAGGGTGAGGGGGGCTCTGACCACGAACGGGCGGACAGTTGCCAACTTGCCTTCAGGCCCTTCGATGACCACGTTGTTTGCGCTTCGCATGGACACGGTGACGCCACCAATTCCAGAAATCATGCCAGCTACCGGTTGCAGGTCCCAGTTGGATGGCCATTCCGAACCGGCAATGATGGTGACATCAGCTCCGGTGTCGATCATTCCTGGTCTGAGGATTCTCTCACCTTTGCAGAGGATGTTGCATTCAATGATAGGTTTTTGGGATCCCATGATTTGCACTCACAGCACAGTAGGGTTGAGAGGGATCTGTTTGTTGTAGTTTTTCGGAAGCAGGAAGGCTTGCGCAATTGGCGTGCCCTGTGAAAGAAAAAAGGCGTGTCTGTGCAGCGAAGCTGGACAAAGATTTCTTGTCCAGATTGAACAGTCTGAATTTCTGGCAAAACAAAAATTTACTTTGGACTGTGTACAGTATCACCAAAAATGAAGATGTCCCAAGGTCCACCTGGTGGCCCGCGTTTTCCTGTAGGAACACGGTAAAAATTGCTGTTTGTGAAGTTGTAAGGCAAGGAATTTACTAGGGTCGTTGGGCTCCCACCGAAACCTGGGCGTGTGTGGGACCATCTTGATACGTTATGGAATTTGACTGATTTTCATAGGCGGGACAGTGGTGGTGATGGCTTTTGATTTGTTGTCCTGGCGCGGTGCCATTTCCACACTGCCCTGGCAGTTTTTTGGATTCTGTGGGTGCTTTTGCTGTTTTTGGGGCTTATGATGATGGCTGGGGGGGTGGGGAATTTGTGGCTTTTTTTGGCAATTTTTTACAAAATGTCCAATTCTCCACAGTAGAAGCATTGGGCATTTTCTTTGGATGTCACTGCTGCAAAGGCTCCTCTGACTCCTTCAGCAATGCCTTTGGCCACTGCCTGGGCTACTGTGTTTTCAGTGGACATGTGGCGTGTGCAGGTTTCCACTATTTGTTCAACGGTGGTCTCTGTGTTGAGAGGCAAGGACCTTAAAATGGTTTTACATTGTTCATTTACATTGCTCATAGCAAGTTTGCATAACAGTTCTTTTCATGCCTCTGCGCTCTCAATTTGGTTTTCCAGAGCATCTTTCAGTCTGTCTACAAATTTGATAAAGGTTTCATCTATTTTTTGTTTGATGTTGGAAAAATGCATGGTAGGAGTGGAGTCATCAGGTGTGAGGAGTAGGGCTGTTTTTGCTGCATTGGCTATGTCTTGCAATGTGTCTCTGGGCAAGGTGTTTGCTTGGTCTGAAGGCAGTGTTAAATTGCCTTCCCCAGCCAATTGTTCTACTGTGAAATTTGGGCAATTTGCATCTCTTGCATAATTATCAGATAAGGTTTTTTAGGGTTCTTTTCCAATATCGTTCAAATAACATATATTCAGCAGGTGATAAAAGGCATTGTGCTAAATTTCTTAAATCATGTGTTACCAATACATATGCAGAAAAAACTGCCTCCAGAAAATTTTTAAAAATTTGGGTACTTCTCCCATTTTCTTTCGCAATTTTATATAATTCAGTTAGTTGTTTCGAATAAAAGTTTTCCCATTGAGAATTATTTGTGGCACCACCTCTGCAGCCTGCTTTATATGTTACAGGAAAGGCAGAAATTCTTTGGGCTATTTGCCAATCACCATTTTGTGTTGCTAAAAGCTTATCATTGTTCCAGGGATCTTGTTCATTTTCTGAATCATAAGAGTCAGTGCCCTCAGAAGACGTAGAGTGCCTACGTCGTCTGCGGTGTTTTTTAGAACGCAAAGGGAGGGTGTTGGTAAGTGGGGCGGAGGCGGACAGGGGAGCGGACAGCTGGGGGACGGGAGCAGGGAGTTGGGGGTGGTGTGAGATTTGGTAATAACTCGGCTGGGTGGATAACGCGGTTTCACCACACGGTGGCAGCGGTGCATTAGAAATGGAAGCAGGAGCCAGCGGAGGGGGGGTGGGCAGCGCGGGAGGAGGCCAAGGCAAGGGGTAGGGATAGCTGGAATGCTGGAGGAATGTAGTTTCCGTGGCGACCGAAGGGAGTGAGGGATTACAGGGGGCCCCCGGGGGAACTAGCGGTGGGGGTTGGGGTAGGGGTGAAGTGAAGGGAAGATAAGGGTGATTTGGAAACAAAGGATTTGGTATGGCGGATGGGACGCCATGTAGAGCTGGGGAGCCGTGTGCACGGGTCTGCAATGGTGGCGCGTGTTGGTTTGGGCTTACAAGGGGTCTGCGGTTTATGGAAGTGGAAAGCTACTGTGATAACAGTACAGGCTGCTGTGGAAACGGTAACTGCGCTGCAGACACGGACTGCGGGGGATGTGAACCGGGAGGGGGCTGCGCCAGAGCTGTGAACTACGCTGCTGCTGGCAGCGGTTCCACGCCGGCCGGGACGTGGGGGTGGGGGCGGCGGGCGGCAGTCCCGCTCCGGCGGGGTTATGGGGTGGCGGCGGCCCTGCGGCGGGGACGATGGGATGGCAGCTCGGGCGGCTGCACTGGTGGGGGATTGGGGGGAGATGGAAAGGTCGCCCGCGGCGGCGGCGAAGGCTGTGTGTTGCCGGGTGGAGGAGGAGGGAGGGGCGGCCACATGGAGTCGGGGGGAGTCGGGGGCACTGGCGAGACGCCGCTTGGCTGAGGCGGCTGCGTGGGCGCCCTGCCTCGCGAGTGGGGTGGATGTGGAATATGGGGGTTGCTTTGCGGCTCTCCCCCCGCAGTTTCGCGCGGATGTGTGCATGGGGGCAGGGGTGGGACTTGCACAGAATGGGACGGGGGTCACAGGGGATGCAGAGGCGGTGGGTAGGACAAAAGCTGTGCTGGGGTTTTATCGGCGCGGGGGGACCCGGAACAGGACGAGTTGGGACGGGAATGCCGCGGGGATCCGGAATGGGACGAGTCAGGATGGGAAGTGCTCGAGGGATGCAACGCGTGGGTTTCTCGCGGAGCCGTGGGGAGAAGAGTTGGGGGAGGCGCGTTCCCGCCAGGGTCAGGGGAGAGAGATAATGGTAAATCGGAGCAAAAATTGGCAGGCGGAGGGGACGCACTTTGCGGCGGCTGTGGGAGGAAAGGAGAGGGCACGCCCCTCCGGGCTCTGATTATTTCGTGAAATAAAGGGATGAATTTTGCTGCTTTAAAGTGCTTCTGAGTTTGTAAAGAATAGATATGAGTCCCCACGGTATTCCAAAAGTCAGCCGATGCCACTGAATCAGAATTAGCATCAGGGAAATAAAGGAATATAAATTTAACAAAGGATTTCAAGGTAGTTTTAGAAAAGGAATTTTTTGAAAACTTAGAATTATTAGTAGATAAGAGAAGAAGAAGGTGGGTGTAAAAACCTTTCCCCGTGGGTGGTAAAGGGGTTTTGGTGAGCAACCCACCCATGGAACTTCGTCGCCCGTTAGCAGAAAAGTGGGAAAAAAAAGAAAAAAACTAGAAAACTGCTGTTTGACATTATAAAGAGAACGCGTGTTTTAAAGGCTAAGTGCTCACCCAGATTTTAGCCGAAAGGTCTAGCTGCTGACAGGTTGCTAGGGCGTCCAGTCCCAGGCCAGGTCTCCGGGGTGTTGGACGGAGCTGGATGTGGTGCAAATCTTTATAGAACAAAGACTACACCACCAGGCTCTGTAGCGCTTTGAAGACAGACGAATAACTGCTCAGCGGGTCTCTGCGGGTGCAAAACTCATTCGGAGCGCCAAATGTAGCTGTTTTTAAGGTTGGAGCTTTCCAACCTCAGGCCCAGCAGCTCCAAGTCCAGATCTCTCTGGACTCTGGCTGTTGGGCTTACAGCTACCCACTAGCGAAGTACAGAAAGGCTGAGACTGAGTAGCACTGGTTCCGGAGATAACTGTATTTCCCCGAAGGGAGAGTACTACAACAGTCTGGTTACATCAGATAACAAAGGACTTTTTATAGGTTTACAGAGGATTTAATTTTCTACCAATAAAAACTACAGCTTTTAAACTAACCAATTATCTTAAAATTCTAAGTAAAAAAGGACCAATAACTTGTTGACTTTAAGAGCCAATAGAAATCCAGAAAGATAACAGAGTTTTTGATAAGGGGGAGGGGGTCTGGTTGCCAGGCATTCAGTAATTATGGGATGGCATTCCATGGATAAATTTTAGGAGGAGTAGCATTTTCTACAAGCCATCTCCAGGAGGGCAGGCCCCATCACATGGAACTTGGGAAGAGAAAAGCCATTACTCCAAACATCCCTATATTATCAACATTGTGTTCAGCACAAATCCAAAACACAGTCCCATACCAGCCACTGAGAAGAAAATTAACTCTAGCCTAGTCAAACCCAGCACACTAGGGTAATAGCCACTCCTTCCAGCTTTGTGTCATCAGCAAACTTGCTGAGGAGGCATTTACCCCTTCATTCAGGTCACTGATTAATAAATTAAACAATACTGGGCCCAGTATCAATCCTTGGGGAACACCACTAATGACAGGCCTCCAACTAGACTGTGCTACTTATCACAACCCTCAAAGACCTGCCATTCAGCCAGTTCTTAATCCACGTCACTATCTACTTCTCCAGCCTGCCCTTCCTGATCTTGCCTATGAGGATATCATGGGAGACTGTCAGAATCCTTGCTGAAGTTCAGCTAGATAACATCCACTGTTCTTCCCTCATCTATCCAGCCAGACATCCCATCATAGAAGGCAATCAGGTTTGTTAATCATGATTTCCTTTTGGTGAATCCATGCTGACTACTCCTGATCACCTTCCTGTCCTCCATGTGGATAGAGATGGCCTCCAGAACGAGCCATTACATCACCTTTCTAGGGATTGAGGTGAGGCTGAGTAGCTGGTAGTTCCCTGGGTCCTCCTTGTCATTGTGAAGAGCAGGGTGGCATTTTCTTTCTTCCAGTCCTCAGGCACCTCTCCTGACTGTCATGACCTTTCAAAGATGAGAAAGAGTAACCTAGCAATGATGTCCAGCAGTTCCTTCAGCACTCATGGGTGCATCCCATCAAGAGTCCATGGACTTGTGGATGCAAAATTTGACTAAATGGTCTTTAACACAATCCTCCTCAACCAAGGGAAAGTCTTCATTTCTCCAGATCTTCTTGCTCTCCCGGGTCAGGGATTCCTGAGGGCTGACCTTGGCAGTGGAGACTGAAGCAAAGTTGTTCAGCATTAAAGCCTTCTCTGCAATGTCTGTTGCCTGTTCCATTCATTAGAGGCCTCACATTTTCTGTAGTAGTCCTTTTGTTATTGATGTACTTGAAGAAGCCCTTCTTGTTATCCTTTACATCCTTAGACAAGTTTAACCCCAAATGGGCCTTGGCCTTCCTTGTTTCATTTCTGCATACTCTGACAAAATCCCTGTATTAATCTCTCGTGGTTTAGGAATGGTATTCTCCAATTTAGTAGTCCTGCTAAAACCACCCTGGGCGCTGACACTCAGTCTCTCTCCCTCTTCAACTGAAAGCACAAAAAATGAAGATCACAGGTTGAGATAAGATACAGGCACAAGAGGGAGGGGGAGGGGAAAGGGGTGCAAGCAGTAGCAGCATGGCTTGGAGAGCTTCAGTGGGAGCACTAAATTGATGGAGTACCATTCCTAAACCACGACAACCTTATTTGGCACTGTTGCAGTTTTGATTTAACTGGGTGGAAACACCAATTCTGTGTAGTGATTTTGGTTCACGAACCTGAGATTTCTCAGCCAATACACCAATTATGTAGCGGGTTTGCTGTTGGCTCAATCGCTAGTGCACCCACTGGAATTATTTACTTATCTCCTGCTGTGAAATAGGATTAGGAGGAAGGCAAAGCAAGCTCAAACTTTGAAGGGTACAAAGAAAAACTTTACTAGAAACTACAAGAAAAAAAAAAAAACAACTCAGAATAAAACTTTCAGAACACTTCTCCACCCCCCACAACTTCTTTTCTTTCATACTGACAACCTACAGAAACAAATCAGTCAGTTTACCATCCTTAAAAATAGTCTTTCACCAATTTATTTGGGAAGGGAGACTTTTCTTCAATCTATGGAGATTTCTCCACAATAAACAGTTTTCTCATGGCCTTGATGTCACAGACATCAGCTGCTCAGGAGAATGGAAATGTGATCACACTGTAAAAATTCCTTCCTTGACTAACAGTCTTCTCACAACTGTTATTGAGGACCATGTCAACTTATGGGGCATACTTTAAGGATTATAACAGCTCAAATAAAAGCTCTCTTCATCTTTGAAAAGAGGTCTTTTTTCTTCTCTTCCCTGGATGGCAGCAGGGGTCTTCTCTCCTCTCTGTTCAAACTTCTCATAGGATCACAGCCACTTCAACATCTGCCTACTTTAGCACGAATGCCTCTGCTCATGTCTACAGTTAGAACATTTCATCCACCTCATAATGCATTTTTATGAGCTATAGGGAAACAAGAATCTCTTTTCCACAGCGTAAAAAAGAGAAATTTCAGTCTACGAGTGAGGTATCTCCATCAATCCCTTCCATATGGGACATGACTTCTTCCTTTTGTCTGACCTTCATATGTTCATGCTGTTTCTGTGTATATCTTCATCTTGGTCCTTTTCTTTCACTCAGGAGAGAGAACAAAGCGTCTGCAAGTCTCATTCTGGGCAGTGAGAGAGTTAATATCGTGCCTGGGCCTGCAGATGGTCATGTGATCCCTGTTGGGTGCCAGCTGGAGCTGTTTACCATGGATCATTCTTCAGCAGCCACACTGGGGAAAAGTTAGGATCTTAGTAGGGGCCCAATAAAAAACAGTGGTGTCTTACTCTGGTTACATTCCATTCTGGGGGGGGAGAAGCCTGGCTCAGCCCCTCCTCCCCCTCCCCCCCGCCAGTCTGCAGGGATCCAGCGGACCCCCTGGCTCAGTCCTGGGCTGGCAGCAGGGCAGGGTTTTAATGTCGGCTAGATATTCAGCCAAGCCGCAGGCCCCAGGGGGAGGGGGGTGTAGGATCTTAGCAGCTCAGCTGGCCTCCCATCCCCCTTTCTATCAAACGCCAGGGCCCCAACCCTGACAGAGCCCACCCAGCCCTACCCGGGCCAAACGGAGGGGCCTGGGGCAGTGTTACCTCTTATTCAGGTGAAAGGAAGAGGGGACACTTCCTGGGCTCGTTTGTTTTAAAATGCTTATCCGCGGAGATGTGTCCAGCTTTCTCAGTGGTTTAATAAGTTATCAGTTCTCAAAACTGGTCACTGATTGGTTTTTTGTCGCACATAGAAGAAACTGCCCTGGTCCTGACCGGGAACTATTTCAGGAAATTAATACAAACCACTACAGGCATCCAATCTAAGGTATGAAGGGTTGAGATAACAGATCTGTTCAGAGTGTGTTGGAAACAAATTTGATCTAAGCATTTGTAATATTAGGTACAATGTTGCTTGGTCTGTTTATGTGGATATTGTAATATATGATATAATGTAATTCGTGTAAGTTTGTAAATTTGTGTAGAATAAGTAATGTTTGTATGAATAAAATAATAAAAACAACTCGGAAACCAAAAAGAAAACTACAGACAAAGGGACACAGATTGTTTCATCATAGCATTGTGACAGCCAACAAAAGCAGGAAAGCTCAGGATTAACAAGTAAATAGACGTAGCCACAACGGAGATGGCGCTCTCGGAAACTGTCCAGGGAACACCCAAACGATGAGCGCCCGACAAGCACCCACGATTAAGATAACCAGAGCCATCGGGAAAGATACATCTCAATGCCGGCTTCCTGTAAAACAAGACTTGCCTTTATCAGAATTAATCGTCTCCCAGAATATGGTTTTGTCCAGCCCAATGCAGAGAAAGAAAACCACATGAATATGCGGAACGACAAAAAGAGACAAAGACCTCTGCTCTGGGCTAGGAAAAACTGTATAAAAACTGGGCTGACCAAGGCGGTTTTGTGAACATTGGGGGATCCGAAGCAGTAGAGTTCGGATCAGAGCGTGCTCACCCTGCGTCGATCCCGGGCTCGGCGTTGTCCTTTGCGATTGTGGCTGTCGTGGACTGTATCCCGGTCATGAAATAAATTATCGCTTATTTTGATTATACTTAAGTTGACTGAATCTCTTTCTTATCTCTAACAATCTGGCTAACCCCAACGTGATTATGATTGGGGGATTCGAGAAGGCTCCACTCTGCTCAGGAGGCGCCCCGCTGAATTCAGCAGCCTGACGGAATTGAGACAATTTCGGAACCAATCAGAATCTCGAGTCAAAAAGCCAGTGCCACAATCAAAAGGGGATAAAATGGGCTCAGAGCTCTCAGAAAAAGCTGTCGCAACATTTTTTCACTCACAATACTCTATGTGCACGGAGAAACCACACGAGAAAAGGAACCGCAAGTATCCTGTGGTTGAATGAGGAGTGATCGGGCGCGTGTGTGAGACGCGATCTTATCACGAAACGAGTGTGGACCCCGAGACCGCAGTTCCAATATCCCGCGAGGGACATGGTCGGGCGAGGAGGAAGCGAACGTAACGTGGTTGTTCTCTCTTGCTCGTGTGATAAGCCTAATACTCAGCAAAGTTTTAGGGGTCGATCACGAACAGGGATCAAAAGGGAGGGTATGTTCTCGGATGTTGAGAACTGGTAAACCTTTTGGATCCGGGGACTAGGTAAGTCCAGGAAAGGGAGAGAGCTTGCTACCTTTCAAAAAGCTCACAGAATGGTTCTCTGTGAGGCTAAGTAGACTGGTAAATTAAATAAAAAGGAGAAATTAAAAACAAGTACGGTACCACTAAAATTTTAAAAGAGGTTATCTGGATGATTCTGGTATGAAATCAAGGTAAGGAAATTCTCGGTTCTTTTAAGGATGGGACAGAAAAAGAGCAAAATTCAGGAAAAAGCCCCTAAGAAGCCCTTAAAAGCGCAAGGGGGTTAATTGCCTAAAATCCCAAGAGATAGTGCGTTGGGATGGATGTTGGAACATGAGGAGGAGTGTCCCGAGAGGAGAGGGAGGTCTAAGGAAAAAATGATTCATTATTGCATAGAGGTGTGGGGAGAAAAGGAAATAAGGGAACATCTAGTTTGGCCCATCTTTGGTACGTTTGAGAGATGGACCTGCCGAGATTTGCTCCATCACATAAATGGTAAGTATCCACCAGATAAGGAGGAAAGGGATTATACCAAACTATGGAAGTACGCTAGTACGGGACTGTTCCCCGTAAAAATGTGCAAAGGTGCTGCAATCCCGGGCAAAACATGGGAACCATCAGACAGCCTCCCACCCCCGTATCTCAATCCCGTACCTCAGCCCATGCAAGCTCAGGTCTTGGTGCCTGTGCCCACGGGTCTCCTACATCAATCCGCACAAGCCCAGGCACCGCCGCTGTTTAGAAAGCCTCCAGAAGCCCCACTCCTACAAGGGCAGGCTTCGGCAGCACCCTAACCCCCACCCCCTCCACCATTGGTAGGACAAAAAGAAAGAACCCCTCCCGCCGGGGAAATTGGTTCTCCCACAGCGAGCAGAATCCGGCACAGAACAAGGAGGGTGAACAATGATGATAGTGAGGATGAGGGAGATAAGCACAATCTTCTCCCTTTAAGGGAAGTGTAACTCGCCCTTAATTAACTCCCTCCTAGCTGAATTACTCTGAGAGAGTTAATCAGGAGTTACATGTAGATAAACTAGGGATACAAAAGAGGCTCTTTGTCTTGATCTTTCTAGGGTAGCTTTATTTTATCGTGGTGTCAGGAAACAAAGAGAACAAAGGATCTCAGCTAACAGTTTTTCTAGGGAAAGGTCAGGGAGGGGTTTTTTGCCTTCTTCCAATAAGATGTGGACACGAAGTTTGGGTAAACATGAGAGATGAGGGAGGAAGAGGCCCCTATGTCCTTCTGACAATGAGATAGAAATTTGGGAAGGGTTAAAACATTCCTTTTACCCCTGGTTTTTTTGTTTTTAAATGAGGGAAAGATATTAAATTGATTTTATTCGAATTATGATTTTGCCCACCATTGGTGGTCGGTGGGAGAGTTAGACTGCTTCATGTTTTTCATTTCTATGTGATTGACAACAGAGGTAGAAGGAATGATACCATTAATGGCCTTGAAAATTAAATAGCGTAAGATTCCAAATGCCATTATTACAAGGAAAAGAATAACAAAGAATAAAATAATTGTTTTAACTACAGAAGTCCACCACCCGGAGAACCCCCAGCCTTTGAACAACTCATTGAACCAATCTTCTGATTCTTGCTTCACTTGTCCGATTAGGTTGTTCATATTTCGAAGAGCAGCGTTGACGTTAGGAGCTTTTGAGGTCAAATTTATACAGCAAAGTCCTTCAAATTCCTGGCATTCATGTCCATACAATAGCAGAAGAAAATCTATAGCAGCACGATTTTGGAGTGTGGCCTGCCTGGTAATTTCCTCATCCTCCAGGAGGGAGCTGATGGCAGTTGAGGTTAAGTTTGCCTGTTTAACAACCCAACACTCTAGGTGACCTAATTCACCCAGAGCTTTAGCTGCTGTGACCCACGGAAGGAACACAGACACAGCTATTCTTTTTGATTTGGCCCAATGGAAAATTTCTGCATTACAAATTTGGTCCAAATTTTCAACGCTTCTCTTTTGTATTTTGTCAGCTGATTTGTTTTTGTGAGTCAAATCTCTAATTAAAGTTTCGTTGGGTGCTAACAAGGACAACCGCCCTATGGTACATGGCCCTCCTAGAAGCTGAGAAGGAACCCCTGCCCATGCCCGATCCCCACAAATTAAAAACAATCTCTTAGGTAGACTTTTGGGACTGGAATAAGCTGGATCAATGGCTGAAGTATGGTTTAGAATATTACACCAATTTCTGGCCATGAATTCCCTGCGAAATTTTCTTATAAGATGAAACCCTTTAGTGTCAGTAGGTTTTGGGAAAATACTAAAATGAATACAACATGGTGCAGGGTAGGAACCCAACAGCTCTAATTCTTGGGGTTCCTGGGCTGCTTTGGGCAAATTTGGCAGCAGCTCCTTTAAGGGATTTCTTGTAATATCTGCTAGCTGCCTAGGTGAAATGGTGAATGTCTCAGGCGCTTCCTTAGACATTTGTATGTCAAAGCTGCCTGAATATTCTTCAACCTTCAATGGGACTCCTACCAGGCAGGTGGACATAGGATCTTTTGCTGTTGCAGTGAACAGGCATATGTTTTCCTGTTGGAGTGTTCGTGCCAGGGTCACCCAGACGTTTTGACGTGGCTGAGGGATGATCCATGCTGCTGCCAAACTGTTCAGTATTAACAAGAAGACAACTTGGAAGGGGTTCATCATGGTTTTGAGTGGAAGATAGATTTTCTCTAAAAGGAAAAACAAACATTTTAAAACATGTTATGAGTCTCTGTCTGCCGGAATGTAGTCCTTTATAAAGACTCCTTCTGCTCCTTCCGGCAGCATCTTCTTTTTGAAGCAATGGTTACTTGCTTCTCATCTCCTTCTGCTGGAGCTGGATTCTTTGGAACAAACAGTTTGACCCACTTCTGGGGAATCCACCGCGGGCCTGAGGGAGTGGATATGCATGCATAACCCCTTCCCCAGGTTACCAGCTCATAGGGACCTTTGGTTTCCCAAGTTTCTGGGTCCCTAATCAAAACTGGTGGATGTTGAGACAACTTGAACTGCTTACTGCTGTTAAAGTGACGTACCACAGGAGGACTCATATTTTCAAATGAGCAATTTAAGAAATTGATTGTGAACAGGGCTTTGCAGAGCTTTTGCTGTGGAGACATCCACACAGTTGAACTGCTCTGTCTAGGTATAACCTGTTTGAGCGTTTGGTGTGTACGCTCAATCACAGCTTGGCCTGTGGGGGAGGGGGGGATGCCAGTTTTATGTTCCACTCCCCACTGCTGGACAAATTCCAGGAACTCCTTGGATGCGTACGCTGGACCATTATCTGTTTTAATTTCCCTAGGAATTCCCAATACTGAAAATGCTTGCACTAGGTGTTGCTTGGCATGCACAGCCCTTTCTCCTGCATGGGCAGAGGCATAAACTGCACCTGAATATGTGTCAATGCTTACATGGACATATTTGAGGCATCCGAAGCTAGGAATGTGTGTGATATCTGTCTGCCACACTTCACAGCTGCCAAGGCCTCGGGGATTAACCCCTATACCCAGTGATGGCATGGCCTGGAGCTGGCAGCTGGGGCAGGTGGCCACAATAGCTCGAGCCTGACTCCGTGTTAGCTGGAACTGTCGGACCAGACCTGGAGCATTCTGGTGGTATTGCTGGTGGCTCAGCTTTGCCTGCTGGAAGATGTCAGGTAGGCGTGCTTTCTCAGCTGGAGCTGCAAGGGAGTCTGCCTTACGATTCCCTTCTGCGATCTCGCCTGGCAAATCGGTGTGTGACCTCACATGCATCACATAGAAGGGATGTTCTCTATGTGAAACCAAATAGATTAGCTTTGAGAGCAGTCTAAAGAGATGCTCATTATCAATGTCTTTTAGCACTGCCTGCTCCTCTCTAGACACTACCCCAGCAAGATAAGCTGAATCAGTTACCAAGCTAAATGGCTCTGAGAACTTCTCAAAGGCTCTCACAACTGCAGCCAGCTAGGCTATTTGGGGCGAGCCTTCCACAAACTCAACATCAGCTTCCCAATGCTGAGTCTGTGGGTTTCTCCAAGTCATCATCGACTTATGAGAGGCCCCTGATGCATTTGTGAACACCGTGAGTGCCTTGAGTGGTCTTCGACTCCTCTTCTCACGAGGAATGAGGTGGAATTTCTCATTAAACAACTTATGAGCTGGGCTGTGGACTGATATCTGTCCACTGTAGCTGTCTAGAGATATTTGGAGGCTGGCATTGCTCGGGAGCAAGTGCTCAAACATCTCCTTGGTCAGCTTTTCAGGAGAATTCCTTCCGTCCTCAGAAAGTTTGATCGGAAGGTGAATGCATGCAAAGTCACAACCTGCCAGCTCATGCAGTTTCATCCTCGCCTTCTGAATCAGCTGTGCCATCAGCTCTTGTGGCTGAGTGATGGTCTTGGATCTTTGATGGGAGAGGAAGATCCACTCTATGATTAAGAGTGAATCTCTCTGCCCCTCAATCCACTGAAATATTAGACCGTACAGGTGTGGCAGTTTTCCCAAAACTATGAATTTGAAAGGTAGCTCAGGCTGATAACGGTGAGCCTGTCTCTCTGCCAAGGCTTTTTGTACCTTTTCAAATGCAATCTTTGCCTCTGGGTTTAGCACCCTGGGAGAAACCAGCTCTCTCTCTCCTTTCAATAAATTAAAGAGAGGTTGTAGGTCCTCGTTAGTGAGGCCTAGCCAGGGCCTTACCCAGTTTAAAGACCCACACAGGGAATGGACATCTGCCAAGGTTTTGGGATTACAATTGATTTCTAATTTCTGTGGGACTATGGTCCATGCGGTAATCTCCAAGCCCAGGTACTTCCAAGGTGGCATCCTCTGAACTTTGTCTTCCTGTAATTGAAATCCAGCAGAGGTTAAAACTTTAACCACTAGGTCAAGTGTGTGTTGGAGTATCAAGTTATTGGGAGCACACACAAGAACATCGTCGATGTAATGTAAGATTATAGCTTCCCTTCTTTGTGCACGCACAGGGGACAGCAATGAGGTTACATACCACTGGCAAATGGTAGGACTGCACTTCATGCCTTGTGGCAGCACTTTCCAGTGGTACCGCTTCATTGGTGCTTCTTGATTTATGGAGGGAACTGAAAAAGCAAACCTTTGGGCATCCTCAGGGTGCAGGGGGATTTGGAAGAAACAATCTTTGATGTCCATTACACCCAACTGCCAATCTCGGGGTAACATTGTTGGAGATGGCATCCCAGGTTGGGGAGACCCCATATCCTGAATCACTTTGTTTATTTCTCTGAGGTCATGTAGCAACCTCCACTTGTCCTTCCCCGGTTTCTTTATTACAAAGATAGGGGAATTCCAAGGGCTTGTGGTTTTTTCAATGTGATTTTTTGCTAATTGTTCCTCCACAAGTTCCTCAAGCGCTTTCAACTTTTCCTTTTTCATTGACCACTGTGCTACCCAGACTGGGGTGTCATTTAGCCATGTTAATTTCTGGGCAGGGCGCTCCACAGTGGTCAACTCTAAAAATCCCGAGGAGTTTTAGGAATATCCATTTTAATTCCCCACTGTGACATGGAGTGTCTCCCCCACAAGGGACATTTGTAATCTATTACAAATGGACGAACACTCGCCACTCTCCCATCTGGCCCTTCGATTTGCACCATGGTTTTTGATATTTTAGCTAATTTAATTCCTCCTATACCCTGAATTTTTCCAGCCACAGGTTGCAGTTCCCAGTGTGATGGCCATATCCTTTCGGGTATGATCGTCACATCTGCCCCTGTGTCAAGCACCCCTTCCGCATGGAGGTGTTCTGATCCATGTGTTAGGTTGCATGCCAAAGAAGGTTTTTGCTCACCCACTGTTTCTGCCCAGTAAACCTCAGGTGATTTCCCATCTGCAGTAACTTCTGCTGGAATGGGAATGGCCTGAGCTAATATTTGCCCCTTGTCCAGGTAGAATGGTGGTTGAGAACAACGTGCTAATATTATGAGGCAGGATACTTTTCCTTTCATAACCATGGGAGCTATTTCAATTTCTAAGGGTATGTGTGCTGTGTCTCCAACAACAAAATACTCACTCTCTATTTTCATCTGCAATATGGCCACGTCTAATTGGATGTTTGACAGATCCACTGTAATAATTGTCCAATCAGTAGTCCTGAAATGAAAACCTTTAGTAGTCTCCAGTCTGACACGACCGCAAGGTTGACAGACCTGGTTAATAGAAGATTTAACATTTATATTATTTTGCATACCCACACATTTCATCCCCTCCTCCCCCTTTATTTTTAAGAGAGAGGCTTTAGCCACAGTAGTGTCTGCAGTATTTATATTTTTGCACGTTACGGTGTTAAGAGCAGACACGCGCTGTAAACTCCGTTTTTTGGTTTAAAGGACTTCTTTTGTTTCTGGTTAAAAGGGCATTCCCTAGCAAAATGTCCTTGCTTTTTACACTGGAAGCAGGTGACATGCTGCAGCTGCTCAGGTGACACTGCTTGCTTCCTTGGTCGTGGTGTTTCAGCTGCTGCAGGCTTGGATGGAGATGGCCTTGGATTCCTTTCTGGTGCACTGAACAGTTCTGCTTTACTGGCACAGGCTTCTATCATCTGTGCTAGGGTTGGTGCAGGATACATAGGAAGACTTAGGATGACTCTGCGACAGGCTTCATTGGCATTTCTTTGGGCCATCTCTTTTATCAGTTCTGTCTGGATTGCTGGATCCTGCACTTGTCTTTCCACCTGTGAGTGAAGCCTATCTACAAACTGCAAAAATTCTCAGAAGCATATTGTTTTATATTTACATAGCTTCCAGTTATTTCAACTGTTGGTAATTGATTAAACGATGTTTCAGCTATATTGCAAATTTTATCTAAAACAAATTTCGATAATACTCGAATTTGTTTTTCAGGGCAATGCCAAGTCCCCTCACCACATAAATGATCTAAAGTAATTTCATTATCACCCAAATCCTTGGAATTATCAGTGCTTTGGCGAAGCTCTGTTAAAAGAGTCCCCAAAGAACGTTTCCTTATACTAAACCACACATCATATTCTGAGGGAGTTAGCAAACATCTGAAAATATCTTTTATATCATGAGGGACTATCTCATTTGTAGAAAAAGTAGCTCTCAGCATCCCCTTAAAGATCTCACTGCTTCTACCAAATTCTCTTTGCACTTTACAAATTTCTTTTTTATCTTGATAAGAGAAAGCTTGCTATTCCCTCTTTCCATTTCTTCTACCTACATAAATTAGAGGAGCCACTGATGGTATGTTATTTCCTTCTATTTTCTGAACTGCAGAGCCAGGGTTTGCAGAAGCTACATGCGTCCCACAGCTGCTGTCAGTCGAGGGCGGGCTTCCCTCCCCCCAGCTGCTGCAGGCACAGGGCTGTCCCGCTCCTCAGGGGCCCTGCTGTAGCCAGGGGGACTGGTATCTGTAACCTGAGCTGGGAAGAGATGACTGAAGGCAGCCATAGGTGTAGGATTAAAGGGGAGCAGAAGCGGGTTAGGAGCAGGGATAGGGAAAGGGGTGGGGGAAGATATAGAGAAAAAAGGATTAGGGGAAGATGAAGCTGGAACATGCTTTCCGCCATCAGCCACATGCTCCCTTTTCCCAGGAGATAAAACGAAGTTACTGTTTGGACTATTATCAGAGTTTTCTGGAGGTAAATTCAAAAGAGACGGGTATATAGAGGGTTGTGTGGCAGACTGCTCAGAATTTAGAAAGTTTGGATCCTTTTAAGGGACAGAGAAATCTGCTAGAGATTTAAAACGGATTGCTCTGTACCTGATTTTTATTTTCCAATTGTAATAATTGTTTGCGAATATTTAAAAATATAGGGAGAAACAAAGCAATATTAGAATTACCTTTCTGTATTTTAGAAGTTAACAATGTGCCTATTTTGTTCCAAAATAAAACCGAATTCAGATCTTGTTTTTCGAAATCTGGAATTTCTTTAGAAAGCCAAAATACAAATTGTTCTATTGTTCTTTTACTAATTGCTACCTCCTCTGTATTTATCAGTTCTTTAAGCTGAGATGTAATACTCTTTTGTTGTGCCGATAAATTTGAGCCCATTATGATGTTATTAGAGCAATTTAGCACAATATCATTTTCCTTCACTTATGGATCACACAAATAAAAACGGCTCTGTTCTGACTCAGGTTTAAAAAACCCGCCAGACAGAGGACGCGGGCTCCACGGTTTGGTTAAATCCCGAAACACGTGGTCCGCTTCCTGCCGACCGTGCCAGCTCCGGAGAGCCCCTGCCGCCTCAACCGGGGTTTTGGGGAGCCCCCCGAGAGCTGCGCAGCGCCGGAGCCGCCTGTCACACTGATCCTAACGGTGTTTGTGTAGCGGAGCCGCGCTCCGCTCGGAGTGCAACAGCTTCTACGGCAGCTCTGGGTCATAAAACCCGTCGTGCTGCCGCCCCGCGACCGTTTCCCGGGGAAACCCCCTTCCCTCTGGGGCCCCTGCTTTGTATGAGGGACGTTACCTGTTCTGATGGCTGCGGCGTCTCGTGCGATTAGCGAAGGGTTTATCTTAACGGCTGCTTTGTCCAGTGCTGAAGACAAAAGTTGTCAGCCGTGTCCCCTTCCCTGCAAGGGAGCTGTAAAAACAGCTAGCCTAGCACGGGGGGTAGTTGAACAGACCAACGGCTTATTAAATCCATAGAAAGGAATTCAAGCTACCTGTGGGCTCGTAATTAAAAAAACCTCACACGTTGGGTCCGCCAACTGTAACTCGCCCTTAATTAACTCCCTCCTAGCTGAATTACTCTGAGAGAGTTAATCAGGAGTTACATGTAGATAAACTAGGGATACAAAAGAGGCTCTTTGTCTTGATCTTTCTAGGGTAGCTTTATTTTATCGTGGTCTCAGGAAACAAAGAGAACAAAGGATCTCAGCTAACAGTTTTTCTAGTGAAAGATCAGGGAGGGGTTTTTTGCCTTCTTCCAATAAGATGTGGACACGAAGTTTGGGTAAACATGAGAGATGAGGGAGGAAGAGGCCCCTATGTCCTTCTGCCAATGAGATAGAAATTTGGGAAGGGTTAAAACATTCCTTTTACCCCTGGTTTTTTTTGTTTTTAAATGAGGGAAAGATATTAAATTGATTTTATATACACGTATGGTGATATCAGCGCTATATTAAGGTCATTATTTAATATGGAAGAGCGGGAAATGATAAGGCAAGCCGCAATTCGGGACTGGGAATGCCGACACCCCCAGGGAGTACGAGGTGACCAGAGATGGCTGAGCCAGAGACCATCGTGGCATGCACAAACGGAGGACGGCAGGAATAGAATGACAGAACTGAGGAATATGGTAATACAGAGTGTGCGGGAGGCGGTGCCAAAGGGCCAAAACATGAGTAAGGCAATAGGGGAGTGTCAGAGGAGAGAGGAGACACCCACAGAATGGTTAGAGTAGCTGAGGAGAAGCCTTTGAATGTATTCGGGGACGGACCCTGATTCCCCAGTTGGGGAGGTCCTCTTAAAAGCACAGTTCGTGGCAAAATCATGGGAAGACATACGAAAGAAACTAGAAAAAAATAAAGGGATGGCAGGAGAAAGGGCTAAAGGAACTGCTTAGGGAAGCGCAGCGGGTTTACATGAGGAGGGAGGAAGAACAGCAAAAAGCACAAACCAGAGTGTTGGTAGCAGCAGTGAGGGAAGCACAAAGGCAGGAGTGGGTCCAAGGAGATGGTGTGTTGATTTCACGTGGTAAGGGGGAGTCGTGGTTTCACCTCAGGGATGGCTCCATGAGGCTGGGGAGTGGGGGGCGCCCTCCCGTCTCTGGGAGCTTCCCCTGTGAGCTGCTGGCACCAATCAGAGAGCTGATTTGGTGATGGACAGCTCCGGAAACCAATGAAAAAGTTATTTCACTTTCACAAATCACAGTTGCATCGAGTTGATTGTCTCTTTCGGTTTCCGGTCTCCGGAGGTGGGGGTCCCTGGCTGGGGGCTCCAGCCCAGCTCCGGGCTCGGTCTTGGGTCCGGCCAGGCACCCCAGCTCTGCAGGGGGCCCGACTTGGGATCCCGGCCCTGGGCTCGGCGGGGGGTGGGCCCGGCCTGGCACCGGCTCTGCGGGGAGCCCCTGGCTTGCGGGGCCCCGGGCTCCGCATGGCCCCAGCACCAGTCGCATGGCCCCAGCACCGGCCACATGACCCCAGCCCTGTCGGCTGGGCTCGGCTAGCCTTTCCACGTGGCAGAGAAGTACTCCAGCTGCCCACGTTTGTTTCTTTGCAATCTGGATACAATTGTAACTTCTTTATGCCTGGATGGAATCCTGGATGTCTTAAGTTCCCCTGAATGAGAAGAGATGAAGCATGGAGACTACAGAAGTCAGCGGGATGAAGACAAAGTTCCTGGTGGGAAGAGAGTGAAAAGATGCGAGTAGCTGAAAACCTTTTTTGTGGGCTGTGGGGATTGTGACTTCACTAAAGTTCCTTTAAACTGTGAAATATACTTGGGGAGGTTTGGATGCTTGAGTAGAAGACCTTTTGCCTCGGGGAAATTGAGCTCTCTCTGTTCTGGGACTGGAATATGAACAGAGACATTTGATAGAGAAGACAATGAAGAGAATTTTGTTTTTCGGCAGCCTGCCTTTAAAAGTGATACCCCAAGTGTGTAACGTAATCTATAACATGGCTCTGGAAGGACTGTGTAAATGGGAGGAAAAAAATTCATAGTTCTGTGGTTTTCGGGAGGACGCAGACTGTGAAGGTGAAGACACCCCGTAAGTCATAACCAGAAAAAGGACTTTTCTCTCTGAAGTAAACTGAACTGATTATTTAAGTGTATAACTGACTGAAGTGTTCTCTCTGTATGTTGGTTGGTAAGGAATGTGGAATGAAAGGGAGAAGGGAACAATCTAGGAATTTTATCCTGAATTCTAATTCTTTTTTTTTGTATTATTAATAAATTTCTTCTTGTACCTTTTTAAGTTTTGAGTTTGCCTTGTCTCTACTCCTGGGTCCTGTCTCAAAAAGAAATTAAATATATTAAGGTTGGTAAACCCAAGTCACACCGTGACAGATGGGAAACAGACGCCAAATCACCAAATCCAGACGAGGCGAAACCTCCCCCGGAAGAAGCAGGCGGAAAACCAGAGATGGACTAGAGTGCTACTATTGTAAGTAGAAGGGCCATTTCAAGCAGGACTGCCAGAAGAAGAGAGATGAGAAGATTTTTCAGAAGGATTGGAGGTGTCAGGGGCTTTTCCATTTAGGGTCCAGAACAACACGGGAGCCCCTGGTAAAGCTGAGATTAGGACCCCAGAAAATAGAATTAATATTTTTAGTGGATTCAGAAGCAGAAAGAAGTACTGTTCAGCAGTTGCCCCCGGGGTGTACAAAAAGTAAGGATACCATAGTGGTTATTGGAGCAAAGGGGGAGCCCTTCAAGGTACTGGTGGTCAAAAATGTAAGAATAGAATTGGAAAGTAGATTTTCTTTGGGGAATATATTATTAGTTGAGGAATCTGATTACAATTTGCTAGGTAGAGATATGATGGTGGCTTTAGAAATCAGTTTGATCGTGCAGGGATCCTGGCTTATGGTGAGCTTGTATAAATTCACTATAGAGGATGAGAGAAAAATAAATTCCAAAGTCTGGCACACTAAAGGAGAAGCAGGGAAACTAGAAATGGAACCAATCCATATCAAAATTGATAAGCCAGAAGAACCTATTAGAATTAAGCAATACCCCATACCTATGGAAGGAAGGAGAGGATTAAAACCTGTAATTGAAGACATACTGAAAAAAGGAACTTTAGAACCATGCATGTCCAGGCATAATACCCCTATTTTAGCAGTCTGAAAGACAGATGGTAGCTACAGGTTGGTGCAGGATCTTAGAGTGGTGAATAAGAGGACTAAAACATTATTCCCCCCTGTGTCAAACCCATATACTTTACTGAGCAATGTTTCTCCTGAAGATACATGGTACAGTGTAATAGATCTGAAGGGTGCGTTTTGGTCTTGCCCCCTAGCTGAGGACAGTAGGGATTACTTTGCTTTTCAGTGGGAAGACCCAGATACCAATAGGAAACAATAACACAGGTGGACTTCTTTGCCACAGGGGTTTGTAGACTCACCAAACCTGTTCAGTCAGGCACTTGAACAGCTATTAAGCCAGTTTGTGCCGGTGGAAGGAACTAAATTATTACAATATGTAGAAGACTTACTGGTAAGAGGTCCAAAAAAAAAAAGGATGTGAGAACAAGCTCTATAGAATTGTTAAATTTCTTAGGGGACAAAGCGCTGAAGTTTTCTAAGTCAAAGCTCCAGTTTATTGAGCCCGAAGTCAAATATCTAGGACACTGGCTAACTAAAAGGAAAAAAAAATGGATCCTGAGAGAATAGCAGGAATTGTTGCTCTACCTCCCCCACAAACAAAAAGAGAGGTAAGACAGATACTGGGACTTCTGGAGTATTGCAGACAATGGATAGAAGGGTACAGTGAAAAGGTGAAGTTCTTATATGAGAAACTTACCACTGATAGACTAAAATGGGCTGAACAGGATGAAGAAGGATTCAAAAGGATAAAAGAAGTACTCATAACAGCACTGATATTAAGTCTCCCTTATATAAAAAGACCATTCCAGTTGATTGTAGATGTTAGTAATCACAATGCCCATGGGGTATTGACCCAAGATTGGGTGAGGGCCAAGGAAGCCGTGGGGTATGTATCGAAACTTTTAGACCCTGTGAGCAGGGGTTTGCCAACTTGCCTACAGGCAATTGTAGCAGTAGGATTGTTAGTAGAGGAAGCAAAGAAAATAATGTTGGGAGCCTGGTTAGTAGTTAATACTGCCCATAACGTGAGGAGCATATTGCAACAAAAAGCAGACAAATGGCTCACGGATGCAAGGCTTTTAAAATGCGAGGCCATACTAATACACCCGCATGATTTGGAATTGCGGACAACCACTGAACTAAACCCCACTCAATTTATGTTTGGGGAAGCATCGGAGGGAACTACTCATGAGTGTGCTGAAGTGGTAGAATTGCAGATGAGAATCAGAACGGACTTAGAGAAAGAAGAGTTAGAGGGAGGTGAGAAACGGTTCATGGATGGGTCAGTGAGAGTTGTAGAGGGAAAAAGAAAGTCGGGATATGCGATTGTGGATGGTAAAACAGGGGAGGTAGTAGAGTCAGGTCCCCTGAGTGCAAGTTGGTCTGCGCAGGCATGTGAATTGTATGGGGTGTTGCAAGCATTAAAAAGGCTAAAATGAAAGAGAGGGACAATCTTCACAGACTCAAAATATGCGTTTGAAGTAGTCCACACCTTTCGGAAAATTTGGGAAGAGAGAGGTTTAATTAATACTTGGGGACCGGGACTGATTCACGGAGAATTAATAAAACAAATCCTAGAAGCAATCAGAGAGCCAGAAACAATTTCAATTGTGCATGTGAAAGGACATCAAACAGGGATACAGTTTCGAACTAGAGGGAACAGTTTAGCAGATAAGGAGGCAAAAAGTGCGGCATTATTAAAGGTAAATACCCTGGAGGTCGAAGAAAGCGACACTCAGGGATATCCCTCATACCCCACTCCTAAAGAGATCGAAGGATACGAGAAAATAGGAGGAAAACTGGAAGAAGGTAAGTGGAAGTTACCAGATGGGAGGGAACTTATATCAAAAGAATATACCAGGAAAATTTTAAGGAGATTACAGCAACAAGCACATTGAGGGGCCCAGGCACTAGCAGATCAGTTTTTAAAATTTTTTGGATGTAAAGGGATCTTTGAATTGGCAAAACAGGAAGTTCAAAGGTGTTTAGTCTGCCAAAGGGTTAACAAGGCCAGAACACGACAAACAGTTTGGGGAAGCCGCCCTTTAGCATATCCACCATTTGAAAGAATCCAAGTAGATTTCACGGAATTACCCAAAGTGGGGCGATATAAATTTTTGTTAATAATGGTTGACAAATTAACTCATTGGGTGGAGGCCTTCCTGAGCTCTAGGGCTACAGCCCAGACGGTATCTAAATTTCTTTTAGAGGAAATAATTCCTAGATAAGGAATAATTAATTATATAGATTCAGATCAGGGAACTCACTTTACCTCCAAAGTCATTAAGCAATTGACAGAAGCCATGGGGATTCGATGGGAATATAATACCTCGTGGCACCCCCAAAGCTCAGGACAGGCAGAGCGAATGAATCAAACATTAAAAGCACAGTTATCAAAATTAATGATAGAAACAAAAATGTCGTGGCCAAAATGCCTTCCTCTGGCATTACTAAACATCAGAACCATGCCTCATTCGAAAACTGGATTATCACCCTTTGAAATGCTCTATGGCATGCCTTATAGTCATGGAATTCCAGTAGGACACCCTAAAATAGAAGATGGACAAATACAGCCATACCTAGTAGCAATAAATAAAAATTTACAGGAACTACAGAAACAAGGAGTCATAACACAGAATACTCCGTTAGGATTCTCTATAAACAAAATTCAACCAGGAGACAAAGTTCTTATAAAATCTTGGAGGGAGGTCCCGCTCTCTCCTCACTGGGAAGGTCCTTTTCTTGTCCTTTTAACAACAGACACAGCAGTTCAGATGGCAGAGAAAGGCTGGACCCATGCTTCACGGGTAAAGAGGATCGAGCTGAGGGAAGAAACACCCGAGTGGAGAGTTACCTCTCCCCTGGGAGACCTAAAGATAAAATTACACCAACCAAGTAAATGAACAACATAGATCGCATAAGGTGCATGTTTACAGTGTGTGAATGTTATCCATTTGTCCATTTTAAGTGTAACTTCTGTCACAAAGTTTGGGTTGCACATTGTAAAGGAGAGGGTATTGACCTAAGGGCCTGCGTACCAAGTGTTTAGAAGAAGAGTGGTCTCTGACTAGCCAATTCTTAATACTCGTCACCAATTTGAACTTAATTGAATTGGACTCTCCGGCCTGGTTCTATTTGTACAAACATGGTGTAAGCAGGAAATTAGCCTCCGTGGCTAACATTTTAGCAATCGAGTGCCGAAGGTCAAATAGAGTACCTTGTGAAGTAGACACAGTCAGACTATTGAGGTGGGGCACCTTTAAGAGGAGGTATGCAGTTCGGTCTGGTTATGGATCCCGAGAAAGATACACGTGCTGCCAAGAAGATGGCTTACCTCGCCGCTGGAGGCAACCCAGTGGGCGCAGGAGAAGGCAGATGGGTATGCCTGTGGGGAATACTAATGGGCCTGAGCCTAGTCTTGTGCCAAATGACTAATATGCACCCAACGAATTCACCAGGCTTTTTGAGACAAAGCCTAAGTGATGAGTGTGGGGAATGCTGGCACATCCAAAAAGAACAAAAGGAAGCAAACACTCTGACATACCTCGTCCCAGTTGACTGCACCCATAATAAAGAGAAAGAATATTGGACCTTTAATGGCACTCCATATGCAAAGTGTAAGTTAAAAGGGAAAACAATCTGCTATGACTTAAAGACCAAATTTGATGTTGGCCAGTCAGAAACTCTCAGACATAAAAGGGATACAAAATCAGTGTTGATCTCCACATGTGAGCAGTGTAATCGCACAGTTTGGATAGGAGGAAAAAGAAAATCAGTGTTCGTAGCTTACTTTCAAGTAAATCAGTTATGCTACGACCATACTCAGTTAAAGATGTGCATCAAGGGAGGTAAAACTTATTGAATGGGTAAAAATTTAAAATTTGAAAATAGGTTAGCAGGCAATAGTGACCCAGTTATCAATGACCTACTGGAAGAAAATGATGACAGGGTGTGTTTGCAATTTGATAACTTTTTCTCCAGAGATAAGGAAGGCATAGATCCAGAAAGTAAAATAAAACAGGTAGCCCAGGAGCTAAAAAGACGTGAATCAGAAATGAGAAAAAGGAGAATAGAGCAGGAGCGATTAAGAACCCTAAGTGAACAGTATGACCAATTAGAAAAACAATACAACTACTGGGGATTGCCTGCGTCAGACAAAAATTTGTTTGTTGATCTGATGCAGGAAATTGCCACGGAATTAGGTCTGTCAAATTGTTGGATTTGCGGGGGTTTGAAGTCAGCAGAAAAATGGCCTTGGAAAGGTGAGAGTTTAACTCCAGAGCATCTCCTAAAATGGGATAACACTCAAATTTCAAAAACAATCCAAAGACCTGAAGGTTGGGTCCTGGACAAAAGAGTAATCAGAACAATTTGTATTAGTAGGGAAGGAAAAGAATATACCAGAGTAGTAGGATATACTCCATGTATATCTACTCTAACAGTAAACTCAAATAATAAAAGCAAAATCTGGCAACCAGAACTACCTGCTTCGTATTGGAGTCTTGAAAAGAAAGACTTATGCGAATGGAGTGAGAAAATTGGACTGTGTTGGAACAAAGGCTCTGGAGCTAAACCCTACCAATCCTTGGGAGAACTGAGTATTTACTGGGCCAAACCAGAAAATACAGACATCACATGGAAAGCCCTGGATGGAATATACTGGGTGTGTGGGAAGAAAGCCTATAGCGAACTACCAAAGAAAATGGAAAGGGTCCTGCACGTTAGGAATGATACAACCTGTTTTATTTACTTTACCCAGTTCAGAAAGTGGTCTATTAGGAGCAATCTTATATAAAACCCTAAACAGAGAAAAGAGGGAATTGAATTAAAAAAGAAATTGCCTAATGTGGGTGGCAGCCAAACTTGGGAGGGAGAAGAATGGCCTGCTGAGAGAATAATAGAATCTTATGGCCCTGCTACATGGGCCCAAGATGGAAGTTGGTGTTACAGAACTCCCATTTACTTGTTAAATAGAATAATTAGATTACAAGCAGTAGTAGAAATTGTATCTAACCATACCTCTGATGCTTTAAAATTACTAGCCAAACAACATTCCCAAATGCGAGCTTTTGTAGATCAGAACAGGGTAGCCTTGGATTACCTGTTAGCTGAAGAAGGAGGAGTATGTGGAAAATTCAATGAGTCAGAATGTTGTATAGAGATTGACGACTATGGGGAAACCATAAGCGGCTTAGCCGGAGAAAAAAAAAAGGTAGCACATGTCCCAGTTCAAAAATGGAATTCCATCCTCCAGGAATCTTGATGGGATCAGCTATTTGAAGGAGCCTGGTGGAAAAAGATGGCATTCTTTGTGGCATGCTCTGTAGCTGGAGTTATATTCCTACCTTGTTTAATACCATGTTTCATCAGGCTAATACACACAGTCGTACAGGGTATGCAAACTGCAGCTATGCCTATGGACCCAGAACGAGCTTCAGGAATGCTGGGTAACAAAACGTCCAAAATAATGAAATTGGAAGAAGGCAAAGTAAATACTAGGACAGTAGCAGCCTTGGCTAAGTTTGAAGAGCGAATAGAGAGGGATAGATTTGTTTACGGAGAGTATCAAGAGAAATCACTAGAAGAGTGGGACAGCAGTGAGGAATCTCAAGAAAACTGAAAAATTAGACACGAATTATTGTGTTTATATAGAAGGGGAGTGATTGTATTATATGATATAATGTAATTCTTGTAAGTTTGTAAATTCATGTAGAATAAGTAATGTTTGTATGAATAAAATAATAAAAACAACTCGGAAACCAAAAAGAAAACCGCAGACGAAGGGACACAGATTGTTTCATCACAGCATTGTGACAGCCAACAAAAGCAGGAGAACTCAGGATTAACAAGTAAATAGACGTAGCCACAACGGAGATGGCGCTCTCGGAAACTGTCCAGGGAACACCCAAACGATGAGCGCCCGACAAGCACCCACGATTAAGATAACCAGAGCCATCGGGATACATCTCAATGCCATCTTCCCGTAAGCCAAGACCTGCAAGATACATCTCAATGCCGGCTTCCTGTAAACCAAGACCTGCCTTCATCAGAATTAATCATGTCCCAGAATATGGTTTTGTCCAGCCCAATGCAGAGAGAAAACCACATGAATATGCGGAACGACAAAAAGAGACAAAGACCTCTGCTCTGGGCTAGGAAAAACTGTATAAAAACTGGGCTGACCAAGGCGGTTTTGTGAACATTGGGGGATCCAGAGAGGTAGAGTTCGTATCAGAGCGTGCTCACTCGGCTCCAATCTCGTGCTCGGCGTTGTCCTTTGCGATTGTGGCTGTCGTGAACTGTATCCCGGTCACGAAATAAATTATCACTTATTTTGATTATACTTAAATTGACTGAATCTCTTTCTTATGTATAACAATGTGACACTGTTATAGATGAGTAATGCGATGGTTGGCTCTCACAATTAATAGATGAATACTGAATGTATGTTAAGATAAGTTTTGTGGGTGTAGAATTATATTATAATAATATATCCTCCCATAGTCCTCTTTCCCCTCTCCCTTGTATGAGATGGCTTGGGGAGTCAGGACATTTGAGGAGGGCCATCTTGTTACTACACCTGACTTCCAATCAAGATGTAAGAAAGTATTCTCCACCAATGGACGGCAGAGAAGGAGTTGACCGACAAGACTATGGGAGGTCCTAGGGGTATAAAGGGCAGAACATCCATTCTGTAAGTTAGCACATGGCAGTTTAATACTATGCTCCCAGAGCTGATTTTTCTCCTTATTCAGTCTTTTGTTGATTTTTTTTTTTTTTTTTTTGGTATGGTTTAGTAAACTTAAATTTTCAAAAGAGAGCATTGTTTCTCACAGATACTCAATCCTGTATATATTCCCATATGTGCTCCTCGTAATGTTTTTTTTTCAGAGCAGGGAAGGGGATCGGGACTGCTTTGATGCTGTACTGTGGGATATCAGTATATGACATGATTGTGGGACCCCAGGGTATACCCCTGGCCTCCCTGGGGGTCTCAAAACCCCCCTGGCAAGGGTCTCAAAGACCCCTGAGTGAGACCCTGGTGTCTCAGGCACCGAATTCACACCCTTGGGGGAAATTACCAACACAGAGGGAATGGAAACAAGCCACCAAGATTAGTAAAGTGTAAATTAGGTTGTTAGAACGTAGATAAGTAGACTTTTGGGAATGTTTGTGATAAGGGATACGTGGCCAAGAAGGAGAAATTGGGGGTGGGGATACCTCTTCCTCCTTCTTCTCCATGTCATCCATGCTGGGTGACATGCTGGCACTTTTAGACTGGATGGGGTCAGAGCTGGACCATGTAAAAAGATTGTATTGTATTGGAAAATTGTCATAAACATAT
>JAPFBE010000036.1:481998-695909 GCA_034336665.1 Luscinia megarhynchos
ACACAGGATATCTCTGCAGCCCCCCTACTTTGACCAGTGCATCTCCCTCGTGAACACAACCCTGGTATTGCAGGCCCCACCCTGAGAACTGTCCCCTTGTGGAGCAAACCTGTTACTGCAGCTGCTCCGTGTGAGCAGTGCTGTCCCCTCATGGACACAGGATGGCACTGCAGCCCCCCGTACTTTGAGCAGTGCTGCCCCCTCGTGGACACAACCCTGTACTGCAGCCACCCCCGCAGGAGTGCTTCCCCTTTGTGGACCCAGCATGGTAGTGAAACCACCCTTTTCCGATTACTGCTGCCCCTTTGGTGACACAACCTGGTACTGCAGCCTCCCCCTCTGAGCAGAGCTGCCCCTTCGTGGACCCAACCTGGTTCTGTAGCCCCACCCTTAAGCAGTGCTGCCTCTTGTGGACAGAACCCAGTACTGCAGCCACCTTGTCTCAGATCTTTGCTGCCCCCTTGTGGACACAGCCCTATACTTCAGCCCCCCCCTTGAACAATTTTTCCCCCTTGTGGGCATGGCAGGAGCATGCAGCCCTCCCCTTTTGTGTAGTGCTGCCCTCATTTGGACACAACCCGGTACTGCAGCCCCCCTCTCTGAGCAGTGCTGTCCCATTGTGGACACAGCATGTCACTGCAGACCACATCCCTCCTGAGTAGTGCTGTCTCCTTGAGGCCACTACCTGGTAGTGTAGCCTCCACCCTTTGCTGAGCAGTCCTGCCTCCTTGTGAACAAAACTCAGCACTGCAACCCCCACCCTTCCAAAAGCTGTGCTGCCGCCTTGTGGACTCAGACCAGTATAGCAGGCCCCCCCTCTGAGCAGTGCTGCTTCTTTGTCAACACAGCCTGGTACTGCAGACCCCGGCCTCCCTGAGCAGTGCTGTGCATTGGTGGACACAACCCAGTAATACAGGCCACTCCTTCCTTGTAGTGCTGCCCCATTGTGGACACAACAGGATACTGCAGCGCCCCTCTCCAAACAGTGCTGTCCCCCTTGTTGACACAATCTGGTACTGCGGCCCCCCACTTTGAGCAGTGCTGTCCTGTTGTGGATGCAATCCGGTATTACAGCCCCCACCCCCCTTCCCCCAGAAATCCTGCCCCTTTTGTGGACACAGACTGCAACTGCAGCCCCCCCCCCCTTCAGGAGCAATGCTCCTTCCTTGTGGACACAGCCTGGTACTGCAGACCTACTTCAAGCAGTGCTGTTCTTGTGTGTACACAGCATGTAGTGGAGCCCCCTCCTTCTGAGCAGTGCTTCCCCTTTGTGGACACAACCTGGTACTGCAGCCGCCCCCACTCCGAGTGGTGCTACCCCCTTGTGGACACAGTCAGATTCTGCAGGCCCACCCCTCAAACAGTGCTCCCCTTCTTGTGGACACAGCTGGGTATTGCAGCACCACATTTCCGAGTAGTGCTGCCCCTTGTGAGCACAAGCTGGTACTGCAGTCCCTCCCTCTGAGGAGTCCTCTCCCCTTGTGTACACCACATGGTACTACAGCCCCGCTCCCCTCCCCCTTGCGGTGTTGCCCCATTGTGGACACAACGTGCTACTGCAGACCCCTCCCCTACTAAGGAGTCCTGCCTAGTTGTGGACAAAACTGGGCACTACAACCCGCCCTCCACCCTGAGCAGTACTGCGCCTTTGTAGACACAGCATGGTCGTGCTCCCCCCTCCCAGAACAGTGCTGTCCCCTTTGTGGACAGAACCAGGTACTGCAGCCCCCCGCTCCTGAGCACTGCTGTGCACAGGGTGCGGTCAGTGGGGCGTGGTCACTGGTTGTGGGCAATGTGTGTGGTCAGTGAGTGTGGTGAGTTGGGTTGTCATTGGGATGTGGTCAGTGGGTGTGGTCAGGTTCTGGGATAGAAATCCTGACGATTACGCTGGGCTGTTTATTACAACATTGGAATAGAGATTTTGGTCCAGAACTAAGTAAAAAGGAATTGATTGATTTTCTGTAATTATGTATGGCCTTTATATGAACCGATGAAAATTTATACGATACAAGACGGTACATGAATCTGACATTATTACCTCACAGTGCATTTTCTGCAAAGTAGTGAAAATGGGATGAAATACAGTATCTAGACCTCTTTATTATTTGAAGATAAAGCGGAGTAATACAAAAGAGATGTCAGGATCATGGTTTTGAAAACATTAAAGCAAGAATTATGATGGATGTAAGGGATTGCTTAGAAAGATGCTTCAGTTAGGTTTGGAACCTGAGAGGATGTTCTTTGCTGATAGCCCCTAGTGCCCTCCGGTGGAAGAGGAAGTATGCCAAGAGGTAGAAAGGAGATCTGAGGAAGCAAGCCAGGAAACCACTGATATACACGAGTTTATATAGAAAGAACTTCAGAAGGCTGCGGGAAGTAAAAAGGAAGAAAAAGGAAGAGTGTCATTTAATAGTTCATTCCGAAGCTATCGCCAGGGAACGCAAAGGAAAGTTCCTCTCCCAATGATAATAATTTAGAAACAATCAGCAGAGCGTATCGGAGGATCCTGAACGAGCAGCGCAGCCATAGTAATTAAACGTACTCAGAACGCAGATTGGGAAATAGAATTTACAAGTTTTGCTAGATACAATAGTGGATTCTACTGAAAAGGAAATGTGTCAAAGCCATGACAGAGAAAGCGACGGTAGAAATGATTAGAATGGCAGCTTGTGGATGGTACAGTAAAATGATACCGGTACCTAGGGAAAGATCCGAGTGGGATCCGCAAACTCGGCGGGCACGGTGCTCGGAGACTTAAAGCTTATCAGGATTTGCCAGCAGTCAGATCTGGAATGGAATACCAAAAGGCTTTGGAATTGGTCTAAGTTGGTATTCGGTCCAGGCAGTAGGAAAAGAATGAAGTCATCAGCCAGCCTTTTAGAGACGAAGCAGAGACAGCTTTCAGTAGGCTACTACTAATTTAGGAAGTTGAAGGAATCCAGAAAAATTACAGCTAGCAGTAATTTATATGCACGATCTCCAGGAAGAATATTAGAAAGAAATTACAAAAGCCTGGAGGAGAGTTACCGAATTTAGAATAAACTGTTGGGAGACTCGTGGAAAGGTATATAATAATAGGGAAAAGAGACGGCCAGTGCGTCGTGCAGGAGGCTACTGTGTTGGCAGTGTTGCTGCAAAGTGACCGGCCAGCCACATGAAGAAGGGAGTAAAGTCGTGGGCGGGTCGAGTGAGGAGGAAGGGGAATAGCATAAAAAGGAATGCCAATGGAGTGCTGGGAGGACTGCATGGAGGTCAATTTAATATGGGAAGAGGGAAATACAACTAGGGATAGATCAATGTGCTCTATGTAAAAATAGAGGACATTGGAAAAATGAGTGTCCTCTCAGCAAGGTACATGGGGTTTTGGGGAGGAGATTATAGCTTCAAATGCAAGGAGTAAATCAAGGGATTGTCTGAATAATACAGGTGCTTTCCGAAATCAAGGTGTCGCCTAAAGCTCACATGATGGAGGGATGCAAAATCAGAGCCTTTGAAGCTCAGGACCAGGATTTAAAAGAGTAATAATGGGAAGTAGATAGAACCATTAGAATTTGATGGAGTCGACAGCGCATCATATCCAGCTGTTAACACTAAGCTAGAGACCTTTGAGTGATCTCTACCATCCAGAAGTGAAAGGTGAGTTACTGGGACAAGTTAGAGGAACTGACATGCGACCATTGGAGAATATAAACCTTCTGACGAATTTGATCCTCAATTTCCTATATATGCCAGACAGCAGAATACAGCCATGTTGGGAGGGATCTGTGTGTCAATGTGTAGAGAGCAAGAGAATATCTGTGTGGTAAGAGTAAGATTTCAGTGAATTTCACTGAGGAGAATATTGCTAAGTTGTTTGTGTGTAAAAAGAAGTTGAAGCAGCAGAAAGCCACCTCACAAAGAAATAGAACAAGCTGTAGTACTCAGTGGGTATGGGGAAACAGGAGGTACTCATGGAAAGATCAGCAGCACAGACTGTTTGTAGTAGTACTAAAGGGAAGGAGCTCTCCAGTAAAGAGGTAAGACACATCCGCTGAAATTGGAAAGCACTGAATAGGAATAGCACTCCATGATTGAACAATTTCTTAAGCTTGGGAATTTTACAGGAATGTGAGTCAGAATTCAATGCCTCCGATATTCCCGAGTCCAGAGCCAAATGAGTAGAGATATAAGACTAGTTCAAGATTTGCAGGAGACAGTGATAACATCACTAAAGAATATACACCCGATGAGTAGCTAATCCCGGTGATACATTGGTGACAGCCGTGTCGGAAAGGCTTTAAGAAGTGGTTCTACAGTGATTGATTTGAAAGATGCATTTTTCTATGTATCTTGGCACTTGAAAGTAGGAAATATTTCCCTTTGCCTTTGGAGTGGGAGAGCAGACACGGGACGCTAGAAGCAGCAGCTCACCTGGACGCTGCCTTCACTCATCAAGGATTCAAAACTCACCAACCATTTTTGGAAATCGAGGTGGCTCGAGAGTTGGAGAGATGGAAGGATACTGACTCCAGGAGTAAAAAGAATCACCTTCTTATATGTTCTCCTACAGTATGTTGATGACATCTTTATAGCCTCCACAGAAAAGGATGTTTGCCTCAAAGACCTCACTCATTGGATTGATCTTTAGTATGCTGGGACAAGCTGGAATTTGAAAGTATCATCAAAGAAAAGCTCAGCTGTAGTAGGGCTTAAACCTGGCACCTAGCAGCTGCGAAATTTCACAAAGGAGTGCTTTGAAAGCTGGGAGTTAATCGGACGTGTCTAAACGAATTTGCACCATACCCACACCACGAAATCCACAAGAGTTAAAAGATCCTTTTGGGCATGGTAGAGTAGTGCCGCCTGTGGATCCCAGAATTTGGACTAAAAGCAAAAACCCCTATAGAGAGGCAGCCAAAAGCCCCTGTGTTTCGCAGTGTGGGGACAAACCCAAGAAAAGGCATTCCAGAGTCTGGAAACAAGCCTTAAAGGAAGCCCCAGCACTAGGATTGCCAGATCTTACAGAAAACCTTTTCAACTATAATGCGAAATGAGAGACAGAGACGCTGGCAATAGGAGTGCTCACAAAAACTAGGCCCATGGAAGCCTGGTGTACTTTCTCAAAGCAGCTAGGAACACTGTAGAGATGCCGGATGGCGAGGTTGGTCTCTAGAGCTGTGGCAGCAACGAGGTACTTTACCTAGTGGAAAGCCAGAAAAATTGACTCTGGAGAAGTGGATGATAGTCATTTGCACATGAAGTCATTCAGCGTTTTGGAACAAAAGACATTAGCGAAAGCTCTCATCTAGCCGCATGTTACTGAAAATACTGAGGCACTCTCTCCGAGAACAAAGATGACATTGAATTAAAAATAACTAATCATCTCAACCCAGCAGAATTTCTTAGGAGCAGCAGCCAGGAAGAAGGAGGCTGACTGACATGACTCGCGTAGGGAACCATTGAACAGGTGTATGCCAGCCGGAAGGGACCTGAAAGGAGCGAGCCTTTGGAGAATCCGAATGGGAACTGTTTACAGATGGATCCAGCGCTTTGTAGGAAAAGCGGAAGGAACCAGGTATGCTTGGGATAGCGCAGTAGTGACCTTTGACACAAATAAATAGAAGCTCTAGCTTTAGCAGGGAACACTTCAGCCCAGAAAGCTGCAGATACATGCTCTGAAGGTACTTGAGAGCCTTAGAATTGAAGTCAAGGGAAAGAGTAAACATTTGGACTGAGGATTCAAAATATCGCCTTTGGAGTAATACGTGATACATGGGAGCACCATGGAAAGAAAGAGAGGACTGTTGAATTCTCAAGGATCAGAAATTGCTAAGCACAAAGAACAAAATATTAGCACTATTAGAAGCAGTGCATATACTCCAAGAGCAGTGGCAGCAGTGATGCATGTAAAAGGACATCAAAAAGGAAGAGGGAAAAGCGCTTTCAAAGAGGAAAAGCCAGTTGGCTGGACAGAGGATTGCCAAACAGGTTGCCCGAAGGAGATGGACACAATTAGCTTTATTGCCAGTGCTGATTAACCTGCAACTTCTTCTTGAGCAGAAACCATGGTATACATGAAGATGAGAAAGCTTTGCTCGAATTTCTCTCGGAGGCCCAGAAGAATGAAAAAAGGATGGTATGTCACAGCCAGCTGTCAGGTCTCGTTCTGCCACCAGAGTGAGCTAATGAAACAGTTTTAAGAAATCCGAGACATAACAAGTGCCATGGTAGCAGAGCGCATTGGTACAATTTTTAAAACATGAGGTGATTTCCAGATCCAGATGTTAACAGTGGTAAAAGCAGATTAACGCTTCACGCGGTCCTGGTCTGTGGTAAAATGACGGTGACCGCGAAGGCAAATCCAACTAGGGAGAGCTACAAGTAGGGCCGCAAATCCAGGAGACTATTGGCAAATAGGATTTCCTCAAGAGCCACCAAAAGCACAAGGGTGCCGCTATGTTGCTGGTGTATGTGTGTACTTTTTCAGGGGTGGCCGGAAGCTTTCCCGATGCAGGACCTAACCAGGCAAAGGGAGTGGTGGAAAACCTATACTCACGAGGAAGTCGACTTCCTAGATTTTGGGATCCCATTAGGAATGTCCCCAGATAGGACCCTCACTCTTGTAGCTGGAGTAGTCCAAAGAGGTAGCCAGAGCATTAGGGATGGCACTGGGATCTCCATCGCCCTGGAGACCACACAATCTAGTGGGCCAGGTAGAACGGATGAATCAGACATTAAAAGGGCAGATTAAGAAAATTTGTCCAGGAAGCAAAAGATACAGTGGCTGGTAGGCACCTCCACCTCTAGCCTTGCTAAAGTGAGCGATTAAAGCAGAGAAAAAGATAGAGATGAAGTCCACTACTGAGATTTTGTGTGGCAAAGCACATCGCGCTGCAACTTCTACAAAGGGGACCCTCACTTAGTATAGGAGATCAAGTATTGTTGAGTTACATTTTGTCTTTAAATAAAGTCCTTACAGCTGCGTGGGAGCATTGCAGTGGAACCCGGCCTCTGCCCCTTGGAAAATCCTGTCCACGACATCCAGCCAGGAGATCAAGTATATGTAAAGAACTGGAATACAGAACCCTTTGAAAGAAGTATGGGGCGGTCCCTCACCAAGTGATCATGACTACCTACACGGGCAGTGAAAGTCCAGCGGATCGAATCAACTGGATTCACTACACTGAATCAAGATAGCTGTCCCGACAAGATGGGAAGTACAGCCTCTGTCTGCAACAAAGCTGGTGTTCCAGGGCAAGGACTTTAGTTCTTTTAACATTAGTCTGTATAATGCAGGTGGAGAAGCATTTGTTAAAATTACAGTCTCGGAGCCAGATGTAATGGTGCCAGAAGGTGTGGGAATAAATTTAACCTGGTTTGTTTTCACACACCTGACAGCCAGAGAAGCTGGATTAAAAGAAGTAGCAGCAGCCTGGAGGACAAATCCCCACCTGAAGCGGCAGCATTTACAGGAAAGGAATGCGTGACATTTTGGGATATGGAGACAGCAAAGAGGTAACACCACACTGACAATATCTCGCTATGCAGAAGCTGATCAGGTAGGGACAATTCACCATGCGTAATTGTGCGTGGATCAGAGAAAGTTTCTTTGATGGGGACACAAATGGAGGCAATTTTAAAAGGAAAATAAAACGAGGGGTACTACAGTGCTGTAAATGAAAGCCAGTCAGTGCCGCGGTAGTGCAAAATATCGATGGAAAATGAATTGAGAGACAAGCAAAGCCTGGTAACTCACAGAGAAACCAGTAGAACAAACAAAATTTAGTATGCAAGAGAGATTGAATTGCGAGATTTTGGACAAATACAAAACGCAGTTTCAAAAATAACGGCATAAGTTTACCTCACACAAGCTGCAGGAACCAATCCCTTTGGGGAGTGATTCCAGTAGGAAAGTATCCCTAATAAAAAGAGGTAGGAATGGAAGTTGTGAATTAAAATTACTGAAATAAAATCGAAATTGGAAGAAAAAATGGGAAAAAGGTTGGAGTAAAACATTAAAATTATTAACCTATAAGGCCTGTCTCCACTAGCCATGGGAGGATAGGACAAATTAGGGATTGGGAATTCGAAATTAATGGTAGCAGGGTGAAAAGTCGAAAACCTGATGATGCTAGGAGTGGAAATGTTTTTATACCATACTGGCAAAAAGAAAAAGAATACCTAAAAATGAAAGCTATTATGAAATGGATATGCCAGGAACTCCATCCCGCAGGAATCCTCATGGGACAGTTGGGAAAACGCGTATGGGTGCGTTAGCATATTATAGTTATGCACTGGACAAGTGAAATTGCAAACGTAATGGACGAACAGAAATGCCACTCACACAGAAGTATCTCAAACCAGCATCGGTCTACAAAACTCCCTTTGAGCTACAAAAGAAAATTGGAACTGCACCCAAATTCTCACCCTGTGACACTCCAGAGAATCAAATTATTTGGCATCGGTCAGAATGCTTATAAATGGGGTTGTGAGTGCAGAAACTTTTAACCATACAATTCCCAGGAAGTGCTTCCTGCAGGACCAGAAGGGTGAAAACTTTGAGCTGTAGGATACAGTCTCATCAGGAGTCCCACGGAAATTTAGTATGGATTATGGGACATGGACAATGGACAACACATTTGCCATTAGACGGGACCTGTAAATACAAATTACCTTAGGGTTCCACATTATGTCCTTTTTGGAAACAGTCTAAATTAAATCTAAGAAAGAGATGCAATCACGAGCAAAGAGAGAAACAAATAAAGTAGCAGAAGAACTAGGACAGGAAATGAAGATGAATGGCATGAACCCTCATCAGGAGTTAAATTTGGGTGGGTATTGGAATCCTTGTTTGCACCAATTTCTACATATAGAAACCGGAGATGCTGTACAAATTTACTAGGACAAACTGAGAGGCTAGCTACAGTTACAAAGAAAGGATTTAAGGGATCTAAATTTACAATTGTGCAGGCAACAACAAGAATGACAATCCAAAATAGAATGGCATTTAGATTTGCTTTTATTAAAAGAACATGGAGTCTGTGGATACCTCCAAGGAAAGGTTGTCATTGCTGCATACATATCCCAAATGTCACAGAAGAAGTAGAAAAGGACATAAGTCAATTGGAACAAATTGAAACAAAAGTGCATGAAGTCCAGGAAGAAGCTGAACATAATTGGGTAGGAGCACTGTTTAGCTCCTAGGAATCCAAGTCTCTGGTTGGATATCATCAATTGTACAATATGCAGTAATGATTGCTGATATCTATTGTAGTATGCATGATTATGTATAGATGCCTTTTAGGAATGATTGCCAGAGAAGGAACTAATACTCGACGTGTCATGAGAGCACTGACCCGGAAAGAAGTAATCCCTGCCAACTCGAAAAGAAGACTCACCGTTCTACATAGAAACCACAACTTGAAGAATTGAGCATCCTTGCAGAAAATCTAGAAGAATGCTCAAAAGGGGAGTTGATACCGAAATAATAGAGAAAAAAGGACTAATGTAGATATAGTAGTAGTCATGCTAAGGCTTAGAAAAACTGCAGTTTTTCGGACAGGCCCCTGAGAACCTACCTTGTGAAACAATAGTGAAAAGAATTAGTAGAGCATATAGAACATTTAGAACTGTGAAAACAATAATCAAAGGATTTAGTAGAGCATATAGGGACATCTAGAAACTTTCAAGATAAGGCTAAAGTATAATAATAATAAATAAAGGGTTCTGGTGGTGGAGCAAACATACAAGGGGATTAAGGGTAGCCTATAGTTCTAAGATGAAACAAGCATGCAGAATTTATAACTTTTTAGGAATGATACCTGCAAGATTTATGTATCTGTATTGTTTTGAAGAATGTGTATTTCTGCACGTAGACCACTTTGTAAAAAGGTATAAAAACCTGATGGAAAAAGGGAGCTGTGGGATCCTGACTTTGGACGCTAGTCCGCAGGTTCCCCGGGCCCTGAATAAAGCACCGCATAAACTGACTCTGTTAGTTTGTGTTCTGTTTGGGGCATCGGGCAGCAGTTGTATGGTGTTGTTTTTCACCTCGGGTCAACTGTTCCTGCTTTTCTTTGTCAGCGAGACCAAAATCTTCACCTTCTTGCCAGTCCGTAATTATCTCTAAAGTTCCAGGGCAATTTGGGTTGCTAATACAGGCACACTGCGTGATGAGGGCAATCCAATTGCTTCATGTGGCATCGATAGCGTGGTAGGTAGAAGGAATCTTTCTTTTAAACATCCACCCCAGCACTGGCAGTCGGGGTGCCAGGAGGGCTTGTGCTTCCGTGCCAATCACCTCTGAGGCAGCTTGAACTCCTTCATAGGCAGCCAAGATTTCCTTCTCTGTGGGAGTGTAATTGGCTTCGGACCTTCTGTAACTTTTGCTTCAGAATCCTAGAGGTCAGCCTCGAGTCTCATCAGGCACATTCTGCCAAAGTCTCCAGGACAGACCATGGTTCCCGGCTGCAGAGTAAAGCATATTCTTTATTTTTGGTTTCGTCTTGACTAGGCTAAGGGCTACCCCATGAGCAATTTCTTGCTTGATTTAGGCGAAGGCTTGCTGTTGATCAGGGCCCTAGTGGAAATTGTTCTTCTTGCGAGTGACTAGGTAGAGAGGGCTCATAATCTGGCTGTACTCAGGAATGTGCATTCTCCAAATGCCTATGACGCCTAGGAAAGCTTGTGTTTTCTTCTTGCTTGTTGGTGGAGACATTGTAGTGATTTTATTAATGACTTTAGTGAGGATTTGGCACCATCTGTCTTGCCACTTCACACTCAGAACTGGATCTCTCGGGCAGGTTCTTTGACTTTGCTTTTTTTAATGGTGAAGCAGGCTCTCAGCAAAATCTGGATGATCTTTTTTCCTTTCTCAAATGACTCTACTGCCGTGTTCCCCCAAACAATGATGTCATTGATATACTGCAAATGTTCTGGAGCCTCACCCTTTTCCAGTGCAGCCTGGATCAGTCCATGGCAGATGGTGGCGCTGTGCTTCCACCCCTGGGGCAGTCATTTCCAGGTGTACTGCACGCCCCTCCAGGTTAAAGCAAACTGAGACTTGCATTCTGCTGCTAAAGGAATGGATAAAAATGCATTGGCAATGTCAGTGGTGGCATACCACCGTGCTGCCTTGGACTCCAGCTCATACTGGAGTTCCAGCATCTCCGGCATGGCAGTGCTCAGCGGTGGAGTCACTTCATTCAAGGCACGATAAGCTACAGTCAATATCCATTTTCCATCAGATTTGCGCACAGGCCAGATGGGACTGTTGAAGGGTGGATGGGTTTTGCTGACCACCCCTTGGTTCTCCAGCTCACGGATCATCTTGTGGATGGGGATCACAGCATCTCGATTTGTTCGGTACTACCGGCGGTGCACTGTTGAGGTGGCAATTGTTACCTGTTGCTTTGTCACTTTCAGGAGTCTCACTGCAGATGGGTTTTCTGACAGTCCAGGCAAGGTGTTCAACTACTTAATACTCTTTGTCGCTACAGCAGCTATTCCAAAAGCCTGCTTGAGTCCATTTGGGTCTTTGTAGTAGCCATTCCTAAGGAAGTCTATGCCTAGAATGTGCGGTGCCCCTGGGTCAGTTACAATTGGATGTTTCTGCCACTGCTTCCCTGTCAGACTTACCTCAGCTTCTAGCCGAGTCAATTCCTGTGATCCCCTCATTACCCCAACCATGGAGACACGCTCTTCTCCCACATGTTCTGATGGTATTATGGTACACTCTTCAAGTTTTCAGGGCTTGTGCAGCTGATTGGAGTCAGTTTGGAGTTCTGTTAAGGAGGAAGATTTCAAAATGCACCTCATGACTTTATTTTCCTTAAGGGAATGTTTTTCTACTTTTCAGTTCAGAGAGAAACTGATAGAAGCATTCCCCAGGTGATCTTGATGCTGAATGTCTCCTTAGGAGCTCTGGGCATGTTGAAGAAAGAGCCTCTTGCAGGATGACCCAGTTTGGACAACCTGCTCCTCATCCTCAACCACATTATATCATGATATCTCCCACCTGGGACTGACAACTCAAAACATAAAAAAACCTCATAATTTTCTCTTTATAGTAAAAATGTTTTTAAATATTTAAAATATAATTATTTTTTCTTATTTATAATATTACTGATCTATATTTTAAAAATTTTCTTTTTATTTTATAATTAAACTCTATACATTAATAGCAATCGAAAAAATTATTAGTCATTGGTTCTAAGTTGCACAATTCTTTTCACTAATTAAATAAACTCTATTGGTTATTGATTTGTCCCTCTGTAAGATAATTCGTATTATTTGTAGTCATTTTGTCATCTTTATTATCATCTTTTTCTTATACAAGATCAAGGTGGACACTTTGGGGTCCCGGGAGACATTTCTGCAGCACATTCGGGACAGTTTTCAGTCTAGGGAAAGAATTTAGTAGGAAATTGAGGGACAGGAAGACACTTGGGGGCATCGAATGGGATCTAAGAGAGAACTTAAAGATCATGACGGAAGGTCTGGGCTTCAGAGTGGCACTTGGTGATCCAGGCGAGCACTTGGAGGTCAGGGAGGGGAATCTGGGGCCCTTCGGGGTCCGGGCAGGCACTTGGGGGGCTCTAAGGGGCTCTCTGTTCTGCAAGAGATGATGGGAGTTGTAGGTGCAGGTATAATACGGTTTAATAGGGCTGCAGAGCACTATGGGAGTTCTAGGCGCAGCTGTGATGCCTCTCGGTGATACAATGGGCATGATGGCGTTTTACCGGAACCGTGGAGCATGATGGAAGCTGCAGTCCCAGTAGTGGATCTTGTGGAGACTTTGGGTACGGGAGGGCACTTCAGGGACACTTTTGCCTCTGAGTGGCTCCTTAAGATCCTCAAGGTGGAATATAGACAGTTTGGGAACACTTGGAGGGATCTTGAGGAGCTCTAACCGCGCTCTTTAAGGAGCAAGGCAAGGCAGAAATTTTAGGCTCGTGACTGGGTTATGAGGTGCTCGGAGCTCGTGGCGGATGGTAGGTGATGAATTCCCAAAAGTGCCTGTAAGGGGCATTGTCACGGTGTGACTGGGGTTTTGCCAATTTTAATATATTTAATTTCTTTTAGAGATAGGATTTAGGAGTAAAGACAAGACAGGCTTGAAACTTAAAAGGGTGCAAGAAGAAATTTATTAAGAACACAAAAAGAATTCAGAATAAGATTCCTAGATTATTCCCTCCTCTCCTTTCCTTCATTCCACATTCCTTAACAACAACATACAGAGAACACTTCAGTCAGTTATCTACTTAAATAATCATTTCAGTTCACTCAAGAGAAAAAAGTCCCGTTTTTGATTTAGGCTTAGGGCGTGTCTTCACCTTCACAGTCTGCATCTGCCCGGGACCTACAGAACCATGAATTTTCCTCCCATTTACACAGTCCTTCCAGAGCCGTGTTATGGGTTATGATGCACACATGGGGTACTACTTTTAAAGGCAGGCTGCTGAAAAACAAAATTCTTTTCATCTCCTTCTCTATCAAATGTCTCTGTTTATATTCCAGTCCCAGAACAGAGAGCTCAATTTCCCCGAGGCAAAAAGTCTTCTTCTCAAGCATCCAAACCTCCCCAAGTATATTTCACAGTTTAAAGGTATTTTAGTGTAGTCACAATCCCCTTAGCCCACAAAAAAGGTTTTCAGCTACTTATCAGTTGCATCTTTTCAATCTCTTCCCATCAGGAAGTTTATCTTCATTCCACTGACTTCTGTGGACTCCATGCTTTACTCCTTCTCATTCAGGGGAACTCAGGAGATCAAAAATCTTATCCAGGCATTAAGAAGTTAAAATTGTATCCAGATGGTGAAGAAAACCACATGGGCAGCTAAAGACCTTTTCTGCCACGTGGAGAGGCGAGCTGAGCTGAGTTGAGCCAAGCTGGCAGGGCCGGGGCCATGCGGCTGATGCCAGAGCCATGCAGCCTGTGCCGGGGCCACGCGGAGCCGGGGGCCACCAGGCTAGGGCAGGGGTTGCTCGGAGCCATGTGGTCGGGCGGGGGGGCGGTCGGGGGGCCGGGACCATGTGGCTGGGCCATGCCGGGCCAGGATCCCCCGCCGAGCCCGGAGCTGGGCCAGGGCCAGTGCCCTGGCCTGAGCCACCTCACCCCCCGGGAGCCGGAAACCGAAAGACCCTAGTTAACTTGATCCACTGTGATTTTTGAAAGCGAAATAACTTTTCATTTGTTTCCCGAGCTGTCCATCACCAAATCAGCTCTCTGATTGGTCGCTGCAGCTCACAGGGGAAGCCCTCAGATACGGGACAGCCCCTCCGTTCCTTGGCCTCGTGGTGCTTTCCCTGTGGTGAATCCACCCCTTTCCCCTAGCATGTGAAACCAACAGAGGCATCTATGCGGCTGGGAGCAATCCAGGGATATTTGGACGTTTTAGCGGGTTCCCAGATGGGTACTGAGGGGGAATTCAGGGATCCTGGAGGGTCTGGGAACACTTATGGGACATATGGGGGGGGGGATACTGGGATTTTGCGGAGCGCAGGGCATGACGGACGTTGTAGTCCCAGTTCTAATGGGGCTCCATCGGGCCGTGGGTCATGACAGGAGTTAGAGGCAGAAAGGAAAGATGGCGCCGACTCCAGGAACCACCCTTGAAGAACCGATCCCCAGCAAGGAGCCTCCTTGGTTTCATCTTGGGCTGGTACACACCTGAGGGATGTGTCTGTTTTCACTAGAAGTTTTAGATTGCTTTAAAAAAAAAAAAAAAAGAAAACTTCTCTTTCGCTGAGTGCAGCCAGTTCTCCAAGCAAAGAAAGTCCCAGGTGAATGAGGACAGATAGGATGGGGTTGGGGAATGTGGAGCAAGGTTTTCCAGACTGCGTCAGACCTCAAGACACAGCTTGTCTCAGCTTCTCTCATCTCATGAGGAGAGACGCTGGATCAATATCAGTGACAGAAGTCTGATATCATGTCTGCTGTAATGAGAACAGTAATAAAATACACCCTTGAAAATGGGAATATGTATTTCTTGGAAGCTTTTTGAAATATTTCTCCATAACTATCATAGGAAACCTTCCAAATGAATTGCACCAGACCAGAGAGAAATCAAGGCAGAGCCATGGTTTGTTAGGAAACCTCTCAAGAATTCAGTCAGAATCAAATTCCAAAGTTTGTTGAAGTTTTAATGGGTCACATGGAAGAACACAAGTGAGAAAGTGTCCCCAAGCCTCAATCAGAGCAGAGAACTGGAGACAGGGATGACAGGTTGGGACAGAGAGAAGACAAGTCTTGGCGCCTGGGGCACAGCAGGGTCTGTGCCTCCAAGGGCTGTGAGGAGACACCTTGTCCTGAGGCACTGGGACCTCCTGGCACAGCGCCAGCTAGGCTTGCCACTGTCACCCCTTGTCCTGTCCTCAGCATCCCCCCACATCCCAGTGGCCTCAGGGATCTGCTGGGATGAGTCCCTGGGGAGCCTTAGTCAGGAATGGCCCTGGGGGGCTCCTTCATGTTTCCAGGTGTGGGGTTTGGGATGTCAGATGGTTGCAGGACAGACTCAGAAGCTTAATATATTCTGTTCTTCAGGTTAATATTTTATTATAGGGCGTGGGTATAAGAGAGAGCAAGAGAGAGAGGTTAGAGCAAGAGAGAGCATAGACAAGAAGAGAGACAAGATGCAAGAGAGAGATTTTCCATTTACAACACAATAAGTATTTTTCGCTGATGAATATTGCAATTTTCAATAACCAATCTAATACAATATACTAATTTCCTAATATTTGCATGCAACCTATAGGAATCACTAAGTTACCATGTTTTATGGCTTTCTTATCTGTAACCCTTATCTTGAGACTTTTCCTGCCAGGCTTGGGGCAGGATGTCTGTTGGCTCTTTGGTATTTGTGGCATTTGGTATTATCTAAACAAAGGAAGAGACCTCAAACCTTAACATAACTATTTTCAGTGTCTATGTCAAATACTGACAACATCTCTATTTCATCTATTGTTCCAGAACTACTTGCTAAGCATTCATAAGATTTTGATATTACCTCTCCCACACCCAGGGACTGCAGGTTTTTCAAAGGACTTTGGGTTTTCTTTTTGTGTTGGAGTCTCTGAGAGCTTTGTGCAACCATAGCCTCCAATTATCTTCTTTAATGAGTCTCTTGAGAGCCTTTCTCAGTAACAACACTCAGTGGGGCTCATTAGTGCTTCAAAGCACTCAGGGTTAAATTAAGTTCTACTTTTTGACACTGAGTCTCTGAGAGGTTTGTGCAGTAATGGCCTCCAAGTATGTGCTTTAATTAGTCCCTTGAGAGGCTTTGTCAGTAATGATACTCAGTGGGGCTCATTAATACTTCAAGGTACTCAGTTTTTTTAAGGTATTTGGCATTTCCGTTTTGACACCAACGCATTTAGTAGTTTGTGCAATCTTGGCCCCAATTATCTGCTTTAGCGAGTCCCTTGAGAGCTTTGTATTGACATTCAGTGGGGCTCATTAATACTTTGAGATACTCAAGGTTTCAAAAGTACTTTAGATTTTCCTTTCCTCTCTGAGAGGTTTTTGGTCAATCCTGGTTGCAAATTCTCTCCTCCAGGGAGTCAATGAGGAGCCTGTGTTGGCAATGGACCTTAGTGGGACCCATTAATGCTTTGAGACACTTTGGGTTTTTCTTCTGACTTGGACTCCTGGAAAGGTTTGTGCAATCTCCGCGCAGGCCCTGATGTTCAAAGGCTCAGCACCAAATCCACCATGGGGCTCATTTTGAAAAAGCAAACCATGAAAAACATGATAAACCATGGCTCTGCCTTGATTTCCCTCTGGTTGAGAACATATCCAGCAATTAGTTAGATTGAGTATTTTGGCTGCTTTGATCTTGACATTTTCATGATCATTTTCATGAGGAATCCTTGGTAAAACTCTAGAGGTGTTTCTGCAAACAAGGATTCTGGCTGACTATCACAATACAATTTACAGACATCAGTAGCAGTTTGGTGACATGGTTTTTCATTCTTTTTCCTCAATCTCATTTGGGTTAGGAACAATAATTCTGTTGTCCACAGAACTGATGCCTTTTTAATTCCAGAATAATGTCCCTGAGGTCCTTTGCTGTTCAGCTTTACCCCCCTGTCTGTGGGTGACAAGGCTTATTGGGGTCCTTTCCCCTCCGGCTGGAGAGGTGCCGGGTCCCAGTCCCTGAGGGGCCTCCAGGTTCCTGGGTGGAATTCATGTGGAAGTCCCTCAGTGTCACATCAGCCTCCATATGGAGCCCCGTGGATCAGAGCATTTTCCAAAGGGGCCGTTGGGACAAACAGGGAGATTTGGTCCTAGAGGATCTGTAAAACAATATCCTATAACATCTACTTGTTCTGGCACAGAAAACTTGGCTGCAGGGACATATTCCCATCCTTCTCACCCAGGTTTCAGGATTCAAACACTGTTGCCTTTCCCCAGAGCTGTTCCTTCAGCTGGCCTGGGACAGCCATTTGGCCTCTGCACCCAATCTCTGGATCCATTATTAGGACTGGTGCATCCAAACACTTTATCTCCATGAACAGCAGTTATATAAGGTAGATGTCTTTTTTGCACAGTTGTTTTAAAAACTGCAATATCAATAATATTGCTACCCTGACATGGGGTTGAATAATCCAATTGTTCACTACTGTTTAAGAGAATTACTTCAATTTCTCGTTAATAATCTGCACCAGTTACTCCTCCCAAGACATGAACACTTCAAGGCCAAGCTCCAGTGAGTGTTTATAAAGTCAAAGTGTCCTGGAGGAATCTGAATTTCTATAATAGTATTGATAATTATAATTTGATTGTGATTTATCCTAAATAATTCTAGTGCATAAAGGTCCAGCCCTGCAGCCTCTGGGGTGGCCCTTTCAGGGGCAATCACACCCAGAATAATTTCCCTGGAAGTCCAAGTCTCACAGTCCATGGCTCTATTTGCAAATTGGGTGCAGCCATGAACATCCAGGAGGTTTCAATTTCCCAGTGGGCCCACTGTTAAGGGTATGGAGCACATATGTGAGATGGGTTTTTCATTGCGAAAGATTCCCATCTCCTGTTTTTTTTCAACTGCTCTTTTGACAACCCCTTCTTCTGTTCAATCAATGCTGCAGCTTGTGGGTGGTCTGGTGTATGAAAAACCCAGCAGTCTTGCTCACTTTATTTTTCACAGGAACAGAGAAAGCATTCCACATTCTAGTGTCAGCAAACCCTATAAAAACTGCCAATTTCATCCTTTCCTCCTTCATTCATTGTATAGAATCTCACAAAGTTAACCAGTCATGTTCGGGTCCTGGCCAATAATTTTGTATAGAGTATTAAGTATTACATTCCTAAGCAGCCAAAGCTAATAAATTAATATTTGGACCTATGTGGGAGTCCAGGGTGTTCCCCTGGCTTCCCTGGATGCCTCTAGATCCGCCTGGCAGGGGTCTCAGAGGCCCTGGCATGGTGCCCAGGACTCCTGGGGACTGGATTTAAGCCCCTGGGAAAAATGACCATCATTGCAGGAAGAATTGCAAGTCACAAAAAATAAGTAAGTATAAATTAGATTGTTAGAAGATAGAAAAGTGAATTTTTAGAAATGTTTATATTAGGGGGTTTGAAGCTAATATGGAGGGTTTTGGGCGTGGTATGTCTTTTCTTTCTTCTTCTTCATGCCATCCATGTTAAGTGCCAGGTTGGCATTACTGGATTGGTTTGGGACAGAATTGGACAGTGTAATAAAATAGACATGTATTGGAAAGTAATTGTAAATATTAGGTACGTAATTTATAGTATAAAAGATAAGTCCTGCCCCAAGGGCAAGGTAGTGTGCCTTGGATCTTTAGCTGAACAGACGGCTGTTAGCTGGAGAAAGAATTTCTTAGATAAGAAACAATAAACAACTTTGAAAACCTCAGAAAACAGCCTCCTGAATCTTCTTCAGTGACCAGCTGGGAGAATCTGAACTTTGAACTACCTATATGTCCTGCTGTGAGGATCTCAGGCTCAAGGGGACCTCACAGACAGTGACAGACCTATATTTTCCAATGTTATTATATACATAAAAATATATACATACAATTTTAATTACTTTATCTATATGCATATAATTATTTATTATATTAATATTATTTCACTTGCACAAATGAATCCAAGCTCAATATTAAAAACCTTTTCTGTTGCTCCACATGGGAGAGTTCCAAACAACAATTGATCCTTCTGTTGGTGCTGTTTTTGGGATGCTCTTTACAAAATTCATCCTCATCTTCCCACACCTACAAGTTCTTTTACTTTTTCCATGTCTAATTTTTGGATGCATTTTAATACATTCAGTGGTTCAGCTTCTTTCAGCTGACTTCCCTATTGCTCACATGGAGCTCCAACCTCAGCCCACTCCAGAGCCAGTGAACTCTAGGAAAGGTCTTCCCATGTGGAAATTTCAGACAGGACTGATTTCTTACATTTACATTTAAAAAACAACATTTTGTGGTGATCTAGCCAGACCACGCCAACTTTGTTTTACCAGTGGGCAGGGTCAGCAGCAGAGACACAGACACCAAGTTCAGGAATCACTGTCATTTACTGTAGTTCAGAGCAGCAAAGGATCCCAAAAGAAGAGGCTCAGCAATTCACCCAACCATCACTACCAAATATTGCCTGCAGTGATTAAGAGGCAGCACCAGTTACCCTCAGACTTTGCCATCACCTAGGTGCACATATCAGCTGGGGGAAGCTGTCACAGCCGAAGATTGCAGAGCCACTCCTGGACACTGGGAATTCCTGCAGATGCCTCCAGCCACAGATGAGTCTTCCAACCCTGCTGTGAGAGGGCCCAGCTCTGATAGTGCTGAATAAACAAACTGACAGCACTTCTAGTGCAGGAACATCTGGTTTCATTCTCCTCTTGGGTCACTCCCAAAACCTGGCCAAGGCTCAAGGAGGAACCAAGGGGGCTGACTTTGACCATACACACACAAACAAGGCCAGATGTTGGATTTCATGGCCTTGTCCAGTTTCTAAATGCAGAATGGTCAATCCATGTTTCACTAATGAGTGGATGCATCTATCAGAGGGCTAATGACCATGCATATTTCACTAATGAGCAGATACAAAGATAACCTTTGGTTGGAAGGTTCATCCAGAGGTCACCTTTGGCTAGGGGCCTGTTGTCCAGGTCTTGGCACTTCAGGGACTGGGTTTAGTGCTGGGCATGACAGTGCTGGATGAACGGCTGGATTCAATGTGCTCAGAGGTCTTTTCCAACAGAAAGGATTCTATAATTCCAGGATTCCGTCTGCTGGATTAAGTTATGCCCGTGTTGGCAGCATGACTTTGGTCCAAGTCCCTCTTGGTCAGCTCTTATGGCCTAAGGCTTCAGCTCCTTTAGCTCTTGGTGCTAAGCTGCTCATGCTGAACAAGACGACTCGGAGAGAAGAATACAGTTCATCCAATTCCTTCTGGGACAATGAGAGGGGAGGCTATGAAAACAGGAGCACTCTTTGGTGTCACCTCCTCTCTGCCCTTCACACATTTCAGCACTTTGAACCAGCCGAGAGCTTTCTCCAAGGATGTAGTGAAGCGGCTGTCCCTGCTCCCAGGTCTGGCTCTTCCCAGTCTCTGACCTTGATTAATTTTCTCCCACTTGCTCTGCCCTCTGTTCCCCCTGTACTTGGTGGCTGCTGCCCAGGACTGTGGAACTGGCACAGATCAAGGGCTCGAGCCCCTCCTTTCTCCGCCCTTGAAGCTGCCTGCTCACAGCTGCCTTTTCCATCTGGAAGCTCCACATGGATAGGGAGTCCCCACCTCTGTTCTCTGCACAACCTCCAGGAGCCCAGGGCTGCCATCTCAAGTCCCTGCTGGCACTGAGGGCTCCCAGGTGCCCCAGGCTGCTGTGACACCACTGCACACGGGAGGGAAGAGTGGCAGGGGCTGTGCTGAAAGTCAGGTCCATGTGCTGCTGCTGCTGCAGTGGGGGTCATTTGTCCAGTCGTGCTTCAGAGTCAGGGATCAGATCCAGGCACTGCTGCTGCTCCCTCGGGATCAGCCACAATTTGGGTGTTGCTGTCAGTGCCAGCAGAAGTGGTGGCTGGAGCAGCGCATGCTGACAGTGCCCCAAGCCCCGGGGCCGGAGGGTCCATGGACTGGGGACTGGGAGGGAGCTGCCCCTTGTTTTCTCTCTGCCTCGTGCAAAGCTGGGCTGGGCACAAGTGGGGCAGCACAGTGTAGGATCATACTGACAGGAAAAAGGACGTATACTTAATGAACTAGCCTAACCTTCTGTGTTGGGTTGATGTGGCCAGAAATGTGTATTCTATCACCATCTGTTGAAAGCCGGGTAGGGCAGTGATTCCCTATCTCCATGGCACTATTGTCTGCTAATGGGCCATCTTGAAGACAAGATGGGGCAATCATCTAATTTCCTATTTCCAATTTACAATAATTTGGATGGAGGGGGTTTACATTCTCCATTTTCAAAGAGAAGCTTCTGCCTTTTTTGGCAGATAACTGTCCTTCAAACCAGGACGCCTTCTGAATGAGGTCATCTCTATGGATAAAAAAGCTGATGTTGGAAGAAGAAAGAAGAAACAGAAAGTTGCTGACAAATATAGGGATGTCAACCCGAGTAAAATGACGCTTATTGTATCGACCGATTAGATTAAGATAAAGATGCATGCTTGCCTCGTGGAAAAAGTGTAGCTACCAATCAAGGGATGCATGGACAAAGTGGAGCTACCAATTATATAATGTGTGACTGTGTAATCCAAGATAAGAAGTAAATATAAACAATGTTTAGAAGCACAATAAACGGCTTTTGCTTGATTGACATTGAATCATGCAGAGTCCTTTGTCTTCTCAGATGGTGACCCTGATGTGATCTGAATCGGAGCGAAGGCAGCAGAACAACACAGAAGGAGAGCCCAGCTGGAGGACAGCTCAGTGGGACTGAGACCGGCAGATCGGAGGACGGCCTGGGACTGACTAACATACATTGCAATGGGTGCCCAGTGAGGTGAGCAGCTGGGAGGAGGAGATGGGACAGAATTTGACTGAAAATGAAAGTGCAATATTGAAGCTTCTCTTCCATATCCTTTCTAAGAGAAGGGATAAATATGATGAGGGTATCTTCAGAAAGCTGTTATTGTGGAGCAGGGAACATGAGTGTCCCCTGAAGCAAATGAGAAAGTGAATTTGCATTTAAAGTAGGGACATGGGAACAAATAGGACAGTTTCTGTGGCATTAATTAATTAATGGATCAAAGGAGGCATTAAAAGAAGCAACAACTTGGAAATCGGTAATTGGGTTAACCTCCATCTATACACAGTAATATACACACTGTAACCTCCCCCTATACACAGTCATGTTTTTACTGGATCACTCTTAACTCCTTTTGATACCAGGCAGATAGCTAGAATGATATTAACATGTATGCAAGAGTTGATATGGTGGACAAGGTGGACTGATTTGTGTCGAATTGCCGCAGTTAATAATCTGGAAAGGAATGATGGGGATCTGTTAAGGGGAATTTCTGTAGATACGTTACTAGGTCAGGGACCCTTTAGCAATGCGCAAGTACAAGCATGACTGCACTTAGAAGCTTTACGGCAGTCACAAAGTCTAGCAAGGGAAGCTTTAAAAACATTACCAGAGGCTGGGAAACCGACTCCCTCATATGTGAAAATTCAGCAAGATATCAAAGAACCATACATGGATTTCCTAGATAGGCTGAAAAATGCTTTAGAAAAAGCTCTGCTTACTGACTCTGTAAGAGAAGCCTGGCTTATGACCTTGGCTGTAGAAAATGCCAACCTGACTTGGAAGTGATTGTTGCAGGCTCTGCCAAGAGCTGCGACCTTGGTTGAAATGATTGAAGCTCGCTCCTAAGTAGGCACAGCTGAGGAAAAAGCAGGATACATGGCTACTGCATTTGATGTGGCTGTTGAGCCATTGATATATCAAGGAAAAGGCAACCAAGATCTAAAATGTTTCAATTATGATTCTGGCACTAGATGGATCCCAGCAAAATGGATGAGACCGTGGATAACTGATAGAAGCACGACACCAGTGGTAGAGACCAACCAGATGGAAGTTTACCGAGTGGATTTAGTTGCAAGGATGATAGCAACTGTACCTGTTGTATTTTATATCAGTGTGAAGGGTGAAAAAAGCAATGGTATGAACATAGTCAATTTTTGATTTGTACCTTATGATGAATGTGTATTACGAAGGAATCGGAGGTAATAGAATAAGTTATTGAATTATTAATTATAACATGACACGAGCATCCAAGAAGCCCAAGGATAAGAACATTAGTTTAGCTCCTTATGAAAGGGAGATTGGGTAAAGATGCAGTACCCCTAACCAAGAAGTGTGGCAAGAAGTGTGGATGCCAATTCATTATTAGGTAAAATCAACAAGCTGGAAAAATGTGGTTAATCAATGGGAAGCTAAGTATGCTCTTGATTGGGCTATGGGTAACAGTAACTAATGAACATCCTGCAGTGTAAATTAACCCCAGGGAAAACATACCCCAGGGTCACATTTGCCAACCAGACAGAAATCCTTTTGTTTATCTATGGCCACCCTGGGGGATCATTTTAGGACCTGTCTGATTGTGATGCCATGGTTTGAGGCTACACAGTTAAGGGATCTGGTAAAAAAGAAAATGTGGGCAACAATGAATCTCACTCAAGCTAATGCCATGTGCCAAACTCTGAAACCTGGTATTGATGGGAATGCCTGCTGGATGGGACAAATAATAATGCAATTGAATCATACACAGATTGGGCCACAAAAATTTAATTTGTTAGAATCATTACGGCCAAAGGACAGATGTCTGTATTGTAAAGGTAATGCGCGACAGGCAAAGCAGCTGATAGAAGGCAATAGCAAGTTGATAAAATTACTGTACAGACTAGCAGTGTACTTTATAGACACAGAGGGGATGATTCTATCAGCTATTGCCCCAGAAACAAGGTATACATCAATGTGTGGGGAAACAATACTCAAGGATTAAAATTACCCAATGGAATCTTTTTGATTTGTGTAGCTATTTCCTGGGCAGGAATTCCTAGTAATCCAGTAGGCAGACCTTGTTATATTGGAAAATTAATCATGTTTAGGCCAGACCATAAGCAGTTACTGAATCACACAATATGGAATGTTACAAAGGCAAGGACAAAGAGAGATGTAAATCAGTTAGACCCAGACTGTGATGACACACCACAGTTTTGGGATGAACCTGCACATGTTCTAAACTCTTTGTTTTTACCCCAAATTGCAGCAGGAAAGGCACTCAAACAAATTAGGATGTTGGACCGCTAAACAAATAAACTTTGCCTCTGAAGTGATATCACAGCTTTTAACTGATGTAGATAGCATAAGGCATGCAACTTTACAAAATAGAGCAGCTATTGATTTTTTACTGTTAGCTCAAGGATATGGGTGTGAGAATTGTGAAGGAATGTGTTGTATGAACCTTTCTGATCACTCAGAATCAGTTCACAGGAAACTGGCAATAAATTGAAAGAGAATATGAAAAAATTGACAGTGACTGATGGAGGACTGGGAGAATGGCTTAAAGGTTGAGGAATTACTGGATGGTTGAAAGATACTCTGATTCAGGGACTTACTGTGTTGATTGTAATAGTGTTTGTATTAATGATCATGCCATATAACTTAGGGGAGTTACAAACATGATTGAGAATGCTGTAAAGAAGGTTTGGCTGGTTCAAGAAAAAGAAGGGAGAATTGTAGGATCATATTTACAGGAAAATGGACATGTGCTAAATGAACCAGCCTAAACCTTCTGAATGAGGTCATCTCTGCGGATGAAAAAGCTGATGTTGCAAGAAGAAAGAAGGAGCAGTAAGTTGCTGACAAACATAGGGATGTCAACCCGAGTAAAATGACGCTCATTGGTATCGATCGATTAGATTAAGAAAAAGATGCATGCTTGTCTCGTGGACAAAGTGTAGCTACCAATCAAGAAATGCATGGACAAAGGGGAGCTACCAATTATATAATGTGTGACTGTGTAATCCAAGATAAGAAGTAAATATAAACAATGTTTAGAAGCACAATAAACGGCTTTTGCTTGATTGACATTGAATCATGCAGAGTTCTTTGTCTTCTCACTCGACATACCAATGGCAGTTGGACCAGTCTGGCCAAGCCAATCAGAACTGTTACCTGTTCCCTTGGATCCATGGGGCCCTGCGGTGTCATAGTGGCCTCTTATTTCATGGGACCCTGGAATGTCACAATGGTAGTGTCATATTGGATCCTTGGTTCCATGAGGCCCAGATGTGTCACACTGGCCTCTTGTTTCCATGAGGCCTTGCAGTGTCACAGGCATCTCCTTAGTGCTGCAGTATCCCAATGGACCCTTGGTTCTGTGGGGACTCACAATAGCAGAAAGGTCTCCTTGGCTCCATGAGGCCCTGCAAAACCCCTTGATTCAATGAGGCCTCAAAGTGTCATCATGGCCTCCAGGATTCCATGAGGCCCCTCAGTGTCACAAGGGACTTTTGGTTCCATGGGGTCCAGCACTCTTACCTGAATCCTTAGCTCCATAAGGCCCTGTAGTGTCAAAATGGACTCCTTGGTTCCATGGAGCTGCAAAGTGTCACAGTGGTGCCTTGGTTCAGTGAGGCCTGTGATGCCTTAAGATTTAGCCTTTGTATTTTTGAAATTCTGTACTGCATTAGTGCATAACTCTAAATTCCATATGAAGTGTCACTTAGTTGTCTTCATATTTTGGTCAGACAAAACAATTCCTCTAGGCCTTAAACTCAAGGACACCCTACAGCCTCAGGCTCTGAAAAGTATAAACAAAAGTGAATTGGGGGGGGGGAGTAAACTGGTGGAATATGACATCATTACCTGAAACTGTAATTGGAGGGTTAACCCCTGATATGCAAATTCATCAAACTTATACCTGTCGGAAAATTTCATGACCATTGTCCACCTTAGGTATAGCCTTTAGGAGGCTTTTGGCTGCCCAAGGCATATATATTGAATGCCTTTAATAAATACTCACTTTATTCCTTTAACCTTGTCTAGCCTCTGTTCCAGGTAGCCACTCCAAGGCATCACCTGTAGCGTCACAATAGTCTCCATGAGTCCATAAGGCCCCACAGTGTCACAACAGATCATTGATTTCACTGAGCCCTACAGTGTCACTATGTTCCCCTTGGCTCCACAAGGCTCTGAAGTGCCACAATGGCTTTTTGGTTTCACAAAGCCTCAAAGTGTAAAAATGGCCTCCATGGTTTCATTAGGCCGTGCTGTGTCACAATGTACATTTGATTCCATGATGCCCCTTAGTGTCACAATGGTATCCTTGGTTCCATCATGTCAGAATGGGCCCTTCATCCCATGCAGACCCACAGTGTCACTGTAGTGCCCCTGATTCCATGAGGCCCTGCCATGCTGTAATGGCCCCTAGGTTCCAATGGGTCTTAAAGTTCCAGAATCGTCTTCATTGTTCCATGAGGCCCCATAATGTCACTGTGGTCCCCTGGGTTCCACAGAGCTTCACAGTGTAACAGTGGACTCTTGGTTCCATGAGATTCCTCAGTCAAAATGGTCTCCTTGGATCCGCAGAGTCACAATGGCCCCTTGGCTCCATGTGGCCACGCTGTGTCACAATGGCACTTGACTCCATGTGGCCACACAGTTTAACAATGGACAACTGGTTCCACGAGGCCTTGCTGTGTCACAATGCACTTCTGGTTCCCTTAGCATTCATACTGCCAACAACAGTCTTCTTGGATCTGCAGTGTCACAATGGACAATTGGTTCCATGTGGCCACAATGTGCCAAAATGCATTTGGGTTTTATAGGGTTGTGTTGCATCACAATCGACCCTTTGTAACATGAGTTTGCACAGTGTCGCACTAGACTTCTTGGTTGTGTGATGCCCCACCATCACTAAATATCCGAAATATCAGAGACACCGTAAAACTAATTTGCTACTTAAGAGGGTATAATTTGTTCAGGCCTGAGATCTACTGAGGGATAACTCATAATCTTAAGTGGACACGTCATTCTACAAGTGTGTTGATTATATACAGTCGGTAAATGCGTATTACAATTTACCCATTTCCATAAAACCCACCCCAAGTTCCCAGAATGAGTCCTTGTATTTCTATCACTGCACCCTTGAGTGAGATTTTGTCACCGTCTGAGGATCTCTTTGTGGCCGAGACCACTCAGATGGACATAGGAGGGTGGTTCAGGGCGCAGGGAATTCTTGAAGCAGCCGAAGAGAAACCGCAGGAGACAGTCGTCCGGGCTCAAGGTCTGTTTATTGTTTGTTATCTATAAAGTGTTCTTTGCTCGCGAGCAGCAGTCTGGTCACCACCGTGTCCAGGACGAAAGTCTGCCCACGGAGGACTGAACTTATCTTTTATAGTCTATACTACGTATTCTATGTTTACAATAATATTCCAATACTACAAAGTTTTATTACTATGTCTAGTTTTGTCCCCAACCAATCTGTGATTCCCAGCATCCCACACCAACATGGAGGGCAAGAAGAAGAAGAAGAAAAAAGACACCACACCCCAAATTCTCCATCTTGGCTTTGTGACTGATAATATAAACAATCCTAAAAACCACATTTTCTGCATGTTAAATATGTAATTCAGACCCTAGTTATTCTCAAAGGTCGCATTTCTCCTCTGCAAGAAAGCAGATGCCCCTGAGGAGCTGAATCCAGCTCTCTGACCCCCCTGGCCTCGCTCGGGGGTCTCTCAGGGGTTGGACATGGGGGTCTCCGCTCTCCTGGAAGGTCCAGAGGGACTCCCTGGACCCCCACATCTCCCCCTTCTGTTTGCACCAAAAATATATCTTTTACAGTTGTGTCCAATGCTCTCCGAAGGCAGTGAAAAATGCAAGGCAAAATAACCAGAAAAAGAATAAAGAAAATAACAATCCCAACTAATATGTAAAAACCCACTTTCAAAATTTCTCTACAAAGGGAAGAAAAACTAAAAAAATCAAACAGACCGTCCATCCACGATCCAGTGGATTCTCCAAGTTTTGCCATTCCTTGTTTTAGCTGTTTAATATCTTCGTGAATTGATCTAGAATGATCAGAGAGATTCATGCAGCACATTCCTTCAAACTCTTCACATCCATGTCCATGAGTCAGCAACAAATAATCAATTGCTGCCCTGTTTTGAAGGGTTGCTTTTCTCACACTGCTGACATCTGTTAACATGTCACTCAGTGCATTAGAAATAGCTTTGGTGTTTTTGCTCAACCAACAACCCAAACGATCCAACTGAGTCAAGGCCATTCCCGATGCTACTTGGGGAGAGAATATCGCTGAGGAAATTCTCTGCGCCTTGTCCCATGCATAGAAGCTGTCATCACAGTTTGGATCGTATCGTTTGATCTCTCTCTTTTCTCTGTTTCTCAATTTTGTCAAAACCCTTTCATCAGGTGATAACAACGAAAGTCTTCCAATGCTGCATGGACCTCCAGTGATGTTTGCAGGGATAGCAGGCCAAATTCTGTCCCCGCAAATAAAAAATGTTCCCTGCGGCAGTTTTGCAGGAACTTGGAGGGATGGTTTGTTTGAAACTACCGTGTAATTACACCAAACAGAAGCATTTTGATAAACATCGTGATTTGGAGTAACATCTAGCATTTTGTTCTTTGCCACTTCTGAAAAACTAAATTTAATACAAAAGTCCATTCTTGTTGAACCTAAAATCTCCAATTCTTCTGGTTCAACTGAAGCCACAGGGAGAAATTTGACCCACACGTGCCATTCGTCCACAGGAGTTGTCATAACTCGCAACACCTTTGGAGGAATGTTTTTCGGAATTGGCCACTCTTCCACTGGCAATCCAACCAAGCATGTTGAAAATGGTTTCCCTGGTCTGGAATGCATCAGACAAATTGTGTCCAACCCCGCTGTGTGAGCCAAATTTTCCCACACATTCTCCCTTGGTTGCATCACTGGCAACTCTGTCTCAATGCCTAACATGACTGATAAGAAAATAAAATACAAAGTTGCATGAACAAACATGATGAACTTTAAGTTTTCAAGTTCTTGATGTGCTGTCCGGAGACGAATTTTTATCGTCTGTCTTCGACTCGGTCTGTGAGTTCTTTTCTTCACTCTTTGGATCAGTCTCTGCTTGCGTTGGCGTTGGGGCCCGATATGGTTTGACGCACTTTGCAGGCACCCACTTCAGTCTTCCATCTGTGGAGACACAAGCGAAACCCTTTCCCCAAGTAATTAGTTTGAAAGGTCCCTCAATTTTTCCTGATTCTAAATTCTTTGTCATTACCAAAGGATTTTCCTTCAGCTTAGCTCTCTTGTCATTTGTAAAATGTCTTATGATTGGTGGAGTTGGTTCTGAAAATGAGCCATTTAGAAAATTCAACACATACAACGCTTTGTTCAATCGCATGTGAGGCGTAGCCTCTGGCTCCCCCTTTTTTTGTTTTTCAAGGAGCGTTTTCAAAGTGTGATGTGTTCTCTCTATAATTGCTTGTCCTGTAGATGAATGTGGAATGCCAAAAGTATGTCTGACACTCCATTTTTTCAGAAATTTGTCCAAAATCTTACCTATGTAAGTTGGACCATTGTCTGTTTTAATTTCTTGAGGCACACCCAAAGATGCAAATGCTTGTAGAAAATGTCTACATGCATGTTGTGCCGTTTCCCCTGTATGTAAAGAGGCAAAAATTGCACCTGAAAAGGTGTCAACTGAAACATGGATGTTTTTCAGTTTGCCAAAAGGTGGATATTTTGTGACATCCGTTTGCCATAATTGAAGGCTCTGCAATCCCCGTGGGTTAACTGCTCCCATGGAGATTGGTGGCTGTACCATCTGACAATCAGGGCATGTTTGCACAATTTCTTTAGCTTGTGTTTTGGAGAGCTGAAAAGATTTCATCAACGCCTGTGCATTCTGATGAAAAAATGCATGGCTGAGCTTTGCTTGCTGGAAAATATCTGGAAGAGTCTGCAAGACAGTTAGAGTTAACTTGTCTGCCCGCGCATTGCCCTCTGCCAAAAATCCTGGAAGTGAAGAATGCGCTCTAATATGCGTAATAAAATATTTTTCTGTCCTGCTTTCCAACAATTTTTTCATGCATGATAAATATGAATATAGAATGTCATTGTTTGTCTCTCTCAAAAGCGATCCTTCCAGCCTCTTGACCACACCAGCCACATATTGTGAATCTGTTACTAGATTCAAAGGTTGTTGGAATAATTTAAAAATTCTGACCACTGCAGCTAATTCCACAATCTGCGGTGATCCCTGCACTATTTGCACATCTGATTCCCACTCTCCTGTAACTGAATTTTGCCACGTGATTGCTGACTTTCCTGTCTTTCCTGAACCATCAGTAAATACCGTGATTCCCTCCAATGGTTCTTCACTCGCTCTTGGTTTCTCTCTGATTCTCAATTTCACTTTCAGCAATCTGTGACTCGGATAGTGGATTGAACATTTACCTGTATAATATAACAATGCAATTGCTAAATCTTGTGATTTTTGAAATGCCCAATCGAAATAATCTTTTTTCAAGGGTATATAAATTATTGAAAAGTCTTTGCCCGTCATTGTCATCAGCCTCGTCCTTGCCTTTATGATTAATTGTGTTGTCATCTCAAGGGTTGTAAGAATTGTTCTTAGAGGCCTATAAGGTAGAAAAACCCATTCTATAATCAGCAAAGGGTCTTTTTTGTGTTCATCCCATTGGAAAATCAAACCATATAGCTGTGTTTCTTCTCCCAACACTGCCAAATGAAATGATAGAGTCCACATATCGGTGAGCTTGTCTTTCTTGTATAATTTTTGCAACTTTCTGTAGATCTTCTTGTGCTTTCGGTGTGAGAGTTCTGGGTGATCTGATATCACTTTCCCCTCTCAGAAGATCAAACAAGGACGAGAGTTCCTCATTGGTGATTCCCAAAATTGGTCTCATCCAGTCAATTTCTCCGATGAGTCGTTGTAAATCTTGTAGATTGCAAACTCTAGAACTAATTTCTAGTTTTTGCGGTCTGATGGTCTGTTCTGTGATCTTCCATCCAAGGTATTTCCAAGGCGCAATTTCCTGAATCTTTGAGATACCGATTTCAAGTCCTGCTTTTTCCACTTTCTCAGTCACACAAGCACGGACCTTTTGTAATTCTTCTTTTGTTGACGCTGCAATGAGCAAATCGTCCATATAATGGATTATTTTTGCTTCAGGATATGTGTTTCTTGCTGGAGCCAAAACTTGCGCCACATACCACTGGCAGATTGTTGGTGAATTCTTCAAACCCTGCGGTAAAACAGTCCAATGATACCTTTTCATCGGCTCTTCTCTATTCAAACTTGGAACAGAGAATGCCATCCGATAGGCATCATCTTGATGAAGTGGTATTGTGAAGAAACAATCTTTGAGATCGATGATCACAAGAGGCCATTCTCTGGGAATCATCGTGAGTGATGGAAGTCCTTGCTGAAGAGGTCCCATTTCTTCCAGAATTTCATTCAACTTTCTGAGATCATGAAGTAGTCTCCACGATCCAGAAGTCTTCTTTCGAATAACAAACACTGGAAAATTCCAGGGACTATTTGTTGGCTTGATGTGTCCTTTTTGTAATTGGTCTTTTACTAATTTTTTCAAAGCACTCAATTTCTTCTTCTCCAAGGCCCACTGATCCACCCAAAGAGGTGTGTCAGTCTTCCATGTCATTTTTGGAGTGGTGAGTGCCGCAGTGAGCCCCACTAAAAATCCACTTGTATGGACATGTTCCATTGAGAAAGAAGGTCTCTTCCCCATACCGTAAATGGCTTCTGCACTATAAATGGACGAGTGAGAGCTATCTTTCCTCCAGGTCCCGCAACGGTGACTGCGTCTTCACTTTGCAGACATATTGAACTTCCTCCGATGCCTGTGATCCTGCCCAGAGGTACTATTAAATTCCAATCTCTTGGCCAGTAAATGTATGAAATGAGCATGACGTCCGCTCCAGTGTCCAACATGCCTGAAATAAATATTTTTCTGTCTTTGTGTGACAGTTCGCAAGTGATGATTGGCTTTTCTCTAGTTATTTGTCTCAACCACAGGGCATGCACCTGTACATGATTGTCAAAAAATGGATGACCTTCACCCATTGCTGACATAACTTGATGTTCCAATGGATGAGAAGGCAAAGCAATTGCTTTGGCCAATTGGGTATTTTGTGGAATTGTCAACGGTGGTCGAAGAGCCCTTGCTAAGATTGTCAGCTCTTCGAAGCAATCTGCAGAAACAACAGTTGGAAATATTATCAAACCGAAGATGCTACATCGATCTCTGCCTATAATTAAGAAATCTTGTCTCTTCTGACAAGGTGCTTTTGATGCCTTAAGTTTGGAGCTTTCTGTTCTGTCCCGTTGTGCTTAGGGTGGTGAAGACAAAATAGTCCAATTCCAGCTATTGATTCAAGGACAGTTTCTTCAAACTTTAGGCCCTAAGTATAAACAACGTGAGAAGAGGAGGGCAGGCCATCCAGGAGAAGAGGAGGATAACACCTTACAATTTGAGACTATTAATTGGATGGCTGACTCCTGTATGTAAATGAACTAAAGTTTATAAAAATGTAAAATCATGTGACCAAGCTCTCTTTTGCATCCACCTTGGAGCCACTCAGGCAGGGCAGGGGCCACGCTGTGGCACTGTTACTGCCAGGGTGTGGCCTTTGAAGGCCTTTCAATAAATACTCATTTTATTTCCCCTAACTCTGTGTGATCTCTGTTCCAGCTCCAAAAGGCAACACTTTAAATCCTGTGGGTATTGATGCTGATTCTTCATTTAAGAAACATGTTATTTTTGAGGCTGCTAAAATGAATTGTGTTCCTGGCGTCAATAATTCTCTGTCACAAGGGATGTCCCCTAGTGTCCTGCTGAGGGCGTCAGATTGACGCTCCCCGACAACTGTAGTGCTTGAGTCGGTGTTGTTCCTTGTGTCACCGCCATCATTTCTGTCGCAGCGCGATGGGGCGTCGCACTCACCTTCGGGTTTTTTGGAATCGGCAATGGCTTTCCATCAATATCTGTCCGAGAATAACATTCGCTTGCCAGATGTCTTCCCCTCCGACACCTTGGGCAAACCTCTGTCGGCTTGTGAGCACCTTTTGGATGTGGACAATCTTTCTTGAAATGTCCAGTTCCTCCACAATTGTAACATTGTCCTTCAGCTGACTTATTTTTCTTCTTAAAATTTGCAAAAAATTTCTCAAGGTTTTCATTTTGTGCTTGAAAGGCTTCAGCCATTTGTTCTTTGACTATTGATACTATATGTTGCGAAGTCCCAATCTTGCTGCATGCTTCAACCATTTATGTCAGTGTTGGTTGACCAGGAAGGGCATTGATGATTTTCTTGCATTCTGGATTTGCGTTTGCAAATGCGAGGCTTTTCAGCAAGAATGGTCTAACTGCTTCTTCCATGACTTGTCTGTCCACAGCCTGTGTGAGTCTGTCTACAAATGCTGAAAAAGGCTCAGACATTCCTTGTTTTATTTCTGTAAAAACAACATCTTGTGTGCCTGCTGGGGCTACCTGCAGGATTGCTTTACGTGCTGCATCCTTGATATCTGCCAGTACATTTCTTGGGAGTCTGGTGGCTTGCTCTCTTGGATTGTCATGTGGAGGATCCCCTGTCAACTCTGCTGTCGTGAGGTTTGCATGTGGTCCTCCCTGATATCTGTTTCGCAGCTCTTGTAAAGCTCTCCTCCATCTGTTGTCCCAAATAAGTACTTGTGTGTCTGTAAGAATCAATGACACGAGTGATCTCACATCATATGGAGTCAAGTCATATTCTGTAAAAACACCTTTTAAAAGTTGTTTGAAATATGAAGATCCCAAACCATAGTCTCTGATTGCTTTGATTAAATCTTTTACTATATTATGATTCAGTCTTTGCCATCTCGGATTCCGTCCCTGTGGGTCATAATTGACCGGCATTGCAATATCACCTGTTCCAATTGCAGGACATTCTCTGCTTCTGGATAATTTCATTCTAATATTTGACCAATCGACCTCAGTTTCTTGTGCTGTAGAAAATTGCATTTCCCTGGGGCTTTGCTTGTCATAAGAAACCACTTGTTGTGATGAAGACCAAGATGCTGCTTCATCCACTCTTTGATCCATGGGTGCAGGCTGAGGAATGGGCATTTGCTTTTCAGAAGTCTTTTGAGAAGCTTGTGGAAATTTTGTTCTTTTCAAATGCTGTATAAAAGCATTCACAAGATCTCTCGGGATCAACACTATAGGGCTTTGGGTATCTCCCGTATTTATTGTGTATGTTGGAATGCCTTCTGAAGCTGTAATATATATTGTATTTTCTTCCTGCTGCATTTCTTGAGGTGAGGCAGCTGGGGGATGACGACAGCCTGCAGGGACAGAGGCACAGGGCATGGACACCATAGGACAGCCTGGGCTGCAGAGGGCACAGGCATGGGCAGCAGCTGAAAAGCCCTGACAGAGCCAACTCCTGCAGCACTTTGGCCATGGCTGCTGGCCCTGGGCCTGAGACCAGCAGGGGACAAGTGACCCTTGCTCTGCTGGGGCCTCATTGCCTCCTTGTCCCTGCTCAGCAGCCTGGCAGGGGCAGCCCCATGGTCCTGCCCTTGGCATTGCACATTCCCAGAGCCCAGTGCCCCAGGAAGAGCCCTGAGCAATGAGGGAGGGACAGGATCTGCCTTGCCAGGGGCTGGGGCTCAGGCCTTGGCCCTTTGCATTCCTGAAACACATCCAGGTTTGCTCAGCGTCAGAGACACCTTTCCCTTGTTTGTCCCCACCTGTGATCACTGCCTCCAGTGTTCTGCTCTAACTGAAACCTGGGTGTTGGAATAAAAAATGCAAGGAATTCTCAGAACATTGTGTCTGTAAGCCAAAGCTTAGAATTAAACAGAGTTACATAAAGATAGGTTTAGCTTTGGAGTTTAAGACATAGAAAAAATAAAGGTAACAAGAAGTTTTAGAGTGCAGCAATATCAGTTTTGTATGTCAGGATATAGTTGGCTAAGACAGTTCGCACTCTAGTAATAGTCAATAAGATGAAATATCTTAGTATTGAATTAGAAACATAAATATCTCTGTTGACAGTGTATTATTGGTTAATAAATCCTTAAATGATCTTGCAACTATAAGTCTTGTGACTTCTAAGTCATGCTATGGCCATCTCAAAGACAAACTCAGAAGTCCCGTCTCTCTGCTTCATTTGGAAGAAGAAAAAATCCCCACGAAAAAATTTAACATAAAAGCAATAAGCTCACACTTTAAAAATATATAATAAAAACAAGAAACCCACACTTTAAAAATGCAATGTAAAAAAAAATAAAACTGCACCCGGGGACACTTTCTTAGTCATGTCCCACACTGGGACCCATTATAACTTTGGACTTTGAATCTGACTTTTAATTTTTAAGAGGTTTCTTTTCATCCTTTACCCTATCTTTTACAACCTGACATCGTCATCAATTTTCTGCTCTAATTAAACCCTTGGGAAACCTTCTCCTTCGTATTTTTCAGTGGGAATCACTAAAAGTAAGACAAACTTTGGAATTTGAATCTGACTTTGAATTCTTGAGAGGTTTCTTCAACTCCTTCTCAGGGACTGATGTTCAGGGACTCAGTCCCAACTCCTGAGAGGGTCATTAAAGTCCTTGCTCCGTGTCTGTGCTGCTGAGCTGGGCTGGGATCCTGGCAAAGGAAGTGCTGCAGAGAGAGAGCCAATATTTCCAAAATATTTTTTGGAGCTCCTTGGCAGCACTAAATGCACCCCAGGGCTCATTGGGATCAAGCAAGTCCTGACAAACCATGACTCTGCCTTGATTTCCCTCTGGTCCAGTGCAGTTCATTAAGATGGTTTTCAACACCAGTTATGGAGAATTATTTCAAAGAGTTTCTTAGAAATATCCATTCCTATTTTAAAGGATGTATTTCATTACTGTTCTCTTTAGAGCAGAGATGATTGCAGCATTCTGTGATTGATATTGATCCAGGGTCTCTCCTCAGGAGGTCTGGCCTGCTCAGAGAAGCTGTGCCTTTAGGTCTGACCCAGTGTGGACAACCTTGCTCCACATTCCCCAACCCCATCCTGTCTTTACTCACTCACCTGGGATCTGCTTTGGTTGGAGAAATGGCTGCACTCAGGAAAAGAGATGTTTCTCCTTTTTTTTTTTATTTTTTAAGCTATGTAAAACTTCTAATATTCCTCAGACTGTAGACTCCTAATGTTCCTCACTGCAAACAGACACTTCTCAGGTGTGTGCCAGCCAAGGTGCCACCAAAACCACTCCAGAGCTGCCCTGGGCCAAGTGTGAGGGTGGATCATCATCCCAACCTGCACTGGGCCACTGCCAGGGGCTGAGGCCATGGACACCGCACTGACCCCACTGCTGAGTTTGGGTGCCACAGCAACCCTGAGAAGCCAGGGCCACTGGGACTTTGTCTCCGTCTACTACATTAAGGCACTCAGACTGGACGGGATATGCTCGGTTGGTGGAACCTCGAGTGTTGACTAACCAAGTGGCCTTTGCCAAATGCTACTCCCAGTTCTTGAGAGATCCCCCACCCAATGCCTTTAAGGTAGTCTTCAACAATCCATTGTACCTCTCCACTTTACCTGCAGCTGGTGCATGGTAAGGGATGTGGCACACCCACTCAATACCGTGTTCCATAGCCCAGGTGTTGACAAGGTTATTCTTAAAATGAGTCCCATTGTCTGACTCAATCCTCTCATGGGTACCATGCCTCCAAAGGACCTGCTTTTCCAGGCCCAGGATGGTGTTGCGGGCAGTAGCATGGGACACAGGGTAGGTCTCCATCCAGCCGGTGGTGGCTTCCACCATGGTCAGCACATAACGTTTGCCCTGGCGGGTCTGAGGCAGTGTGATGTAATCAATCTGCCAAGCCTCCCCGTACTTCTACTTGGACCAACGTCCACCATACCAGAGGGGCTTCACTAGCTTGGCCTGCTTGATGGCAGCGCACGTCTCACAGTCATGGATAACCTCTGTGATACTGCCCATGGTAAGATCTAACCCTCGGTCTCGTGCCCAGTCGGTTCCAGGTGTACTGCACGCCCCTCCAGGGGAAAGCAAACTGAGGCCTGCACTCTGCAGCCAAAGGAATGGAGAAAAACGCATTGGCAATGTCAATGGTGACATACTGCCTTGCTGCCTTGTACTCCAGCTCGTACTGGAGTTCCAGCATGTCCGGCACGGCAGCGCTTAGCGGTGGGGTGATGTCCTCGTTTTGGAAAAATTTACGGGAGATATCGCGCAAAGGAGTCCCCCTAGGAAAATAAACCCCCAGAACTCCTTCCCCCTCCCACTACCGGGTTTGGGAAGAACTTCCTCCGAGGGAAAAAAGTGGAAAAAACTTGTTTATTTAAACAAACACACAGAAAAAAATACACTTCCCAGCACCAGGAAAGAACAATCCCCAGATGACACAAAACGTTTTCACCATGGTGAGCGAGGATGGACGAGTTCGGTCAGTCCCTGCTGGGAAGGGTGCAAAGCTTCTTTGGCAGGCTTCCAGAGGCAGTCTCTGATGTTCAGATCCCTCCGTCCGGAGCCGGTGCAGATCTACAGGATGAGGGGAAGAAGGGAGAGAGAAAGAGGGAGCAGCTGGGGGCAGGAGAAGCTGGGGCAAAAGCTAGGGGAAAAAAGCGGCAGCCAAAGCGGCAAAAGCAGCAGCAAAAGCAGCAGCAGCAGGCCAGCAGCAGCCCAGCAGCCGGGTCCCGCCGGGGCGGGGGAGGAACGGCCACGGCGGCAGCAGCTCCGTGCAGACAGAGGCGGGGGGGCAGGGAGAGGAGTAGTCATAACACTAACCCAGGACATTCCACCCCTTAACCCACATCGTGAACATTGACACATGATTGGGATATATACACCAATATACTATGTAAAACCTTTCATCTACTTGCTCAAACCTTCAACACTTACACGTTTCCTCTCATTTTACTTACTCAGGCCTTCAGCACTTATTTTATTCCTTCTGTCGCACGCCACAATCAGATCTCCCTGAGGTACACATCGTGTTGTTCCATCTTTCTGCATTACCCACCACGTACATCCTGGTCCTTGAGCAAAGACAATCCCACGAATGGGTTTGCCTGTACTCGAGGCAGGATTAACCCATACTGCCTTTCCTAACAAACCTTTAACTTGGGCCACTGGGACTTTATCTCCATCCACTATATTGTGGAAGTCAGACTGGGCAGGACCTGCTCGGTTGATGGAACCTCTGGTGTTAACTAACCAACTAGCCTTTGCTAGATGTTGTTCCCAGTTTTTAAAAGACCCCCCACCCAATGCTTTCAAGGTGGTCTTCAACAATCCATTGTACCTCTCCAATTTACCCGCAGCTGGTGCATGGTAAGGGATGTGGTAAAACCACTCAATACCGTGTTCCCTAGCCCAGGTGATGACGAGGTTATACTTAAAATGAGTCCCATTGTCTGACTCAATCCTCTCAGGGGTACCATGCCTCCAAAGGACCTGCTTTTCCAGGCCCAAGATGGTGTTGCGGGCAGTAACATGGGACACAGGGTAGGTCTCCAACCAGCCGGTGGTGGCTTCAACCATGGTCAGCACATAACGTTTACCCTGGCGAGTATGAGGCAGTGTGATGTAATCAATCTGCCAAGCCTCCCCGGACTTGTACTTGGACCAACGTCCACCATACCAGAGTGGCTTCACTAGCTTGGCCTGCTTGATGGCAGCGCACGTCTCACAGTCATGGATAAGCTCTGTGATACTGCCCATGGTAAGATCCACCCATCGGTCTCGTGCCCACTTATAGGTGGCTTCTCTACCCTGGTGGCCTAAGGCATCATGGGCCCATCGTGCGAGGAACAACTCTCCCTTGTGCTCCCAGTCAAGATCTATCTTAGACACCCCTATCTTTGCAGCCTGATCTACCTGATGATTGTTTTTCTGCTATTCATTGGCTCTACTTCTGGGGACATGGGCATCTACATGGTGAACTTTCACAGGTAGTTTCTCTAACCGAGTAGCGATGTCTTTCCATTCTTCAGCAGCCCAAATTGGTTTTCCTATGCGCTGCCAGTTTGCCTCTTTCCATTTCTTCAACCATCCCCACAGAGCATTGGCCACCATTCAGGAATCAGTGTCCAAATAGAGTTTCGGCCATTTCTCTCTTTCTGCAACGTCTAGGGCCAGTTGAATAGCTTTAAGTTCAGCAAGATGACTTGATCCGCCCTCTCCTTCAATGGCCTCTGCGACCCATCGTGTCGGGCTCCATACAGCTGCTTTCCACCTCCGGTTCATCCCTACGATGCGACAAGAACCGTCGGTGAATAGAGCGTAACGTGCTTCCTCTGCCGATAGCTGGTTGTACAGTGGAGCTTCTTCAGCCCGGGTCACTGGTTCTTCTTCCTCATCCGTGACACTGAATCTTTCACCTTCTGGCCACTTTGTAATTATTTCTAAAATCTTGCGGTGATGGAGTTTTCCAATCCGGGCGCGCTGAGTGATGAGGGCAATCCACTTGCTCCATGTGGCATTGGTGGCATGGTGAGTGAAGGGAACTTTTCCGCTGAACATCCACCCCAGCACTGGTAGTCGGGGTGCCAAGAGGAGTTGTGCTTCTGTACCGATCACTTCTGAAGCAGCTTAGACTCCCTCATAGGCGGCCAAGATTTCCTTCTCTGTTGGGGTATAGTTGCCTTCCGATCCTCTGTAACTTCTGCTCCAAAATCCCAGGGGTCGGCCTCGGGTCTCACCAGGCACCTTCTGCCACAGACTCCAAGACAAACCGTGGTTCCTTGCTGCAGAATAGAGCAGATTCTTCACATCTGGCCCCGTCCTAACTGGGCCAAGAGCTACTGCATGGGCGATTTCTTGTTTAATCTGGGCGAAGGCTTGCTGTTGTTCAGGGCCCCAATGGAAATCATTTTTCTTTCAAGTGACCTGGTAAAGAGGACCCACAATCTGACTGTACTCGGGGATGTGCATTCTCCAAAAGCCTATAGAACCCAAGAAAGCTAGTGTCTCTTTCTTGTTAGTAGGTGAAGACATAGCTGTGATTTTGTTAAAAACATCAGTGGGAATCTGACGTCTTCCATCTTGCCACTTAACTTCCTAGGAACTGGATGTCACGAGCAGGTCCCTTAAATTTTCTCTTCTTGGTGGCAAAACCGGCTTCCAGGAGGCTTTGGATAATTTCCTCTCCTTTCTCAAACACTTCTTCGGCTGTGTTTCCCCCACACAATGATGTCATCGATGTACTGCAAATGTTCTGGAGCCTCACCCTTTTCCAGTGCAGCCTGGATCAGCCCATGGCAGATGGCGGGACTGTGTTTCCACCCCTGGGGCAGTCGGTTCCAGGTGTACTGCACACCCCTCCAGGGGAAAGCAAACTGAGGCCTGCACTCTGCAGCCAAAGGAATGGAGAAAAACGCATTGGCAATGTCAATGGTGGCATACCACCTTGCTGCCTTGGACTCCAGCTCGTACTGGAGTTCCAGCATGTCCGGCACGGCAGCGCTCAGCGGTGGGGTGATGTCCTCGTTTTGGAAAAATTTACGGGAGATATCGCGCAAAGGAGTCCCCCTAGGAAAATAAACCCCCAGAACTCCTTCCCCCTCCCACTACCGGGTTTGGGAAGAACTTCCTCCGAGGGAAAAAAGTGGAAAAAACTTTTTTATTTAAACAAACACACAGAAAAAAATACACTTCCCAGCACCAGGAAAGAACAATCCCTAGATGACACAAAACGTTTTCACCAAGGTGAGTGAGGATGGACGAGCTCGGTCAGTCCCTGCTGGGAAGGGTGCAAAGCTTCTTTGGCAGGCTTCCAGAGGCAGTCTCTGATGTTCAGATCCCGTCGTCCGGAGGCGGTGCAGATCTTCAAGATGAGGGGAAGAAGGGAGAGAGAAAGAGGGAGCAGCTGGGGGCAGGAGAAGCTGGGGCAAAAGCTAGGGGAAAAAGCGGCAGCCAATGCGGCAAAAGCAGCAGCAAAAGCAGCAGCAGCAGGCCAGCAGCAGCCCAGCAGCTGGGGGCCCGCAGGGGCGGGGGAGGAATGGCCACGGCGGCAGCAGCTCCGTGCAGACATAGGCGGGGGGGCAGGTAGAGGAGTAGTCATAACACTAACCCAGGACAGGTGACTTCATTCAATGCGCGGTAGTCTACAGTCAGTCTCCATTCTCCATCAGGCTTGCGCACAGGCCAGATTGGGCTGTTGAAGAGTGATTGGGTTTTGCTGACCACCCCTTGACTCTCCAGCTCTCGGATCATCTTATGGATGGGAATCACAGCATCTCGAGTTGTCCTATATTGCCGGCCATGTACCACTGAAGTGGCAATCGGTACCTTCTGCTCCTCTACCCTCAGGAGTCCCACGGCAATTGGATTCTCACATAATCCAGGCAGAGTGTTCAATTGCCGGATTCTCTCTGCCATCACAGCTGCTATCCCAAATGCCCACTTGAATCCCTTTGGGTCCTTAAAATACCCGCTTCGAAGGAAATCTATTCCTAAAATACACTGAGCCCATGGGCGAGTCACAATTGGGTATCTTTTCCACTCTATTCCAGTCAAACTCACTTCCGCTTCCACCAAAGTAATGTCCTGGGATCCACCTGTGACACCAGCAATAGAGACAGATTCTGCCTCCACGCAACCTGATGGGAATATGGTGCATTGTGCACCGGCGTCAACCAAGGCTTTATACTTTTGTGGTTTCGATGTGCGAGGCCACCAAATCCACACAGTCCAGAACACACGATTCTCCCTAGCCTCACCCTGGCTAGAGGCAGGGCCTCTCTAAGCCTGTTTATCCTTTTTTATGGGGGCATATGTCGTAGAAGTTCCTTCCAGCGGGTTCGACATTTCGTCATCCTCCTCATACTTGGCGTCATGGTTCTGGGCGACTGGAGCAGCTCTCTTTTTGGTTGAACCTTCTCTTCAAGTCTTATCTTCCTTCAAATCCCGCACCCGTTGTGCCAGAGCAGCCGTAGATTTTCCGTCCCAACGTTTCATATTCTCTCCGCAATCACGTAAGAAAAAACACAATTCAGCACGTGGAGTATACCTCTTCTCACCATCAGAGAAACGTCTGCGTTGGTGCCGGGACGTCTAATTTGCACAGCTGCTATTTGGAGGAGGTCCTCCTTAATCTCTTCTCGGAGCTTCTTATGATTTTCCTCTATCTTATCCTCCAGATTCTGCAAACATGTTTCCACGGCTGCAATTCTGGCATGGGTTGGGCCATGTACAGCGTCAGCATATGCCTGGAGCTTCTTTGCCATGTCGAGCACGGTTTCATACATCTCTTCCCACTTCATTATTGCTAGAGCAGAGGCGTACTCAGATGGCCTGAGCCACACACGTTTCCTCCACATCACCGGTGTGCATGGTACCAAGTCTGGATTTCTAGTTGTTATGTCATCCGAAAAAATGATTTCTGCTACTGCCATCTCTCTCAGACGTTGGACCCCCTGCTCAATGGTTCTCCATCAGGTCTGCTGCATATATAGATCATCCGCACACAGATATCTTTGTGCCACGCTATCCAGGACCCGGGCCCAGAGGCTTTGACGGTTAGCTTCCCTCATCACGCCTTGGTCAATAACAGGATCATGGGACAGAGACCCCAGGTGCCTCGCTTCAGTGCCATCCAAAACTGTAGCCTCTCCTGCCACATCCCAGAGATGAGCTAGCCAGCTGATTATAGATTCATCAGGTCGCCGGGTGTAATCTTTTCTTAACCCACGAAGATCTTTTAAGGAAAGAGACTCATTGTTGGCCTCTGCTCTTACACTGGTTGTTTTGGCTCCTGATTTTATATCAGGAGGTGTTGAGGGTCCCTCTCCAGCATCATCATCATCGTCATCCACTGGCCGATCGGTGTTTTTTGTGCACTTCCCACTCCTTGTACTAGTAGCAACAGCCATTGGTTGGGGCTTATTATCCAGTTTAGCTGCTGGGTTTAATCCTAGGGGGTTGGTAGCAACCTGAGTGACTGGGGTAGTAGATAATCTATCTCCCTGTTCCCTTTCCTCTGTGTTTCGCTCTATACTGCCTAGCAGGGTACAATATGCATGTGCCAGGGCCCAGCTCACTGTAATAATCCTTTTCTCTTTAGGGCCATCCTGACATTTCTTCTTTAAGTACCTTGCAACCTTGATTGGATCCTGAATCTGTTCAGGTGGGAATTCCCAGATTATGGGGTCGGAGAGTTCCTTTAAAATCTGGCCCATTTCCTCCCGTTTCCCATTCCATTCAAGGTTCTTCCTGCTTAACTTGACTCCTAAATCAGGAGTCTTCTCAGCCCCTTTAGAAATCTTAGCCTTTATTCTGTATAAACTACAGACAGTGTAGCCAAAACTTACTGAATTTACTGCCAGAAAGATGGTCTCCTTGATAGTCAGGGAGATCTGAATGTTTTCTAATAGAGTTGCAACTAATTCAGAGGAGAGGAAAGGTAATAGAGGCAGGAAATCCTCTTTGCCTGCCTCTCCTCTAATAAATAGCACAAACCATGATGTGTACATTCCGGAGGCAAATTCCAACATTCTTATAACCCTCCTGCATATCACTACCACCATCCCTAGCCCGATGAGTATTTTTGTTAATATCCCTTTAGTACAAAAACTGCGTATCAAAGACAGCATCAGAGCTATTTCCGGATAAGCAAATAAACCCAAAGACCACAACGGTATCAACATTTCAAAGAAACCCAATGACCACACATACAGGCAGACTCCCACAACCAAAGACATCATGGATTCAACCAACATACCGATACCAACAATTGAAAACAAAATATTATTATTAGAATAAAGTTTTTTCCACTTTTTCCTTTCCTTTCCCCATACGGTTCACCAAATGATTTGCCCAAATTTAGGACAAATTTGGGGAAAGACCTCCCAAAGAACTCAGAAAGAATTCTCCTCAGGGGGAAAGTGGAAAAAACTTATTTATTAACAAAACACAAGAGAAAACACTTCCCAGTCAGACCCAGATAACAAAAAACAAATTACACCGAGAGAGAGAGAGAGAGACGAGCTCGGAGATCTTCGCTGGGAAGGGCAGAGAGCTTCTTGGCAAGCTTCCAGAGGCAGTCTCTGAGGTTCAGATCCGTTTTCCTCTGGAGCCTGTTCCGGTTTTCTGGATGAGGGGAAGACGAGAGAGAGGGGGAGAGAGCCGGGGTAGCCAGCAAGGGTAGCGAGCGAGCAAGCAGCCTAGCTAGCCAGGGGGAAAAGCAAGCAAGCCGGGGGCAAGCAGCAGCCTAGCTAGCCGGGGGAAAAGCAAGCAAGCCGGGGGCAAGCAGCAGCCTAGCTAGCCAGGGGGAAAAGCAAGCAAGCCGGGGGCAAGCAGCAGCCTAGCTAGCCGGGGGCAAACAAGCAAGCCGAGGGGCAAGCAGCAGCAGCGAGCCGGGCAGCTCAGGGGGAGGGGCCTCCATGCCGCCGACAGCTCCATGCAGGCAGGGAGAGGAGCGGGGAGGGGGGCAGGGAGAGGAGCTAGTCATAAGATCAACCCAGGACAACCTCCCAACCCCTCTTCCCCAAATTCTTCCAGCACCTCCAACCCCCCAGCCCCTGTCGGTCCTGTAGAACCCCAAAACCTTCCCTAAACACCTCCAAAGCCCCTCTCAGGACTTCTCCTGACCTCCAATCATGTAGAGCTGCCAACCTCAGATCCCCAAATGCCACCATATCCCCTCCATTCTGAATTTCCCCCAACTCCCCCAAACTCCTCAGACCCCCCCGGTCTTGTAGCTGCCCCAATTCCCCCTAGGATTCACCCAGGACCCCCTGAGCCCCCTCTCCACCTCCAAACACATAGAGCAACTCATACACCAGAGCAGCAAGTTTGCTGATTTGTTCGAATCAACGAATTTTTTACAGGACTCCTCTGCATCCTTTATGGACACGAAATTTTAGCGATGGGAATTTTACACTCTGGGGCACAGGGGTGGGGGGCGCTGGAACTCCTCTACCTAGGGAGGCGAGAGAATAAACCAGTATAAACCAGTGCAGATTGCAGCAGCTGGGAAAAATTCAGAGTCACAAGGGGGCACTGGGAGTGAGGCGGGGGGGGAGGGGGTGGGAGTGATTGGTGAGGGGAGGGCAGGGGGAGTTCCCACCTTGGTCGAACCCCCTTCAGGGATTGACAATGGCGGTGCGGCTCCCACCCAAACCGTGGGCAGGGAAAGTGCCCTCAGGGATTGGCTGGGCGGGTACTCAGAATAACCAGAAAAAGCCTGAAAACCTCCTCGAAATTTCAATTAAACTGATAAAAATGGAATAAATTTGAATGGGAAAAAATGGAATTAATAAGTATGAAATATTTAAGGCTATATTTTAGTTATGTTTAAGCAATGGAGGGTTGAAAAGGTGGATTGTGCATTAATATGTGGCAAAACCAAGAAAATTCCACAATCCCTCTAAAAATCCCTCAAAATTAGGTAAAATTGAGTAGAAGAATAATAAAGATGAATAAACATTAATCAGTTAAAGCTGTAGTTAACGTATAGATTAAAAACTGGGGATGTGTAAAATGGAGCTTGGGGTGCTAAAATGCCTCAAGAAAGCACAAGAAAACTCCAGGCCCCAAATTCCCCTCATTCCTGGACTGGCTGTCCTGCAGCTCAAGTAAAAAAGTCCTCCAGTAGCTCAGGGGAGCAGCAGCCCTCCTGCTGATGCACAGCCTGTGGAGAAAGGGGTCAGTGGCCCAAATGTGTGCTTTGGAAATCTGAGTTGGGTTCCTAAATGCTGTTGGTAGTCCCTCTAATAGAGCTGTGGTGGCTGAGGGATGTGTGTGGGAAGGGTTTGCCTGCCATGAACTGGACTTGTTGATCATCTGAGCTTTGTTCAGGGGCAGTGTGGGAGCCTGTTCCTTCCCCCTTCCCCAAGGACAGAGGGTTGGTGAGGGCTGGAGTTGGAGGCTGTGTCTGCCCCGACAGCTGGTACCATGGGGCTGCGACTGCTGCTGCCAGCATGGGCTTGTCTGAGCTGGGCCTTGTGCCTCTTTCAGGTGCCCCTGCTGCAGTCACAGCTGGCCCGGGACTGACAGCACTGGCAGAACTACACCGAGATCTGCGCAGGGAGCAGGCAGGAGCTGTCAGACCTTCACCAAGAGCTCTCCTGCTCCTTTGCAGCTCTGCTCAAGGAGCCTGTTGGGGGTTGAGTGTTTTTCTATTACTGTGGCAATTTAAAGAATTTTTCCCATTATCATGACAATGGAGCTGGCCGAGTTACACCCAGGACCTTTGACGACTCTGGACAAAAGGGGTAGGTGGGAGCTGGGCTTCTGGAGGGGGGACTCGTGTTTCCAGCGAGCTCGGAGGAGGACGCCCTGTCTGCAGCCACGCGGCCAAACGCAGGAGAGCCAGACCCTGTGTGATCACCTGCCCCGCTCCAGCATTCTGCCTCTGCGGATACAGCTAATCACCCGGACACCAACGGTGAGCGAGGAGCTGCCCTCTCCAGCCGCTCCCACCCGAGACCGGCGTGGCCGCTGCCGCCCCTTCACGCCTCTGCTCCTGCCTCTCTGCGGCTGTCGATTTTTGTTCCGCCTGGAGCACTGGGATTGAGGGCAGAGAGAGAGTGTGCCCACAGCTAAAGAAAGGACTGGAACCGAGTTATCTGTTCTGTGTTGTTGGTAATTTTAACAACTGCTGTTGTTTCTGCTTTTTACTGTTAGATATATTAGTAAAAGAGCTGTTATTCCTACCCCCTTATTTCTGCCTCAGAGTCTTGGATTCAAACATTTATAATACTCGGGGGGAGTGGAATTAAGGTCTCTATTTCAAAGGAAAACTTTTGCCTTTATTGGCAGACACCTGTCCTTCAAACCAGGACAGAGCCAAAAGCTGCTCTTGTGGAAGCAGAGACTTGAAGCTGCATTGATCTCTGAACCTGAACTTGGCAGTGACATCCTTGGGCCATCAGTCTCTGCAAAGACAGGCCCTGGAGAAGGCAGGTGCAGCTCTTCTCTTCCACGGAGGATTTTTGCTGTGCTCAGAAGCCAAATCCTGTCACCTGGAGCACCAAAATCCTCCCTAGGACATGGAAGAATGCTATTGAAGATGAGGGAAAAAAATACCTACCAAAGCTTTTCCAAGCAGACTCATTTGGTTCTTGAAAGTCTGTTCCTATCGAGGAATCTTTGATGTCAGCTCCAAGACTTTTCTTCTACCTAGAATACCTAATGGTATATTGCTAAACAGAGAGCAGAGAAAAAAATGCACTACTGGCTGTCTCAGGATTCTTAATCTATTTTATGAGCCTTAAACACTGCAGCTATTGGCGTTTCTCTGTAGGAATTTCAAAAACCCGTGAAACACCATTTTTCCTTCTCATGTGACTGTTCTAACTGCAATGCTTTATTTTCTATGAATATTTGTAAGCACCAAGAACCTTTTAGGCTTTTTCTTACATTTCCCCTGAGTCAGGGAAGACAGAAGAATTCCTGTGACCCAGGAACTAAGCACATCCCTAAAGAGCATGCAGGTCTTGAGAATGCTGAGCCTTAAAACTCATGCTGTCTGGACCAGTAACTTGGAACTCATGTTATGAGCCGGGTCCCTGCCCAGCTGCCCGGCATGGCTGTGGGGACACGGGGGAGGCAGGGCAGGTGCCAAGGTGTCCTGGTTTGAAGGACAGGTGTCTGCCAATAAAGGCAGAAGCTTTTATATAAAATGGAGAATGTAAACCCCCTCCCTAAATATTATTACTATAATTTTGAAATTAAGGGGGTCTCAGGCAAAGATAGGGGAATTAGGAATAACAATTCTTTACTAGGAAAAGTAAAATAGAAATACAGTATTACAAAGAACAATCCCAACCCTGACAGAGTCAGAATACAATCTGACACCCTGTCAGTCAGGGTGTTGGTAGCAGTCCAATTAAATGGTGACTACAGTCCTCCTGCAGTGGCAGATGTGGTTCAGCTGAAGCAGTGGTCCTGTAGAAAGGTGCAGTTTTCCTCTGAAGGGCCAGGGATGATGTGGAAAGGTCCGGTGTTCCTCTGGAATCCAGTGGAAAGACGGATAACTTGCTGTTCAAAATCTCAGATTTTTATCTAAGTAGGAAAGACTTGGCTCCTCCCCCTGACTGGAGCATCTCCCAATGGGATGATGTAATTTTATCAGTCATACAGGAGGACTTAGTGGCTCAGCAGCAGATGATATCTTCCCGGAGGGAGGATGGATTGTGGAAAAGATAAAGGTGATTGCCTCACCTTGTCTTAAAGATGGCCCATTAGCAGATAGTATGTGCCACGGAGATAAGGAAATCATTACCCCACCCGGCTTCAGTAGATGGCGATAGAATACACATTTCTGGCCACATCAACTCAATGCACAGGGCTAGCAGGGAGCTGGGCTGGGGAGAGAGCCAGGGAGGACCATTCCACCAGCCCCTGGAATGCTGGCCTTTGGACCATGGCAACTGTCAACAGGCCATGGAATGTTGGAATGTTGGGAGTTGGATCCTGGCAAAAATTAACAGCTCCTCACTTATTGGGGCTTGGACCATGGAGCTGTCAACAGCCCATGATCATTTGGGCTCAGACCTCGCAAAGGCCAACGGCACCTTGCTTGTCTGCTACTGATCTTGCAAAGGCCAAGGGCCTGTGGATATTGGGGTTTAGACCCTGCAAAGACAACGGCCTTTGGATATTGTTGTTCAGATCCTGCAAAAGCCAAGGGCCTTTGGATATTGTTGTCTAAACCATGTAAAATCCAACGGCCTTTGGACACTAGGTTTTGGTCACTGTTCGTGCCAAAGGAGCAGATGGAGATCCGGCAGGTGACTGAAAAAGCCACTGCTCTCCTTGAGCCAGGCCCAGCAGGGGCCTGGCTGGGCCTGGGCTGTGCCTCAGGGAATGATTCCCTTTGGGAATAGCAAGGGATTAACAGTTGGCTGTTCCAGAGCTGGCAGCAGCTTTGGTGCTTGCTGTGGGGACAGGCCTGGGAGGGAATGGGGGCCTCCTGGCAATCCCAGAGCACAGCCACATCTCCTGCTCCATCCTTGTCCCCCTGGATGCTGTGGGCACAAACAAGGGAGCAGCTTTTCATAGCCTTGCTTTCAGTCAAATTTACAGCGCAGCCTCAGCACTTCCCAGAGGCAAAAATGAGTTTCTCCCAGATATCTTCAAGATGATCCCCAGGGACCCAGAGGAGGCCACGGGGATAATAGGAAGATGCTCCAAAGGCTGGACCACCTGCACCAAGGGAAAAAGATGTAAGATTTGGGGTTGTCCAACCTGGAAAAGGTTCCAGGGTGATGTTAGAGTCCCTTCCAATGCATGAAGGGGCTGCAAGAGAGCTGGAGAGGGACTTAAACCAGGGCCCTGCAGGGACAGAACAAGGGACAATGGCTTCCCACTGAGACAAGGCAGGGATGGATGGGATATTGGGAGGGAATTCTGCCCTGTGAGGGTGCTGAGGCCCTGGCACAGGTTGCCCAGAGAAGCTGTGGCTTCCCCTGGATCCCTGGGAGTGTTCTAGGCCAGGGTGGATTGGGCTCTGGGCAATTCCCCTTCTGGTGTTCTTACAAGTGATGACACACCTTCCAGCATGTTCGTTTGTGCTGCTGTCAAATTACTGGGCTGGAAATATTCCCAAGGAGGGGGGGAAGAACTCAGCTGGAATTGCTGTGCTCTGGGACAGGCTGGGAAGCACTTAGAGGCGACTGCCTCAGGGCCAGCCATGCAGTCTGAGTGTGCTCTTCCCTGTGCTCTTCCAGGGAGCTCGAGGCCTTTCTCACTGGGGATGTTCCTCCAGAGCCACTGAGGTGAGTAAACTGTGCTGAGCTGGCTGGGATTTTGAAACTCCCTCTCCATGAATGGAAACTGGTTCTTGTGAGATCAGAAGAGGCATTTCAGTGGTACTTTGGAATAGGAACAGAATACCTGACTACAGCTGGATGTGGGCTTTCAGGGGCTGTTAGACTACAGTGACAGCATGGCCAATTCCATCATCTGCACTGACAGTCCTGGGAACATGCTCTCAACTCTGACGCCCACTGATGAACAGCATCCCTTTGAACTGGTTCAGCAAGCCACAGAGAATTTTGGGGGCTTGGATCAACATTTTGAGCAAATGGCAGAGAAATGCCTGAGGCTCAGAATCATAGAGGCTCTATGCCAGCAACACATAGACTGCTAGGAAAAAACAGAAGGTGAGCCTTTCCTCCTCTTCCTCCTGTGTTCCAGAGGCAATCTGCTTCCATGCCTGGGAGTTCAGAGGAGTCCTGGGATAAAAAATCCCCTGCCCTACCATGCATAGGCCTCAGTGTGGCTCTTGAGCATCATCCTGTTTGGGCTTTTCATGCTCTACTGTGACTCCCAATGCTGTCTGGGAGATGCACAGCCATATTGGAAGAGGAGATTCCTTTTTCTCACCATGCTGCTTCCCCGAATTCCATTCTTTGTGTTCCTCTGCCCAGTCACTGCTTCTCCCTGAAGGAAGGCAAAATCCTGCCTTCCTTTCCCTTTGCCTCTGGAGGATATCCTTGGGAGGGAAAGAGCAAGGTCTTCCTTAGCCCACTGCGCCCTGCTTCATCCTGGAGTGCTGAAAATAGGATTGGTGACCCTTCAGGCCTCTTTCTTCTTCTGACTGAGCCTTGTCTCTGCAGTGACTGTGCAAACCTGGAGAAGTCCAGGGAAATGCTGCAGCAATGCATTGGAATCCTGGAGCCAGGAGCCTTGTGTCTGTGTCAGACACCAAGCGGCAGAAGGAAGAATCAGCCCAGGCAGAAAAGGCAGAGCAGAAGGACAGGATGAAGGTTGGTATTAGAAATGCGACTGGTTTTTTACTGAAAACTTGTCTTGCCCATTCTTGTATAGTGGGAGACTTGGCTGCACTCGAGGGAGAAGACCCATCAGTGCAGAGCGAGCTGGAAGTCAAGACGCAGACATTGGAGGAATTGCAGCTTCAGAGGGATCTGCTGGAGCAAGAGAGGGATGATGTTACCATGGCACTGGACACCTTATTCCTAGGCAGCACCTGTGGGAGTGGGAGTTGTACCAGCCAGATAAGCCCAGATGCTGTTTCTGGCAGTAGAAGACAGGGACACTGCTGTGCACACCTGGCTCAAGATGGCCCATGCATTTATTAGCCAGGGATAGGCATGTTCATCAGAAATACTTTATATGCTTCTGCAAAATTTGTTTCTTTGGGCAGCCTCAGAGCCTGGAAAACAGGGATTGGAGCTGGGGAAGGGTCTGGAGCACAGGTGTGATGAGGAGTGGCTGAGGGAGGTCCCCCGTCCTTCAGTCCTTGTGACTGGGGCATCAGAGAGGGGAAGGTGACACCTCCTGTTCGGAGTGGTTGGACTCAATGCTTAGGAAGATCTTTCCCAACAGAAATGATTCCATGAGTCTGTGATTCTTGCACCTACTGAGCCTCCTTTTAAACTCCATGACAAGAATTTAAAAGTTTAAATTTCTGTCTGGTTTCTGTAGTGCAGAAAATCAGTGCTGTTGTCTTTTAAGGTTGGGGGTTGTGGGAGAAATGAAGCTATACATTTTTAAGCGAAGAGTTTGCCTGGGACTTAATCTTCAGGAATTTTCCTCTCCTCCTCAGGCAAGTGAGCGTGAAAGGCACCATGCAGAGATGCTGCAGCAATAGCAAAAAGAGAAGACAGAGAGAGAGCAGAAGCATCAGAAGGTGCTGTTTGAGATGAGGCAGAAAGTTGCCACCCTGCAGGCCCAACAAGAAGCAGAACGAACCAGATTTGGAAATGCAAAGCAAGAGGTAATGATTGTGAAAAGAGAAATGGTGTGATTTTTTGCAAGGCTGGAGCTGTGGGAGATGGCAGGATAGGGGGCTATGTGGAGTATGCCCTCCGTGTCTTCTATATTGAATTTGGGATGGTGAAAATGTGAACGGGACTATATTTGGGACCAGGAATGAACCCTCTCATAGGAAGCCAGGCAGAAACATCAGCTTTCAGCTGAGATTTGTGTGCTGCTCTTGTGCTCTGTTTTTCTAAGACGTACTTCAGAGTATCTTCACTGTTCTCTTCCCACTCCCCTTTGGTGTGTACTGGTGGGTGTTCATAGCCAAAGTGAGTTTATAGGACTTTTCTTTTGTGGGCATGGGGAGCACGCATTGGGAATGCTGACACAAAAGAGAAAAATGTTTTTAAAGCCTCATCTGGAGTATTTCTGAACAGTAACCCAGAAATGTCTTCTGGGCTGTGATCTAAGTCACTTCCTGGGAAGCTGTGGCTCCCCTGGGGCAGACAGTGGCCTGTTGGGGAGGTAATATCAAAATCATATGAATGCCTAGCAAGTAGTTCTGGAACAATAGATGAAATAGAGATGTTAGCAATATTTGACATAGACACTGAAAATAGTTATGTTAAGATTTGAGTTCTCTTCCTTTGTTTAGATAGTACCAAATGCCACAAATACCAAAGAGCCAACAGACATCCTGCCTCATGCCTGGCAGGAAAGGTCTCAAGATAAGGGTTACAGATAAAGCCATAAAACATGGTAATTTAGGGATTTCTATAGGTTGCATGCAAATATTAGGAAATTAGTATATTGTATTAGATTGGTTATTGAAAATTGTAATATTCATCAGCGAAAAATACTTATTGTGTTGTAAATGGAAAATCGCTCTCTCTTGCCTCTTGTCTCTGCTCTCTTGTCTCTCTTCTTGTCTCTGCTCTCTCTCTTGCTCTCTTGCTCTCTTGCTCTCTTGCTCTAACCTCTCTCTAAGCTCTCTCTTATACCCACGCTCTATAATAAAATACTAGCCTGAAGAACAGAATATATTAAGCCTCTGAGTCTGTCCTGCAACCGTCCGACAACATAAACCCCACAGTGGCCCAGGGGAGCAGCAGTCGAATACTCTGAGAGTGCGTGAGCCCATCAGTCTCTGCCTCTTGCCACACAGATGTTGCAGGGCAAGTGTGAAGCCCTCTGCTCTTTCCTTCTCTGCAGGTACTGCTGGAAGAGCAGAATGAGAGGAGTGCTTTATCAGAGGCACTGCTCCAAACTCAGGGAGAGCTCAGCCGAGCCTCCCAACAGGTCCAGCAGCTCAGGCAGGAGGTGAAAGAGCAGGAAGAGAAGGGACAGGTAAGTCTGAGTAGGCAGGGAACAGAGTGCAGGGCGGCGACAAGGGCACAAAATGCAGCTCCTGGGACTGAGGAGGCAAGGGCTGCTTCAGGCCCTGGGAGCACAGAGCCTGGCAAGCCCCAGAGCTCAGCCCCAGGAAGAAGGGCTTGCAGAGGAAGCAGAGCTGGCTAAAGAAGCCAAAAGAAGTAGCTAAATGAATGGGATTTTGAGACTATGTGAAAAGTGGAAAAAGCTGAGCCTGAGGGCAGGTCCCAGGAAGTTGCTCTGCATTTTGTTGCCAGACCATCAAGGCAGAGCTGCAAGCTGAGCTGCAGGAAGCTCACAGTGAAATCCAGGCAGTGCAGAGGAGGCACAAGGAAGAACTACAAGGCATCAAGGAGGAAATTAATCTCCTTCTTGAGCAGAGGGAGGCTCTACAAAAGCAGGTGAGCAAAACAGCAGTGGCACCACAGTCATTCAGGGTGGGATCTGTGGCCTTCTTGCTTTTCCATGGCTGAGCAGCAGTTGATGGGATGATCCCTGGGGCTGCCTGGTCCTGTGTTCTCAATGGCAGCTGCTCTGAAGGACGCTCAGTTCTCTGCTGAATCTTGGCTGCTGCTCTGGACAGCTGGGCTAGTGCTCTGGGCTCTTTGCCAGCCACCATCAGCAAGGATTCCTGCTAGCCTCTTCTTGCTAGCCTTGGTTTAGGAGGTGCTTTTTCAAGTGCCTTTGGTGGGCCACTTAGAGATTGAAACAAGTTGTCCATAGTCATGGTGAATCTGGTGCTCTCAGGACAGGGAGAAAAGGAAAGCTGTCCTTTAGCTTTCCTCACACCATCTGCTGTGCCTGGCAGTGACAAGCTGTGGCTATAGCCTCTGACTGCTTTGTTTTGTTTAACTGGAGGTGGGAGAGTTGACATCTCAGCTGGCAGCCTCCCGAGAGTCCCAGGAAGCAACTGTCCAGAGAGTCCAGCAAGATGTGAGCTGGGCACAAGATCAGTCAAGGAAGAAGCTGTTGGCAGTTGGACACACTAAGAAGAGGCGGGAGGAGGCAGAACATCAGGACAATGAGCTGCAAGTGTACCTGCAGAACCTGGAGAGGGAGTGGAGTCAATGGGAACAAGTGGCACAGCAAAATTCAGAATTGCAAGCTTCTGTGAATGTCCTAGAGAGGGAAAACGCCAGGTAAAGGAAAGCCTATGGGACTCCATTGTGGTTAATGGATTCCCTCTTTGCCATCTTTGCACCTGCCAGGGGCTCTGGCAGCATTTCCTAAGTGGCAGATTCTGAACTCTCCGTGCAGACACATCTCATTATCTGAATGTTGTGTTCATTTTCCTTTAAGCCTTCAGTTAAAGTTTTTTTGAAGACAAAGGCTTTGTGTAGCATTTTCCCTCTAGGGACTGTTGTGTTATTAGGTTAGGTGGGTGTGTTAACACTGCCCAAGCTGCAGTGTAAAGAGGTGGATGCATCCATCAGCTCCACCTTGGGTCCTGTAACTTGAAGCCTCTGGGATCTGTGTTGTAATTCAATAAATGAGGTATAAGGAATGAATCAGCAAACCTGGCCATCTCCTTCCAGCTAGCTCCCGGTTCATGTCCCCCTTCCTGTGACCTTTCCCTGTGACCTTGTACCCTACCGGGAGTTCCTGTATTCTGACCCTATCCCCCTGTGTCCTTATCCCATTGGCTGCTAGTCAAAGCCACTCCCCATTCCCTCTCCTGAAGACGGAGGTCCCAGGAGGGATCTCCCTCTATCCTCTTTCCTCCAGAGGGCCATGCCATCGCCATAGAATAAAGCTGAGAAAAGGAAGAGCCTCTTTTGTAATCCTTTTCCATCCATGCTAAAGATACTTTGTCCGATCCTAAGTAATTAGGAAAAAGACAAAGCATCATTTTAGCAGTTGGCGCCTGACTGTGGGGCTTGGTTTTAGACCCCATTTTGCCTGGAGTCCCAGTTTTAAGACTTTACAGGCCGGTTAGGTTGATCGACTACTTTCGTGATTGGAGGTGTTTACCAGCCCCGAACGCGGGAGGGTGAGACGGGCAACTTCTTCGCGGACTCGGAGAAGCCATCTCTGGATCGGAACATTTGCAGAGTTACTGGTGAGACCGCACTCCGTCTGAGAAAGGTAACCCCACGTTAGCACCAAGGACAGGGGAGGATGGTTTTTGGACGGATTGGCTCAGACTCGTGGGGGGAAGTTGGTACCCCGCGGGTGGCAGTGGCGGCAGTTCCAGCGTGGAGCGAGGAGCGCGTGGGCGGTGTTGCAATCCTGCCTGGCAGTACACGTGCTCAGCCAGCTCTGCCTGGCGTGTGTTGCGGTATTGGCGTACGCACGGGCGCCGGAGCTTTCCCTGAAGTGGGATTCCCCCGGGACCGTCCTGTGTGGCCATTACAGGTAACCACGTGTAGTAATAAAGCCCAGCACCCCCACCTGGGTTTTGCAAACGGACTGCTATTGTGTAACTTTTCTGCAAAAGACAGGGAATCGTGCATTTTGTTTTTATAACATCGAAATGGGGGGGAATGTTTCAGCACAACAAAAGAGTATTATTTCTCAGCTTAAAGAAATGTTAGATGCACAGCATGTTGTAATTTCTAAGAAACAAATTGGAAAGTTTGTTAGGTGGTTGTCTCGAGAAGTTATGGAATTTGAAAAGCAAAATATCAAATCTATTTTATTTTGGGACAGTGTTGGAGATTTATTAACTTCTAAAATACAGAAAGGCGATACCACTGTTGCTTTATTTTTGCCTATATTTTTAAATATTCACAAACAATTATCACAATTAGAGAACAAAAATCAACCACAGGAAAATTCTTTACAACCCTCTTTACCTAATTTGGAACCTCCTGTCCCTGAATTAAAAGAGAAATCAGAAATACCTCCAGAAACTACTAATACTAAGGTTCCTCCAAAATACACAGAATTCGAATCTCCTGAACAACTTGCTACAAACTTACCATTGTACCCTCCTCTGTCACTATTGCCCTCTCAGCAACCTAGTTTAGAAAATCGCCCTTCTTTAGTTCAAGGGGAAAAACCTGTAATAAATTCTAATACTATGCCTTTTTCTTCCAATAATCCGTTCCTGCATCCACCTCCCATTTCTGCTCAATATCTTCCTGGTTATTGTAACCCATTTTTCCAAGCTATACCGCTTTCTAATGCTTTTTCTAACACCGGGACACAGAACAATGGGAGCTCCGGGAGTGCAGCCGCAGAGGGAGGGGGAGGGGAAGCACGTGTCTCAGGTACACAGACACCGTCTGCAGAGACACAGAAACAATTAACCCCTAACTCACTGACTAACCCTGAATCTCATCAGGTTTTTGAAGCAGCACCAGTTGTTTATTTAGGTAGAAGGAATGGTAAAAGAAGCTACCAAACATTACCGTACCAAGATAAAAAAGAAATTTGCAAGGTACAAAGGCAGTTTGGGAGGCAAAGTGCAATATTTCAGGGAATGATGAGAGCAACTTTTACATCAAATGAACTAATTCCACATGATTTAAAAGACCTTTTCAGGTGTTTGCTAACCCCTACTGAATATGAATTATGGTGTAATATTTGGAAACGTTCTTTAAGCAGTCTTTTAACAGAGTTTCACAAGAACCCTGAACATTCCAAAGACTCTGATGATAATGAAATTACATTAGATCATTTATGTAAGGAGGGGGTGTCCTGGTTTAGGACAAATTTATGGGAGATATCTCGCAAAGGAGTCCCCCTAGGAAAATAAACCCCCAGAACTCCTTACCCCTCCCACTACCGGGTTCGGGAAGAACTTCCTCCGAGGGAAAAAAGTGGAAAAAACTTGTTTATTTTAACAAAACACTTCCCAACACCAGGAAAGAACAATCCCCAGATGACACAAAACGTTTTCACCAAGGTGAGCGAGGATGGACGAGCTCGGTCAGTCCCTGCTGGGAAGAGTGCAAAGCTTCTGTGGCAGGCTTCCAGAGGCAGTCTCTGATGTTCAGATCCCTCCGTCCGGAGCCGGTGCAGATCTTCGGGATGAGGGGAAGAAGGGAGAGAGAAAAAGGGAGCAGCTGGGGGCAGGAGAAGCTGGGGCAAAAGCTAGGGGAAAAAAGCGGCAGCCAAAGCGGCAAAAGCAGCAGCAAAAGCAGCAGCAGCAGGCCAGCAGCAGCAGCAGCTAAAGCAGCAGGCCCACCGGGCGGGGGGAGGCGGCAGCAGCTTCATGCCAACAGAGGTGGGGGGGTGGCAGGGAGAGGAGTAGTCATAACACTGACCCAGGACAGGGGGAAATACATTGCCCTGAAAAGCAAACTCGGTTATTGTCTAAATTTATTTTGGATAAGGTTTGTGAGGTAGCTGAACAGGCTTTTATCAGATTGCCAACTGTTGAAGTAACTTCTAGTTATGTTAATATTAAACAATATCCTTCTGAGAATTTTTTGAGCTTTATAGACCGTTTGAAGACACAGGTGGAACGCCAGGTACAGAATCCAGCCATGCAGGCAGAACTGATTAAGGAATTAGCAGAGAAAAACGCCAATGAAGCCTGTCGCAGACTTATTCTAAGCCTGCCCCTGTACCCAGGACCAACTCTAGCACAGATGATTGAAGCCTGCACCCGGAAAGCAGAATTGTTCAGTGCTCCTGAGAGGACGCCTAGTCCAGCACCTCCTCAGCCTCCAGCACCTGATCCACCACAGATGAAGAAGCCGCAGTTATCATCGCAGCAGCTGAAGAAGAACACCTGTTTCCAGTGTCAGCAGCAAGGACATTTTGGTAGGGACTGTCCTCAAAACAGGAAACAGAACAAAATCAGCAAACAAAAAAACTAGAACTGAGGCGCGGGCCTGCCTTAAACACCATAGAGCGCCAGGATATAAATTCTGCAGGCTATACTGTAGCAAAAGCCTCTCTCTTAAAAGCAAGGGGGGAGGATGGGATGGACAATGTGGGTATAACAGATAATGTAAATGTTAAATGTTCTCTTAACAAAGTCAGGCAGTTCTGTGGCCGTATTAGGCTACAAACTACCAAAGGTTTTCATTTCAGATCTGCTGAGTGGACCATCATTACAGTGGACATCTCGAGTCCTTTAATTGATATGACGGTTTGCCACATGGAGAGTGAGTATTTTGTTGTGGGAGACACAGCACACACACCTTCAGAAATTGAAATAGCTCCTATGATCATTAAGGGGAAAATATCTGGTGTTATCATATTAGCTCGTTGTCCACAAGCACCTTTCTATTTGGGTAAGGGGCAAGTACTGGCCCAACCTTTTCCTATTCCAGCAAATATCACAGCAGATAATAAGTCACCAGAGGTTTACTGGGCAGAGACAGTGAAAGAGGAAAAGCCTTCTCTAGCATGCAACATGACACATGGAACAGACCATCTACATGTGAAGGGTGTTTTGGATACAGGTTCTGATGTAACCATAACACCTGAAAAGATGTGGCCTTCACATTGGGAATTGCAACCTGTTGCAGGGCAAATTCAGGGTATAGGCGGTATTAAATTGGCGCAAATATCAAAACGGATTGTACAAATTGAGGGACCGGACGGCAAATTGGCCAGTGTTTGTCCGTTTGTAATAGATTATAAGTGTCCCTTGTGGGGAAGGGATTCCATGTCACAAGGGGGAGTTAAAATGATAATTCCAAAAACTCCCCAGGATTTTTAGAAGCGGCCACTTGTGGAGTGCCGGGTCCAGAAGCTAACATGGCTAAGTAACACACCTATCTGGACTACACAGTGGCCGTTAAGAAAGGAAAAGTTACAGGCACTTCAAAAACTTGTAGATGAACAATTGGCAAGAGGTCATATAGTAGAAACAACAAGCCCCTGGAATTCTCCAATTTTTGTAATAAAAAAACCAAAAACAGACAAATGGAGATTATTACATGACCTTAGGGGAATAAATAAAGTAATTCAAGACATGGGATCTCCTCAACCTGGGATGCCTTCTCCAACTATGTTACCTAGAGATTGGCAATTGGCAGTTATAGATATCAAAGATTGTTTTTTCCATATCCCATTACACCCTGAAGATGCTCCCAAGTTTGCATTCTCAGTACCATCATTGAACAGAGAGGCTCCAATGAAGAGATACCACTGGAAAGTGCTTCCACAGGGCATGAAGTGTAGTCCTGCTATCTGCCAGTGGTATGTAGCTTCATTGTTGTCTCCGGTGCGGGCACAGAGAAAGGAAGCAATAATTTTGCATTACATCGATGATGTGCTGGTGTGTGCTCCTGATAACTCCATCCTCCAAAACACGCTTGACCTAGTAGTTAAAGTTTTAACCTCTGCTGGATTTCAATTACAGGATGACAAGGTTCAAAGGATGCCACCTTGGAAGTATCTGGGCCTAGAGATCACTGCCAGGACCATTGTTCCACAGAAATTAGAAATTAATTGTAATCCTAAAACTCTAGCAGATCTCCACTCCCTGTGTGGATCTCTGAATTGGGTAAGACCTTGGTTAGGCCTCACTAATGAAGACTTAGAACCTCTTTTCAATTTATTGAAAGGGGAGAGAGAGCTGGTTTCTCCTAGGGAACTGACACCTGAGGCAAAAGCTGCAATTGAAAAGGTACAGAAAGCTCTGTCTGAAAGGTAGGCACACCGCTATCACCCTGAACTGCCTTTCAAATTAATTGTTTTGGGGAAACTGCCACACTTACATGGTTTAATATTCCAGTGGATTGAGGGGCAGAGAGACTCAATCATAGAATGGGTCTTCCTCTCCCACCAAAGATCCAAAACTATTACACAACCGCAGGAGCTGATGGGTCAGTTAATTCAAAAAGCAAGGATGAGGCTGCGTGAGCAAACAGGAGCGGGGGCAGGGCAGCCTCCCAGCGTAAGCCAGGAGCAGGGTAAAACTTTCTCTGAAGGATTTATTCATAACAAATGGGATTGGTCCCAGCCTGCCCACCCACACAGGCAGTTGCCATTCCCTGCCCCCCCGCCACCGCCACGGCTGATCTCAGCGGGGCAGTGAAGGGGAGGGCAGCGGCCGAAGTGCACACTGCGCTGGAGGTGTTCCTTTTGTCTGGGGACCGGCTGGCAGCAGGCGAGAGTGCAGATAGCCCTCCTTTGAACTGTGCTTTGACTCAGCGGGGCATGATCCCCTTTCCCCTGCAGGCACCTGTGCGCAATCCTTCTGGGTTATCGCTGCCACCTGCAGGGTCTGCGCATGTGTTGGCAGTGATGGGTTCGGAGCCTCTCCTGCTGGAGGCCAACCGCTATCCTGCCGCTGCTGCCATCGCTGCTGTGGGTCATGCAGTGGCTGACGCAATTGCGGCCACAGTCTATGCCACACTGATGACGCTGACCGCTGCCAGGTTGGAGCGGCCTGCGGTGGCTGTGGGCCCAGTCGGCCAGGCGGCCGCATCCCCAAAGGCTGCAGTCTTGCAGCCATCGCCAGCTGGGGGCAGCCCCCTGCCCTGGCAGGGCCGCTCGCTGCTCTCAAGGTTTGACTTGGGTTTGCCAATTTTAATATATTTAGTTTTTTAGAGATAGGATTTAGGAGCAAAGACAAGGCAGGCTTAAATCTTAAAAGGGTATAAGAAGAAATTTATTAATAACAAAAAAAAATTCAGAATAAGATTTCTAGATTATTCCCTCCTCCCCCTTCCCTCATCTTGCACATTTCTTAACAGCAACATAAAGAGAACACTTTAGTCAGTTTTTTACTTAAATAATCATTTCAGTTCACTCTAGAGAGAAAAGTTCCTTTTTTTGGTTTAGGCTTAGGGGGGCGTCTTCAGTTTCATAGTCTGCATCCGCCCAGATCTACAAACCATTAATTTCCTCCCGTCTCCACAGTCTCTCCAGAGCTGTGTGATGGGTTATGCTACACACTTGGGGTACTACTTTTAAAGGCAGGCTGCTGAAAAACAAAATTCTCTTAATCTGTTTTTTTATTAAATGTGTCTGTCTATATTTTCAGTCCCAAAACAGAGAGAGCCCCATTTCATGGAGGCAAAAGGTCTTCTTTTCAAGCACTTAAACCTCCCCAAGTATATTTCACAGTTTAAAGGAATTTTACTGTAGTCACAGTCCCTTTATAGCTCACAAAAAAATGTTTTCAGCTACTTATCAGTGGGAACTCTTCAATCTCTTCCCATCTGGGAAACTTAGCTTTAATTTCACTGACTTCAGTAGACTTCTTGCTTTATTCCTTTCATTCTGGGGAGCTCAGGAGATCTAGAGTCTCATCCAGGCACTAAAAGGGTTAAACTTGCATCTAGAAAGCAAAGGAGCTGGGCCAAAGTCACGTTGGGAAAAACACGGCCACCGGGATCACGTGGAAAAGGCTGGACTTCTTTCCACCTCGTGGTCAGCTGGAGGGGCTCTCCTCTCAGAACAGGGGGGAAGGGAGAGGGCTTCCGTGGCTCCCCCATCCCCCAAGGGGCCAGACCGGGCCGAGCCGAGTCAAGCCCACAGCCAAGCCGAGCCCTGCCGAGCGGAGCCCGGCCGCGCTAGGCCAGGGCTGCACGGGGCCAGGGCCCCGGCTGGAGCCCTCCTCACTTCCGTGGAGTCGGAAGTCAAAAGAGAGCGGACCAACCCCCACCAATGTGATTTATGAAAACGAAACAACTCTCATTGGCCACCTGGGATGTCAACCACCAAATCAGCCCTCTGATTGGTCCCCGCAGGCCACATAGGAAGCCCCCAGAGAGGGGATAGCCCTCCAGTTCCCGGGCTCTGTGCTCTTTCCTCAGGCAGCTCCCTCCCCACCACCCCTCCATGTGAAACCAGCACAGCTGCCAAGGAGGAGGTGGCGTTAGCCCAGCCCTCCACAATGATGATGACGACATTGCTCGATCCTCCGGTCGAGGTGGCACCACCCCCTAAAGAGGCGGGAGTGGTGCCAGCCCACCCATCCACGATGACGTCTGACCCTGACCCACCTGCTGAGAGGGAGGTGCCGGCGCCAGCCACCCCAGAGAAAGGGGCGGCACTGGCTCCTCCCTCCTCTCCAATGTCAGAGCTCGACCCGCCTGCCTGGGCAGGGTCTTGGCTGCCCTTTTCTGCTTCGGCAGGGACAGGGCCACCCTTTTTTTCCCCTCAGCTTCCTTGTTCGTTCGCCCGGAAGCGATGGTCTCTTCATTGGATTCGGTGACTGCTGTGCCGATTCCCCCACCGACCCCAGCGCTGCTTTCGTCAGTCAGAGGAGATCTGCCTGCTGGTCCGATCATGAATGGACCCCTCCCATCAGTGTATCCAGCTGCTTCGCCGCTCCCACCCTGTGCTGACTGTGGCCATGGCCTTGCCCTTGGTTCGGAGGGGGGAGCAGTCAGGGCTGGTTTCATTCCTGCAGCGGGCATGGGGGAAGGGAGTGCTGGGGCAGATGCTTCTGAGCTCAATCCGATTTTTGAAAGGAAATTGTTGACAACTTTCAATGATGGCACCTCTGTGAGCTGGGGGAGAGGCCAGGGCTGCAGAGGGAGGATGTTGTTGGCAGGTGCAGGAGGACGCTGTGGGATGCTGCCCTGGGGTGTACAGCACAGTGGGGATGGATCAGTCCCTGTTCTGCTGCTCCTTCCCAGGGTCTCCCCCAAGGACCTTGCAGAGTACCAGCCATGCTGTTTGCCCCCAGCCTGCCCACATCCAGGCTGGGGCTGCTCACGGGAGTTTTCTCTGCTCAGCATTGGCCTGGCCTAATGTCCTTGAGAGAGCCTGGGCAAGGAGCCTCGAGCCCTCAGGCCCTGCCCTGAGGTGACAGTGCTGCCCCAGTGTAAGAGTCCGTCTAAAAGCCTCTCGTTTGTTTTCCCCAACGACCCTCGCCTGAGGCCTAAGAAGACCCCTCAAACTGCAGTTTAAAGGCGCTGGCCAGGGATGGGAGGAACGCCAAGTGATTGCTCACAGGTGGTGCTCATTGGACCAGGACTGGTTTCTCATGAGACTGGTTTATGGCTAGTCACGCTGCCCTGAACTGTTTACTCTACAAGGCTCCCACAGGTGTGAGGACAATGAACTGGTCAGAGATGGAGTGCCCTGTGTTTGTTTCACCGACAGGGAGTTCGCTTGGACATGTTTTGGGATTGTTTTCCCCAAGGGAACCTGAAGCGCACCTGAAACTCCTCACCTGTTTGGCCAGTCGCCCGACGCCTTGGAAAAGACTATAAAAAGCATCCTCAAATAAAGACCCCTGAGATCTCCCCGGACAGCAATGGACATCTATTGGCTGGTACCACGAGGATCGTCTGTCCGTCTTGGTAGCTATAATCCCAACCCCTTTTCACTCACTCTCTCTCTCTCTCTCTCTCTCTCTCTGTCCCCCTATCACATTTTGTTGGCACTAAATAAAGGTGCATCTTTTGCAAAAGTAAACTGGTTTTGTCCTCTGCTGTGCCTTTTGTGCTTTGAGATCCCTAAAAGAACCTATCAGGACTCTGCATGTGGTGTGGACCATGACACCCAGCAGTGCCCATGTGCCTGTCCCTGCTGCAGCCCCGGCACTGGCACCCCCAGCATTTTAATGTTTCCGATACCATCCCGTCATCGGTCTCTACAGTGCAGCTCCTGGTTCCTCAGGCTGTAGATGAGGGGGTTCAGGGCTGGAGGCACCACCGAGTACAGAACTAAAATACGTACTCAAAACAGAGCACGGCCAGGTGAGAGGCAGGTGGAAAGGCTTTGTGCTGTCCCTGCTCAGAGGATCCTCAGCACAGCCCTGAAGATCTGCACATAGGAGAAACAATGAACACAAAACAGCCAAAATGCTAAGGAAGCCCCCAAAATTTTCCTGAGGTAGGGCCCCAGGGCATTGCCATGGCACAGGGGCAGGGAAAATGTATTGGCTGTGTGCAGCAGAGCATTGAGAAAGCCACTGGCCCAGGCAGCTGCTGCCATGTGGGCACAAGCTCTGCTGCCCAGGAGGGTCCCGTAGTGCAGGGGTTTGCAGATGGACACGTAGCGGTCGTAGCACATGATGGTCAGGAGATAGTACTCTGCTGAAATGAAAAACATAAAGAAAAAGAGTTGTGCAGCACATCCTGAGTAGGAGATGTTCTGGTGTCCCAGAGGGAATTGTGCATGGCTTTGGGGCACAGTGGTGCAGATGCAGCCCAGGTCAGTGAGGGCCAGGTTGAGCAGGAAGAAGAACATGGGGGTGTGCAGGTGGTGGCCGCAGGCTACGGCGCTGATGATGAGGCCGTTGCCCAGGAGGGCAGCCAGGGAGATGCCCAGGAAGAGGCAGAAGTGCAGGAGCTGCAGCTGCCGCGTGTCTGCCAATGGCAGCAGGAGGAAGTGGCTGATGGAGCTGCTGTTGGACATTGCTTCACTTTGGCCATGGAGCCCTGTTGAAGGAAAACACAGTGAGAAGTCAGGGGAGACTTTGCTGAGCAATGTCCAATCCCTTTTTCTCAGCCCTTCTCATGCTGCTCTGTGCCACCCAATTTTCCTTTTGTCAGAGCCTTTCCTTCACCCCCCTGCCTGGAGCTCTGCTCATTGCTTTGATGAGCTGGGGCTCTGCCCATGGACACCGAGGAGTCAGCTCTGCTCTGCAGCACTGGGGTCATGGAAACAGGGACAGGGGCCAGTCCTGGGGATGGACTTCATCAGGGAAACTTCTCTGGAGGCAGAGGAGCTTGGCAGCATCTCCTGTCCCAGGACTAAGGAATGGTGATGGCCAAAGGCAGTTTGAGAGGGTTTCCTGCTGTGCCCAGGAGACAGAGAACTGTGCAGTGCAGCATTGGCTGTAACTCAGTGAAGGGTGAGGGGAAGTGCTCTCTCCATCTGTCCCCAGCTGCCCTTTCTGAGATCGAGGGCAGTCACTGTGTTCCCCTGAAAATCAGCCTGACACAGCTGAGAGGGACCCACAGCAGAGCAACCTGGCTCAGCCTTTCTCAGAGCCTCAGCCCCACTCCTGGCCAAGGACACTCCTGTCCCCCAGTGTCCCCTGGAGGCAGCTCCCAGCTTGGATGGCATCCTGAGGACACACCAAGGGTCCTGTCCATGGCACTGCTTGAGGAGAGTCAGCTCATTCCCAGCTATCCATCCTGCCCTGCCCAGAGCTCCTGGGGCACAGGGAGCTGGGACACCCCATTGCTGTGCTCAGCCTGCACAGGAGGAGCCCAAGGGCTGGGCCTGAGCCTGCAGCTGGAGCTGCCATTCCCAGAGAGCCTGTCAGCAATGTCAGGAGCACCTGGGCAGGGCAAGGGGAGAGAGAGCCAGCCCTGAGGAAAAGCCTTTCCCTGGCCAGCCCTGCACAGCCCCTCCCAGGCAGCACCAGGGCAGGACAGTGGCCCTCAGGCCCTGGTCAGCAGGGAATGGCACATGGCAGGAGAGATGCCCTTCATGTCTGGTGCTGCTCTGCTGGCCCAGGAGGGCACTGAGGGCCCCGAGCCCCCGGGCTGAGGGCTGTGCTGGCTGGGAGGGGACACCAGAGCTGTGCTGCTCAGGGCAGTGTCTGCCCTGCAGGGCAGGGCTGGCAGGTGCCACATCTGCCCTGCAGCAGGGCTTCCCTCAGCACTGCCTCCCTCCCTCCCTGCCCATGGCTCTGCTGCTGGAGCTGTCCCAGCCCGAGCTGTTCCTGTGGCCCCGGGCTCCTTCCCTGCCAGAGCTGCCAGAGCCCAGCCCAGCCCCTGGGCCAGCTCTGCCCTGCAGCTGCTCGGGGTGCAGGGATTAAAGAACAGCTGCCCCAGGCCTGGGCACCATGGAAAGGTGATGCTGGATGGATCTGGGGGCTGGGGAGGTGGAGGCACCTGCTGAGGGCCCCAGGAAAACTCAGTGTGATGGTTTAAGAGCCTCAGCCCCTGCTCTACCCTGCACAGCTGAGTTTCCATTGCCACCAAGCTGGACCTGGGAAAGTGGGAGCACAGATTCAGGAAAGAAGAGATCCAAGCACGAAACTCCTTCCCTGAATGAGCTAAGAAATATCCCTCAGAAGTGGCCTGAGCATGAGCTGGAGCTCTGAGCAGCCCTGGCCCACACAGCACCCTGCACAGCAGCAGGACCTGTCCTGGGAGGAGTCACTCCTTGCACCCACAGCTCCCCTCTGCCATGCACGGGGAGCTCCCAGGCAGGCTGAGAGCTGCCCCTGGCAGGTGGCACATGCCCTGGGCTGGCCAAGAGCCCTGAGGGCTGCAGGAGCTGCTGTGCAGGACAGCCCTGGGCAGCCCTGGCTGCAGCCCCAGCTTCAGCCCCTGCAGCCGTCCCTGGCAGCAGGAGCCGTCCTGCCCTGTCCCTCTGACGGTGCCCAGGGCAGCCCCGCTCTGCAGCACATCCTCCTCCTCTTCCTCTGCCACAGAGAAACTGGCAGAGCCCTCCTGACACATCTCCCAGGCTGTGGGGTGCTGGCTCCAGGAGATCCCTCCAGGAGCACACGGGACATTGCCCTGCACCCACACACTCACCATGTCCAGAGCTGTGAAGATGTTCCCCAAGTGAAGTCTCAGCTCAATGTCTTCCCAGTCCTGATTGCCTTTAGCCTGTCTGTGCCTGGCTCCTGTCCCCTCAGTGCCTGCAGGCAGTGCCCTCAGCATTGCTGGGCTGGGAGAAAAGCTTCTCCCCAGCAGAAATGTCTTTTCAAAGCTCTTCTTGGTTGCCAGGAGCTGCCTCTGAGCCAAGAGCCCAGCCCAGCTCAGCAGCACAGACACAGCACTAGGACTTTAATGACCCTCAGGGCTTTGGTGCTGTTTATATCAGACTCAGTCCCTAAGAGAGTGTTCAAAACTTCTCAAGAACTCTGAGGGACACGACTGAGAAAATGTCCCCAAGGTTCCAGTTAGAGCAGAACACTGCAGTGATGACAGGACAAAACAAGGAAAGGTGTCTCTGATGCTAAGCAAACCTGGATGTGTTTTAGGAACGCAAAGGGCCAAGGCCTGAGCCCCAGCCCCTGGCAAGGCAGATCCTGTCCCTCCCTCATTGCTCAGGGCTCTTCCCTGGGCCACTGGGCTCTGGGGATGTGCAATGCCAAGGGCAGGACCATGGGGCGGCCCCTGCCAGGCTGCTGAGCAGGGACAAGGAGGCAATGAGGCCCCAGCACAGCAAGGCTCACTTGTCCCCTGCTGGCCTCAGGCCCAGGGCCAGCAGCCATGGCCCAAGTGCTGCAGCAGTTGGCTCTGGCAGGGCCTTTCAGCTGCTGCCCATCCCTGTGCCCTGTGCAGCCCAGGCTGTCCTACGGTGTCCATGCCCTGCGCCTCTGTCCCTGCAGGCTGTCGTCATCCCCGGCTGCCCCACCTGGCTGGCCCCTTCCTTTGCTGACAGCTCTGCGTCCTGCCTGCCTCTGCCTGGCCACACAAAGCCCTGGGCTTGATACCAAAAGGTTAAATTCAGTTTTTACTGTGCCTGTGAACTTTCAGCACAGGAACAAGGCATGGAGAGCCTGCTTTCTCAGCAAGGATGTTTGGAAGAGAAGAAGAAGACATCTGGCTCAAGGGTGCAGTGATAGAAAAACAAGGACTGAAACTGGGAACTTGGGGTGGCTTTTTTGGAAATGGGTAAATTTTAATACACGTGTAATGGCTTAATATAAGAAACACACTTGCAGAATCACTTGTCCACGTAAGGTTAAGGGTTATCCCTCACTGGACCTAAGGCCTGAACAAATTGATGCCCTCTTTAGCATCAAATTAATATTAAGGAGTCTTATTCTGATATTTTGGAGATTTGGTGACAGTATGGCCTCATGGACCTAAGCAGTCATCTCTGACACTGCAACCTTATGGAACAAAGGGTCCTTTGTGAGACAGCAGAGCCACTGTCCAGCCACTCTGTCTCCAGCCTGAAGTGCTGCAGAGGTTGTTTTGGCCGAAGTGTAGGACCTGGCACTTGAATTTGTTAAACCTCACATTGATCGATTTAGTCCCTGGATCCAGCCTGTCCAGGTCCCTCTGCAGAGCTCTCCTACCCTCAAGCAGATCCACACTCCCAGCCAACATGGTGCCACCAAGATTTCATGAGGCTCTAGAGTGTCACGATGGCCTCCATGATTCCATGAGGCCCCCCAGTGTCACAATGTCCCTTTGGTTCTATGGGACCCCTTGGTGTCACAAAGTCCCTTGGATTCTTGGGCCCCTCAGTGTCACAATGGAACCTTGGTCCCCCAAGGCCCTGCAGTGTCACAATGGATCCTTGATTCCATGAGGTCTCACAGTCCAGCAATGCTCTCCTTGGTTCCACAGTGGCACAATGGCCCCTTGGTCCAAAGGAGCACCACAGTGTCAAACATGATTCCTTTATTCCATGAGTCCCAGAGGAGCAGCACTGGCCCCTTGATTCCATGGGGCCCTGCAGTGTCGCAATGGCCCCATCATTACACGAGGTTGTGCTGTGTCACAATGTTTTGCATGGTCCCACAAGGCCCTGCAGAGTCACAGTGACCTCTTGGTTGCATGAGGCCTCCGAATGCCACCATGAATTCCTTGGTGCTGCAGTGTCACAATGGAGTCCTGGTCACACAAGATCCTGCAGTGTCACGAGGGACCCTTGGTTCCATGGGGCACCACAGTGTCACAATTGTTCCCTTAGTTCCAAGAGTCCTTGCAGTGGAACAATGGCCACTGATTCCATTGGGCCCCAGTCTCTCACAAGGGTCTCATTGGTTCTGCAGTGGCACAATGGTCCCTTGGTTCCCAGGGCCCTGCAGTATCACAGTAACCTCTGTGGTTCCACGAGGCCCCAGAGTGTCACAATGGACTCCTTTTTGTGAAGAATATTTCTTAATGTCCAGCCTAAACCTCCCTTTGTACAGCTATAAGGCTGTGTCGTCTTGTCCTGTCACCGTTCCCTGGGAGAAAAACATGAACTCCCCCCCATCTGCACCATCCTGTCAGGGAGTTGTAGACAGTGATGAGGTCTCCCCTGAGCCTCCTCTTCTCCAGGATAAACAACCCCAGCTCCCTCAGCCACTCCTCACAGGACTTGTGTTCCAGACCCCTCACCAGCCTTGTTGCCCTTCTCTGGACATTCTCTAGCCCCTCCGTGTCCGTCCTAAATTGAGGGGCCCAGAACTGGACACAGCACTCGAGATGCTGCCCAACCAGTGCTGAGCATAGGGGAAGAATCACTGCCCTGGTCCTGCTGGCCACACTGTTCCTGATCTATAGGACTTCAAGGGGCTGGATAAGGGAAATGGTGGGAAGGGAGTAGGGACAAAGTGTGATTGATTGTCAGGCATGACGGTTCTTGATTTTCATATCTATTGAGACTGCATTAAAAGGTGCTGGGGGCCAATATCATTTGGACATTGCTTATATCCTTCTATAAACAGGAAAAGACAACAAGACAGAAAAGTTCTCTCTGTATTTTTTTAATGGAATGCAATTTTGAAATCTGTCTAATTAACCACAGAAGAATTGAAAACGTAATTATTTCTAGGGGCTTTTCTTGTTTTGATTTTTTGAACAAATGATTATGAGTCTTTTTCACTTAATTTCTCAGTTGAAGAGCTCAAGAAAGAAGAGGCCTCTGGAGTAGTAAAATTCATCAGAAACCTCCAAGTGGCTGAGGATCCACCCTCATCAGAGCTGCCCCAGCTTTGGGATGGGCCTTGGAGCAGGAGCAGCTCTGGAGGGCCCTAAGGCTGGGGCTGTTGTGCTGCCCTGGGGAGATGGGATGGCAGGAGGGGCTGCAGAGCTCTCAGGAGCTCAGGGAGAGGGGAGCAGGGCACACAGGGAGCCTCCTTTTCCCTTGGCCAAGCACCTTCCCATGGCTGGGGCTGAGTCCTCTCTGAGCTCAAGCTGCTGCTGTGCCCTTGCAAGGGGCTGAGGCCATGGGGCCACCACCCAGAGCCCCCTGCCCTGAGCAGAGCTGTGGAGCCAGAGCTGGCTGGGCTATGATGGGGAGAGGCCCTTGGTGCTGCAGAGAGCTCAGGGCAGCTGGCTGAGCTGACACGAAGCTGGCCTGGCCTGAGAGAGCCTGCCAGAGAAACCAGCAGTGTCCATCAGCCTGGGTGAGTGTGCAGGGGGAGGAATCAGCCCAGGGCTTGTGGGGCAGGGCCAGAGCCTGTGGAAGGCATTGGAAACAGGCAAGTGGCCAAGAGAGGAGGCTGCTCTATGCCCTTGGTGGCATGCACACAGCAGGGAGGGGGCCCAGGATATTTCTTACCGCCAGCCTCTGTCCCCAGCCGTTTCCAGCCCTGGCTGCTGAGCCCAGGTTTGTCCTGGGCTGAGTTTGGCTGTAGCCCAGCTCCATCCTCCTGCGGGGCTCAGGGCCTGTTCCCGGCCATGGCCAGCCCTGCCGGGCCTCTCTGCTGGCCCAGAGCCCGGCAGAGCCTGGGGCAGGGCTGTCAGTGCAGCCCACAGGTGCCACGGGCTGTGCAGGAGCTGGCAGAGGCTGCCCAGCAGGGAGGCCATGGGGCACAGAGCCCCAGGGCTGCTGTGGGCACCACGGCTGCACCTCCAGCTCCAGAGGAGATGTGACAGATGGGAGCAGAGACAAATAATTCCTGCTGGATTCTTTATTGTGTTTGCTTATACAGGAGACCTGCATCCATATATAGAGGAGGTGTTTAGTGTCAGATAACACTGCTAGAGTGATAAGAATAGTATTATTTTGCTGAAAAAAATTATTTCATGCACACTGCACAATGGGAAAAAAAAAAGCACATATAATTAGAAGAGCATCTGAGTTTTTCAGAGGATGAGAGACTCATTGATGTTCCAGCAGTCAAACCTGTTCAAATACTTTCCTCAGGGCTTCTTTGAGATGACAGCTGACCACCAGAAGTCATGGGCAGCCAGAGCTCTCCATCCTGTTCTGGCAGCTTTTGTCTTAGAGAACCCTTGCATATAGGGAATTTTTCAGGGGGAGTATCAATTTTGGCTGTGGGCACCTGGAAAGATGGACGATTCTTTTCCCTAGAAAAGAAAGCATGGGGCTCTAGTTCTCCAGGGGCTGATGAGAGGCGACCCTCAACAGTCCAAGATCAGCCAGACCTTTTAGGTGTCCCCCCAGAAAGCCAAACCAGCCAGATCTGTTCCATGTCTGCTTGGTTCCACAAAGCCTCACAGTGTCACAATGTTCTCCTTGTTTCTGCAGTGTCACAATGGCCCCTTGTTTCCATGAGGCTCTGCAGGGTCACAGTGACCCTTTGGTTCCGTGGGACCCCACAGTGTCACAATGGTCTCCACGGATCCATGGTGCCCTGCAGGATCACAACGGCCCTTTAGCTGCACGAGTTCCTGTAATGCAACAATGGCCTCCTGGTTCCACAAAGCCCTGCGGCTTCACACTGGCCCCTTGGGACCATGCAGCCCAGCAGTGCCACAGTGATGTCCTTGGTTCCACGGAGTCCCTACAGTGTCACATAGGCCTATTCATTTCAGAAGGCCCTATGTGGAAACCCAAAAGAAGTTTTCCCAGCTAAGAATTGTAACCCCTGTTCTGTTCCCGAAGCCCTCTCACTGTCTGTTAACCCTTAAGTCACTCCCACCCTAATTTCCTGTTGGTCTTTTACTCTAGCCCACCCCTCTAGCACCCTGTGTAATTTAGTAATTGGTCCCTAGGGCTTTCCCCGCCCTGCTTATCCCATGTACTTTAGCCTGAACCCTCTGAGCTCCGGGGCCTTTGTTCCCTGAAACCCAAACCATGCGTGGCTAAAACAAACATCTTTGGAAACCCTGCAAAGGCCTTCCTGCTCTTTCACCCCAAGCAACATCATAAAAGCATCAAATGGCGCTCCGAACCGGGACTCTTTTCCGTGAATGCATCTACATCAACCAGCCAGAGACTGACTTTTAATCTTACTGTGGTGAGTTTGAAACTCTGCAGCACTTTTTGCTTTTTTCTCCTTTTACTCTCGCGTGCTGGGAACAAACTTGGGGTGAAAAATGCCAGTGAGATACATGTGCTCACAGAAGGAACTTTATCTCCAATTTAAAAACATTCTTCGTCGCAGCAATTCTAAGTTTTTAAAGGAGGATTTGAAGCTTTTAGTTTGCTGGCTGTGTGAAAATTTTCCTTATGTTTCACAAGAATCATTTTTTAATGATGACTTTTTAGAAGAGGCTGTGGGAAAATTGCAAAGTGAACACTTTTCAGTATCAAAAACTCTACGTTTGTTTATTTTAATTAGTCTAGGTGTTCAGCCTTCTAATGAATGTTCAGAAACTACTAAACCCCAGACAACCCCCTTCCTCTCGCAAGAAAACTTGTCTTCCTTACGCTTTCTCCTCTCCCGCGCTGCACAATATGGCGACGACCGCGTGGCGCGGCGCACGGAGCCCCCCTCCGCTCCCTTGTCTGAGTCGCGCCCCTCCTCGCCTGTTCAAAACCCTGCCCCCGAGGCCACCCCGCCCCTCGAGCGGCTGTGCGGAGCAGCTGCCGCGGCACAGAGCCCGCAGCCATCGCACCGCCAGGGCCGCCGCCGCCCGGGCGCTTCCAAAGCCAGGAGCAGCGGTCCAGCCTCAGAAGTTCTGCACCAAAAGCCACGCTCCCACCAGCAGCAGCCCGCCGCATCGCCCACGCACTTGCCGCACTGCCCTCTCGCCAAGAAAGAGAGCAGAAGCAGCCGGCCGCAGGCCGCCTGCCCTCCGAGAAGCCCCGTGCTCCCAGCACTGCCGGCACGCGGCGCATCCCCCGTGCAGAGCTGCCCGCACTCCTTTAACCCCACCGCTGCCTGCCTGCAACAAAAGCAGCCCTGCCAGCACCAGCACGTCCAAAAGCACAGCCACAAACACAAATCCACCAGCAAAAATAAAATCATCATTGCTAAAAAAGTTTTAGGAACAGTCAAATGGTTCAATGTAAAAAACAAATATGGATTCATCACCCGAAATGATACCAATGAAGACATATTTGTCCATTAAACTGCAATCAAGAAAAATAACCCTAAAAAATGTCTCCGCAGTTTAAAAGATAAAGAATTAGTGGAATTTGACATAGTACTAGGGAAAAAGGGTCCTCAAGCAACAAATGTTACTGGACCCAATGGATCTTCTGTGAAAGGAAGCATCTATGCACCAAACTGCAATTACTTTTCAGCTACTAAAAAACCTTGTCCTTTACACAAGCCAACAGCCTTCAAAGCACAGCAGCAACGCAAAAGAAAAAACAGCACTAAAGACCACTCACCTGTCCTACAACAAAACATCTAATACTTCATTTGCAAAACCTGCCAAGCAAATAAGTGCCTTCCCCCAATCCCTTTTGCCTCCCTATTTCCCTTCCTCTTTTCCCTTTACCCATTCACAAAATAAGTTCTTTCAAAACTTCCCCAAATTCAATTACCCGTTTTTACATTCCCTCAAATCCCTAACCCCCTTTTCCCTCCAACGTTTCCCTCCCACTGCCATGTTTCTCCCTACCTTTGCTACCCAAACACCAATCTGTTTTTCTAAAATTCCTTTGTAATACAAAGGGGGGGATGATTTGGAGGGAGGGGGAGAAAAGAAAAAACAATTTCTCAAAGTAACAATTTTTGTTTTTTCTTTAAAATTAATTTGTATTTAGAGTTCCAACAGGTACAGCACTTCCAATTTGCTGACAGCACCAAAGTGCCACTTCACGCTGAAAAATTCCTTTCCTGTCTCAGTTTCCCGACAAGCCACGCTGAAAAAACTTCACGTTTCTTCCTATCAGTTCCAAGATGCTTCAAAAATTTCTTTTTACACTAAGGACTCAAAAAAAAAAATAGCTTGCATTTTAAAAATTGTTTTACTTTGTGCTTTTACTTACCTAAACCACTTTATTTTAATATTTAAAAAAGCCTTCTTAATTAATAAAGAAAAGGGGAATTGTGGAAACCCAAAAGAAGTTTTCCCAGCTAAGAATTGTAACCCCTGTTCTGTTCCCGAAGCCCTCTCACTGTCTGTTAACCCTTAAGTCACTCCCACCCTAATTTCCTGTTGGTCTTTTACTCTAGCCCACCCCTCTAGCACCCTGTGTAATTTAGTAATTGGTCCCTAGGGCTTTCCTAGCCCTGCTTATCCCATGTACTTTAGCCTGAACCCTCCGAGCTCCGGGGCCTTTGTTCCCTGAAACCCAAACCATGCGTGGCTAAAACAAACATCTTTGGAAACCCTGCAAAGGCCTTCCTGCTCTTTCACCCCAAGCAACATCATAAAAGCATCAGCCCTACAGTGTCACGATGGTCTCCATAGGAAGGAAACCACGGAGCCCCAGTGTTTCAGGAGCTGATGAACTGCAGTCACCAGAGGCCAAGGCCAGATAGACCTGTCTGTCCTGGCAGATTTGTCTGGTAGCAAGCTTTGGATATACACAATCAGCCCTTGGGCTGACCGGATCCCATAGTCTCACAATAGACTCCTTGGTTCCATGAGCTTTTGTGGTGTCACAATGGACTCCTTGGTGCCATGGGGCCACAAAGTGTCACAGTGACCCCTTGGTTCAGTCACAACTGTGATGCCTTAAGATTTTCGCCTTTTTATTTTTCAAATCATATAGTGCATTAGTGCATAACTCTAAACTCCATATAAAGTGTTAGTTAACTGTTTTCACATTTTCATCAGACAAAACAATTTCTCTGAAACTCAAGGACACCCTATAGACTCAGTCCCCAAAAAGTATAAACAAAAGTGAATTGGGGGGAGCAGCTGGGGGAATATGACTTCATTACCTGAAGCTGTAATTGGAGGATTAATCCTGATATGCAAACGGACCAAGCTTATATCTGTCTGAAAAACTTGTCACCACCGTCCGTCTTGGATGTAGCTTCTGGGAAGCTTTTGTCTACCCAAGGTGTATCTACTGAAGGCCTTTAATAAATACCCACTTTATTCTATAACCTTGTCTAGCCTCTGTTCTAGGTAGCCACTCCAAAGCATTACCTGTAGTGTCACAATAGTCTCCATGATTCCCTGAGGCCCTGCATTGCCAAAAAAGACCATTGATTCTATGACAATCCACAGTGTCACAATGAGGTTCCATTGAGCCTAACAGTGTCACTAGGGTCCCCTTGGTTCCACAAGGCTCTGAAGTGCCTCAATGGATCTTTGGTTTCACAAAGTATAAAAATGGCCTCCATGGCTTCATGAGGCCCTGCTGTGTCACAATGTACCTTTGGTTCCATGGTGCCCCATAGTGACACAATGGTATCCTTGGTTCCACAGTGTCAGAATGAACCCTTCAACCCATGGAGACCCACAGTGTCACTGTAGTGCCCTTGATTCCATGAGGCCCTGCCATGCTGTAATGGCCCCTTGGTTCCAGTGGGTCTGTAGCAATGTATCTGAAGAGTCTAGGCCATAATCTGTATCAAGTGCACCAGCCAAACTATGTTTAGCTTTTTTCTACATTTCTTAGTTTAGGCCATTGTTTATAGCAGGTGCGCTGGATGAGCCCTTTTTAAGTGTTTTTCTGCAGTCTATCAAACTTTCTGGAACTCTTCAAGGCTACTGAAACATAATTTGTGCTAAATTGGGAGAGAAGAAGCTGAAAAACAGAATACCAAGATTAGAAGACCCAAGATAAAGGTGGGAGGTGATGCTCTGGACTGCAACCAATCATCTTACCTGCAAGGCTCATGCAGGGCATGTGGACAAGATAGAGGCACCAACCAAAAATGCATGACGGCATTAAAAGCAGTTTTAGAGTGCATAAGTAGGGTTAAAAGTAAACAATAAATTGGCTTCTGCATAATCATATTGAGCTGCTGTCCAGAAGTCCTTTGTTCCCGCATGGGTTCCAAAGTGTCAGAATAGTCTCCATTGTTCCACGAGGCCTCGCAATGTCACTGTGGTTCTCTTGGTTCCACAGGGCCCCACAGTGTAACAATGGACACTTGGTTCCATGAAGTTCCTCAGTCACAACGGTCTTCTTGGATCTGCAGTATCACAGTGGCCCCTTGGCTCCATGTGACAGTGCTGTGTCACAATGATTCATGGCTCCATGAGGTCACAGTTTAAAAACAGACTCTTGATTCCATGAGGCCTTGCTGTGACACACTGGACCCATGGTTCTATGAGCTTCCGTAGTGTCACCATGGTCTCCTGGGATCTGCATTTTCACAATGGACAATTGGTTCCATGGAACCCTGCTGTGTCACAATAAACCCTTAGTGCCATCAAGTTCTGGAGTGTCACAATGGTTTCCCTGGTTCAGTGTGGTCTTGCTGTGTCACAATGGCTCCTTGGTTCTATGAGCTTCCATAGGGTCACAATAGTCTCCTTGTTTCTGCAGTGTCATAATGGACCCTCAGTTCCATAAGGTTCCTAAATGTCACTGGTCTCCTTGGCTCCATGTGGCCCTGCAGTGTCACCACAGCCCCTTGGTTCCATGAGTTTCTCTGCTGTCAACAATGGGTCCTTTGTTCCAATGAGGCATCGCTGTGTCACACTGAATCCAGGATTACATTAAGTTCTTCATTGTCACAATGGTCCCTTGGATCCATGAGGTCCCATAGTGTCACCATGGTCTCCTTGGTTCTGCACTGTTACAATGGACCATTGGTTCCATGTGGTGCAGAATTGCTATAACTCCTTCCTAGCTATTTACTGTGGTCAGTTTCTAACAAGGAGCTAGGCTCTGCATAGGACAGGACCAAGGATTCAAAAGAGGTCCTTTGCCTTTCTCAGGGTTTGTAGTTTATTTCATGGTGGTCCAGGAGCAAAGAGGAAGAAGGAACTGGGTAGTGGCCTTTTCTGGGAAAAAGGCAGGAAGGAATCGTTGGCCTTCTGCCAATGGGATAAAAACAGAGGGTAAGGGTTATACTTTGGGACATTTACAGGGGTTTTAGGACAAACCATTTCTTATACCGCTTGGATATTGAATTACAACAATGTGGCCTCGCTGTGTCACAATAGTCTTCTTGATTCCATAATTCCCCTCAGTGTCACAATGGAGCCTTGTTTCTGCGAGGCTCTGAACCGTCACAATTGTCTCCTTGGTTCCATGAGCCCCCTCTGTGTCACAATGGTCTCCTTGGTTCCATGAGGATACAAAAGTTTTGAACAAACATTGTGCAAATCCTGCCTAACACACCTGGAAACATCTGTCTGCATTCAAATGAGGCATTAAAGGTGAGGATGGCATCAGCAGCTTCCATCTGCTACAGAGATCCAGGGAAAAGACAGGAACAGAGAATTCAGCTGAAAGACTCAGAGAATTCTGCTTACAGAGATCATTTCTGGTCATGCTGTCCCTTGTAGAAAGGTGACACCATTCCAGGCAGCCTGTACTGAGCATGTGGTTCCTGAGTGGGGTCTGCTGTTCAGGAAACCTGCTCGGGCTTTTCCATTTTTTCCTCAAAAACAGGAAAACTTCTCCTAGGCCTGTATGCAGTCAGAGCCCTGAGGAGAGCAGGTGGGACATGGTGCAATGGGCTGGGAAACCCAGCTGCAGAGCTCAGGGCACAAGGTTCTGCTGCAGGGCACAGGGATGTCAGTCCCAGGTGGGTGATGTTAGACATGGTGAGGTTGGGAGTGAGGAGCAGGTTCTCCAAACAGGGTCAGCCAGCAAGGGGCTCATTCTTCTGCATGCCCAGACCTGCTAAGGAGACATTCAGCATCAACATCACCTGGAGAATGCTTCTATCTCCACTTCTCTGACAGGAAAAATAAAACAATACTCACATGAATAAAGAAAAAAAGTAATGAGGCACACATTTAAATCTTCCTCCTTTAAAGAACTCCAAACTGGCTCGAATCAGCTGCACAATCCCTGGAGATGTGAAGACAATGGAAGAAAGACAAAGAGCTCCCATGGGCTTTCTGTATTTTAATGAGCCCCAAGGTGGATTTGGGGCTGAGCCCAGGACCCTCAGGCACTGAGAGAAGGTTGAAGAAGCTGCTCAAGGAGTCAGAAGTAAACTCCAAGTCCCTTGGAGCATCAACGGCCCCATTGAGGGCAGGGACTGCCAAAGCCTATCCAGGGACTGGTGAGAGCAGATTCTTGAGGCCAGGACTGCAGGACCCAAAGGCTCTGAGCAGGGAACTGCAATGCTGAGCAAGGCCTGGGCTGGTTGGAGGAAGCAGAAAGGCCAAGGCCTGAGCCCAGGCCTGGGACAGCAGGGCCTGTCCCTCATGGGTGGCTCGGGGCTGTTTGTGGGGCAGTGGGATGTGAGGGGCAGCAAGGAAAAATGTCATCAACCTGTGTGACACTCCAGATGCTCATGGAACCAAGGGCCAGTGTGACACAGCAGGGCCTCATGGAAACAAGACACCCTTGTGAGCCTGCAGGGCTGTAACACTGAAATGCTGGGGGTGACCAAAGTTTCCTTTACACCAGTTTGGTGCACAGGAGAAACCCTAGCCAGATATTCTCAAGAGGTCAAACTGACACAACATTTTATGGCAAAGCATAAAAAAGCAAAGAACTTTGGAAAGAATTTATTATAGCTACAAATTCAACATAAAATACTTATCATACCAGGAACTTCATTAACATAGCCCATTTAACCTCAGAAACCTTTAAACACTTAAATTGTTGAGGTACCCAGAACTATTTCATATAAAGAGGATTAGAAGGAGAGGAAAGAGAGAGATGGAAAGACAGAAGCTCTATAGAAAGACACACATGGCTACCAATTCCTAGGGTTCCAGCATGGGTGAGACACAGACCCCAGGAGAAAGCAGGGTATGGACCATGGGCTGAGTGCGTGCTCCGTGTTTTAAGCCCCTGGGCCTTCGTTTGCCTCACCCCAGGTGGGACTTGTGATTGCTCAGGCAATCAGAGCCTAGGTCAGCACCACCCCACTGTATGGCTGATTGACAGCTCATCCTGAGGTGTCGCGGGACACTGATCTAATCCAGCCTCTGACAGCTACCATGGTGGCACTGCAGAACCTCATGGAACCATGGGTCAGTTGTGACAAGGACAGCAGCAGATCCAAGGACACCGTGGAGACGCTATGGAACCTCATGGAACCAAATAGACCATTGTGACACTCTGGTGCCTCATGGAATCAGGGGGACCCTTGTGAAACTCAGGACCCCTGTGGAACCAAGGGTCAAGGATGAAGCTGTGGGGCCCATAGAACCAAAGAGCGCGTCCTGCAATCTCTTCCTTCCAGCTCTGCTGCAGATGGATCCTCAGCAACTTGGAGGTTCCCTGGTGAATTTTAATTCTCCAGAGACTTGTTCAGTCTTCAGCTCTTCAGTTCAGGAATTCAGTGACAAAGGCTCATTAATATTTCAAAACACTCCAGCAAGACAAGCCTCTGGGAATAATTTAATTTTAAGTCATTAATTCTTCTGAGGTTAATTATACAGATTTCAGAAGTGTGTTCAAAGACAACATACTATATATTTTTTAAACATGCAGGGTTTTTTGGCCAATTTAGTTTTGTTTTCCTGTTTATACATTGCTATCAGCAATCTCCAGTTGATATTGATCCTGAGCCCCTCCTAATGCAGTCTGAACAAATATGAAAATCAAGACCCTTCACGGCTGACAATCAGTCACACTTTGTTCTTATCCCCAGCCCACCATGTCTCTCATTCAACCCCTGGACACAGAGCAGCCTTGTGCATATCTCAGCTTCCTCCACCCCAGGCTGTGCCTGTAGCTTTCAGCTCCTTGGCAGCAAATTGCACCTGCTTTCCTTGGAGAAGGAGCTGCCTGAGACACAGAGGGATGTTCATTTACCGTCAGCAAAACAAAAATCAAACGCAGGCACAGCCCACGAAAAAAAAAAAAAAAAAAAAAAAAAAAAAAGAAGTCCAGCCCACGGAGTGCTGGGCAATGGAGCCACATCCAGGGGTGTCCCCAGAGCTCAGGATTTGGGCCAGGTCAGATAAATTTCTTTATTGCTGATCTGGATGAAGCCATGTAGCTGTTTTTTCCTGGGTTGGTGCTTTCCAGTCCCAAAGCCTAACAGCTTCAGGTCTAGATTTCTCTAGACTTGTGGCTGTCGGGCTAACAGCTACCCACTAGTGGAGTATAGAAAGGTTGAGACAAAGTAGCACTGCTTCTGAAGATAGCTTTACTTCTTCAAAGGGAGGTACAACGATGTCTGAATATATCAGATAACAAAGGATTTTATAGGTTTACAAAGGATTGAAATTTCTACCAATAAAACTACAGCTTTTAAACTAACCAATTATCTTAAAATTCTTAAGTAAAAAAGGACCAATAACTTGTTGGCTTTAAGAGCCAATAGAAATTTAAAAAGATAACAGGGTTTTTGATAAGGGGCATGGGGAGTCGGTTGTTAAGCATTCAGTAATTATGGGATGGAATTCCAGGGATAGATTTTAGGGGGAGTAACATTCTCTACAATTCCTTTCTCTGTATTTACAAAGAGAGCGTCTTTAATAGTTTTCTTAAAACATTGAGTTAAACATGAAAACATAGCTAGTACAACAAGAATAACAATAAAAATCCACAAAATTCCTTTGACCAAGGACGAAGCCCATCCTGTCAGTCCCCATTGGCCAAAAAGATTGTTGACCCAGTCGGGAGTGGTTTCGGTTTTGAGGTCCTTCACGAGGTTTTTTAGCTTCTGGATGTTTTCTTGAATGGATGTGGAGCGGGAAGACAGGTTGAAGCAGCACATTCCTTCAAAGTCTTCACAGTCGTGTCCATGGGAGAGCAACAAAAAGTCAATTGCTGCCCGATTTTGCAAGGTTGCATGTCTTATGGTTTCTTCAACTTTCAAAAGGTCACTCAGAGCAGCAGATGTAGCATTGGCCTGCTTACTAAGCCAGCACCCTAAATGATTAATGTCACCAAGGGCTTTTGCTGCGGCTGCCCATGGTAAAAACAGAGAGGCAGCGAATCTTTTGGGTCTGTTCCAAATGTACATTTTGGGATCACAATTTTCGTCAAATTCAGTGTAGGATCTTTTTTTGCGTTTTGAATTATTTCTTTTTTCCAATTGTGTAATAATGTAATGTTGGGGGTGAGGGTAGAAAGCTTCCCAAGACTACAGGGCCCTCCTTGAAGACGAGAGGGGATTCCAGCCCAAACTCGGTCACCACAGATGAGGAACATTCCTCTGGGCAGTTTCTTGGGATGAAGGGAGGACTCTGAACTTGTGGGAGCGGTGTAATTACACCAATTTGGATAGTTGTATGCTTTGTTGATGGGTGATATGTCTTTTCTATATGTGTTTTTGTGCAGATCCAATTCATGTATGTTTTGTTTTGGGCGTTTAAAGTAAAACTTGACACAGTATGTTGCTTTGGAGGACACCAACAAATCCAATTCTTGAGGCTCCTCAAGGGCATTTGGCAATATTTTTGTCCAATCATCCCAAGTGTCCACGGGGTTGGGCCTCTTACCTGTGGTGCGAAGGAGTTCTGAGTTTTGGATGGGCCATTCATCTGCTGTAAATGGAATTCCCACTAAACATGTGGAAAGTGGGTTGTCAAGGCTGCCTAGGGACAAACATAAGTTATCTTGTTTTAATGTCTTTGCTAGAGTCACCCAAACATTGTGGCTGGGTTGTGGGCTCATCCAGCTGAGGGCATGAGGTATGTTGAAGAACATCCAGGCAGCAGTAAAAGCAACACCAACAAAGACATTTTTCATCTTTGAACAAGGATGAGGCTTCTGATAGGAAATACAAGCAAAATTCGTTATTTTGGAGAGAGGAGGGAGAGGATTTTTCCTTTACCTTTCCTCCCCCCTTTTTTTTATCATTAAACACACAAAAAAAACATTAGGGTTGAGGGTTTTTGTTGACAAAGTAATATTAAAAGCAAGAAAATTTTTAACAAAGGTTAATAATTTTTTAAACTAAAACTACAGAAGAAAAAACAACTTAATTTCAGCTTTAAGGCTTATCTGAGGCAGCTAAAGGCTGCTTGATTTTTTGTTTCGTTTGCTGTCATGTGACAGGACGATTTTTACTTTGGTATATAGGTGCTCTGCAACGCCTGCGTCTCCAGGCAGAGCTGGTCTGGTTTTGAGGGGGTTTTGTGTTGGATTGAGGCGGATTTTTGCAGGTGCTTGATGGGGTGGGTTTTGCTGTGCCCAGATACGATTTTATGTTTTTCCCTGGGTACCATTTTGGCCTTGATGGCAGAGATACGCAAGTGCATCCCCTTCCCCAGGTAATTAATTGAAAAGGCCCAGAAATTTGGTGTGTTTCTGGGTCCTTTACCAGCACAGGTGGTTTTTCAGTGATTTTGGCTTGGGTGGAGTTTGAAAAATGACGCAGAATTGGGGGATCAGGTTCTGAAGCCGTGCAGTTTAAGAAATTAATGACATAGAGAGCTTTGCAAAGTCTTTCAAATGGAGACAGAATTTTTGTGTTTATTTGTTGCTGGTTGAGAACTCTTTTGAGGGTTTGATGAGTTCTTTCTATGATAGATTGTCCTGTGGGATTTGCAGCAATTCCAGTGGTGTGTTCAATTCCCCATTCACTGAAGAACTGTTTCAAATCTCGGGATTTGTAAGCAGTTCCATTGTCAGTTTTAATTTTTTGTGGAACCCCCAAAGTGGAAAATGCTAGGAGAAAATGCTTGATAGCGTGAGTGGCCTTTTCTCCTGCATGTGCTGATGCAAAAACTGCGCCAGAGAACGTGTCAACCGACACGTGCATGTATTTGGACTTCCCAAAAGATGGGAAGTGAGTCACGTCAGTCTGCCACAGCTGACAGCTGTTCAGGCCTCTGGGATTGACTCCTGTATCCATAGAGGGTATTTGGTAAGTTTGGCAGCTTGGGCACGTTGCCACGATGGCTTTTGCCTGGTCTTTTGCAAGTTTGAACATTCGCATGAGAGCGGGCACATTTTGATGAAAAAATGCATGTGACAGCTTTGCCTGGGCAAAGATGTCAGGAACATTTGCAGTTTCCAGGGGCATGGCTAGAGCATCTGCTCTTCTGTTTCCTTCTGCAATAAAACCTGGAAGATCAGTGTGTGACCTTACTTGAACAATGTGGTAAGGCTCTTTTCTGTGAGAAAATCAATATGTTAATGTAGAAATTAATTGGTGCAGTTTTGGATTGGGAATATCTTTTAAAAAGGCGTGTTCTGCTCGCATAGCTATACCGGCTACATAGGCTGAGTCTGTGACCAGATTAAAGGGTTTGTCTTTGAATTTTTCAAAAACTCTAACAACGGCTGCTAGCTTTGCAATTTGTGGAGATCCCTCCACTATCTGAATATCTGATTCCCAGTTTTGGGTTTTAAGGTTTTTCCAAGTCATAACTGACTTGTGAGAGGAGCCTGAGCCATCTGTGAAAACAGTTAGAGCTTTGAGAGGGGTTCTGCTTTGAACTAATTTTGGAATTAAGTGAAAACTTGCATCTTTATTGAAAAGCTTATGCTGGGGTAATTAATTTGAAATTTGGCCAGTATAGCTATCTAGAGCAATTTGAAGGTTTTCATTGGTTTGAAGCAAATGCTCCAGATTTCCAGTGGTCAGTGGCAGGTATATGTAGGTGAACTCACACCCAGCGAGGGAGCGGAGGCGAGTTCTGGCCTTTTTTATAAGAAGTGCTATGATTTCTTGAAATGTGGTAATTGTTTTTGTGGGTTGATTGCTTGTGAAGACCCATTCAAGGATCAGCAAAGGGTTTGAGAGTTTGGGGTCCCATTGGACGATCAGTCCATGAAAGTGAGGATCTTTTCCCAAAACGGCAAATTGGAAGAGTAAATCAGGTTCAAACCGATGGGTTTGGCATGAAGAAAGGGCTTCTTGGACTTTGATGATGACCTGTTGAGCTTCTGGCGTCATGGTGCATGGGGAGTCGAGGTCTTCTTTTCCCCGAAGAAGGTTGAACAGGGGAGCAAGTTGTTTTGTTGGAATTCCCAGCAGGGGGCGTACCCAGTTGATGGATTTGCACAGGCTGTGCAAGTCTCTTAGGGTTTTTGGATTGTCCTTGATGGAAAGCTGCTAAGGTACGATGGTTGTTTCACAAATTTTCAGTCCAAGGTAGTTCCACGGGCTGGTGTACTGTACCTTGTCTTCACGAATTTCAAATCTGGCTTTTTCAATGTTTCGAATGGTTGCTTTCACTGCTTTGTCCAAGTAGACTTTATCAGAGGCACAGATCAGGATATCATCCATGTAGTGGAGGAAGATAACATGTGGAAATGAGCTTTGAAGGGGGGAAAGAACATGAGCCACATAACATTGACATATGGTGGGAGAGTTTTTGAGTCCTTGGGGAAGGAAAATCCAGTGGCACCTTTTGAAAGGAGCTTCCTTGTTGAGAGAGGGAACGGAGAAACCAAAACGTGGAGCATCTTCAGGGTGCAGTGGGATGCTAAAAAAACAGTCTTTGATGTCAATGACAACGAGTGTCCAATTTCGAGGCAGCATTGACGGAGAAGGCATGCCGGGCTGAAGAGGTCCCATGTCTTCAATGACGTCGTTGATTTTGCGAAGGTCTTGGAGAAGCCTCCATCTGTTTGTTCCAGGTTTTTGAAGAACGAAGACAGGAGTGTTCCAGGGGCTTGTGGTTTCGGTGATGTGGCCTTTGGCGAGTTGCTCTTCCACCAGGGCATGCAATGCGAGCAGTTTGATTTTAGACAGGGACCACTGCTCCATCCGCTGGGGGTTGTCACTTTTCCATGTGAGCTTCGGGGTCGGTGGGAGAGCACGCTCTTCAGTGGCCCCAATCAGAAATCCTGGCATTGGACTCAAAGGGAGACGCCCCATTGGGACAGGACATCTCTGCCCCACAGGGTGATGGGGGCTCTGACCACAAACGGGCGGACAGTTGCCAACTTGCCTTCAGGCACTTTGATGACCACGTTGTTTGCGCTTTGCATGGACACGGTGACGCCACCAGTTCCGGAAATCATGACAGCTACCGGTTGCAGGTCCCAGTTGGATGGCCATTCCGAACGGGTGATGATGGTGACATCGGCTCTGGTGTCGATCATTCCTGGTCTGAGAATTCTCTCACCTTTGCAGAGGATGTTGCATTCAAGGATGAGGTTTTGGGATCCCATGATTTGCACCCACAACACAGAAGGGTTGAGAGGGATTTGCTCATTGTAGTTTTTCGGAAGCAGGAAGGCTTGTGCAATTGGCATTCCCTGTGAAAGGAAAAAAGGTGTGTCTGTGCAGCGAAGCTGGACAAGGATTTCTTGTCCAGAGTGAACAGTCTGAATTTCTGGCAAAACAAAAATTTGCTTTGCACTGTGTACAGTATCACCAAAAATTAAAATGTCCCAAGGTCCACCTGGCGGCACGCGTTTTCCTGTAGGAACACAGTAAAATTTGCTGTCCGTGAAGTTGTAACGCAATGAATTTACCAGCTCACGTTTGGCTCCCAGTGATACTTGGGCGTGTGCTGGACCATCTTGATACGTTCCGGAATTTGACTGATTTTCATAGGCGGGACAGTGGTAGTGATGGCTTTTGATTTGTTGTCCTGGCACGGTGCCATTTCTGCGCTGCACTGGCGGTTTTTTGGATTCTGTGGGTGCTTTTGCTGTTTTTGGGGCTTATGATGATGGCTGGGGGGGTGATGGATTTGTGGCTTTTTTGGGCAATTTTTTATAAAATGTCCAAGTTCCCCACAGTAGAAACAGCGGGCATTTTCTTTGGATGCCACTGCTGCAAAGGCTCCTGAGACTCCTTCAGCAATGCCTTTGGCCACTGCCTGGGCTACCGTGTTTTCAGTGGACATGTGGCGGTGGCAGGTTTCCACCCATTTGTTCAATGGTGGGCTCTGTGTCGAGAGGCAAGGATCTTAAAATGGCTTTACCTTGATCATTGGCATTGCTCATAGCAAGTTTGCATAACAGTTCTTTTCGCGGCTCTGTGCTCGCTAATTTGTTTTTCCAGCATCTTTCAGTCTGTCTACAAATTTGATAAAGGTTTCATTTCTTTTTGTTTGATGTTGGAAAAATGCATGGTGGGAGGGAGTCATCAGGTGTGAGGAGTATGGATGCTTTTGCTGCATTGGCAATGTCTTGCACGTCTCGGGGCAAAGTATTTGCTTGGTCTGAAGGCAGTGTTAAATTGCCTTCCCCAGCTAATTGTTCCACTGTGAAATTTTGACGATTTGCATCTCTTGCATAATTATCAGATAATGTTCTTAGGGTCTTTTTCCAATTTCTTTCAAATAACATCAATTCAGCAGGTGATAAAAGGCATTGTGCAATATTTCTTAAATCATGTGGTACTAATACATAGGCAGAAAAACTGCCTCCAAAAAATTTTATAAATTAGGGTACTTCTTCCATGTTCTTTTGCAATTTTGGATAATTCAGTTAATTGTTTCGAATAAAAATTCTCCCATTTAGCATGATTGGTGGCACCACCTCTGCGGCCTCCTTTATATGTTACAGGAAAGGCAGAAATTCTTTGGGCTATTTGCCAATCACCATTTTGTGTTGCCAAAAGCTTAACATTGTCCCATGGGTCTTGTTCATCTGCTGAATCATAAGACTCAGTGCCCTCAGAAGATGTAGAAATCTTACACCTCCGGCGGGTTTTACAACGCTTAGGAGGGAACGGGCGAGGGGCATGGAGGCAGGCAGGGGGCAGATGGCTGGGAAGGCAGCGTTGGGGAATGGGTGAGGCCTGGTAAAAACTCGGCTGAGTTCAATCGGTTTCGCTTTACACGGTGGCAGCGTGCATTAGAAATGGAAGCAGGCGTCAAGAAGAGGCAGCAGGCAGAGCCGGGAGGGAGGCAGAGGAGGCGGGGGTGGGTGGTGGGGAGAGGTGTAATGCTGAAGGAATGCGGTTCCCGTGGGCGACCGTGAAGAGTGAAAGCTGACCGGGTCGGGGGGAACTAGTGGTGGGAGTTGAGGCAAAGGTAGAGTGGGGGAGGGGAAGGGTGGTTTTGAAACCAAGAATTAACTGTGGGGGCTGGGGCGCCACATGGGGCTGGAAAACCGCCTGTAGGAATGGGCAATGGCGGCACGTGTTGGTTTGAAACAAGCGGGCTGTAGTGTATCTGTACAGACTGGTGCGGAAACGGTAACTGCGTAGCGAACGCCGACTGTGGGAAATGGGACACTGGTGAAAGGTGCATCGAATCCGCTGCGAACGCCACCGGGCGCCTAACGGGGGAAGATTAGCGGGTGGGACATGAGATAGAAGCTGCCCCGCTCCCGAGACTTGGGGTGGTAGCGCTGCGCTGAGGGAAGCGCGCCATGAGCCCCAAGTGGGGAGCCGGGACCTGCTCTCTCGGCAGCGGCGGCGAAAGCCGCCTCCCTGGTGGGAGTGGGCTTTTGAGGCCGCGCTGCATCGACAGGGGGACGCCACCCTGGGCGGCGCTGCGGGTAACTTGGCGAAATTGCGGGGGGGTTTGGGGGCACGACCGACCAGGATCAGAGAGGGAGCCACGGTAAATTATCAGGGCGGGAGGACGGATCTTTGGCCGCCGTGGGAGGGGAGCGACGCGATCTACGGGCTCTTATTATTTGTTGAAAAATAGGAACCCACTCTCGCAGCTTCAAGATGATTTTGAGTTTGTAAAGAATAAATATATGTTCTGACTGTATCCCAAAAGTCAAAGCTGAAGCAACGGAATCAGCATTAGCATCAGGGAAATGAAGAAATATAAATTTAACAAAAGATTTTAAGGTAGTTTAAGAAAAGGAATTTTTGGAAGAATCAGAATTATTAGTAGATAATAAACTAAGGAGGTGGGAATATAAAGCATTCTCCGTGGCGGGTAGGAGGTCTTGGTGAGCCGCTTCACCCATGGAACCCGCTTTCCCGCTAGCAGAAAAAATATTAAAAAGAAAAAATCCTAAAACTGCTTTTGATCGTGATAAAGAGAACGCTACGCTTTTAAAAGGCTAAATGCTCACCTAGATTTTTAGCCGAATGGTCAACTGCTAACAGGATGCTAATGGCGCCCAGTCCCGTCCCGTCTCCGGGTGTTGACGATGAGCCGACTTGGTGCTAGTCTTATAGAACAAAGACTATACACCGCCAGGCATTTTCAGCGCTGCGAAGACAGCCGAGGTGCTGTTCGTCGGGTCCTTGCATTTATAGAACTCGTTCGCAGCGCCAAATGTAGCTGTTTTTTCCTGGGTTGGTGCTTTCCAGTCCCAAAGCCTAACAGCTTCAGGTCTAGATTTCTCTAGACTTGTGGTTGTCGGGCTAACAGCTACCCACTAGCGGAGTACAGAAAGGTTGAGACAACGCAGCACTGGTTCTGAGGATAGCTTTACTTCTTCAAAGGGAGGTACAACGATGTCTGAATATATCAGATAACAAAGGACTTTTATAGGTTTACAAAGGATTGAAATTTCTACCAATAAAACTACAGCTTTTAAACTAACCAATTATCTTAAAATTCTTAAGTAAAAAAGGACCAATAACTTGTTGGCTTTAAGAGCCAATAGAAATTTAAAAAGATAACAGGGTTTTTGATAAGGGGCATGGGGAGTCGGTTGTTAAGCATTCAGTAATTATGGGATGGAATTCCAGGGATAGATTTTAGGGGGAGTAACATTCTCTACAGGCCATGGAGGGCACCCTCAGTCAGTTCCCAGGTGAGCCCAAGCTGGGTGGGGGTGTGGCTGTGCTGCAGGGCAGGAAGCTCTGCAGAGGGATCTGTACAGGCCGGAGCCATGAGCCCTGGACAATTGCATTAGGTTCACCAAGGCCAAGGGCCGGCTCCTGCCCTGGGCTCACAACCACCCCAAATCCCTGGCTGTGCCGTGCCCCTGATCCTCACAGCCTGTCCGGTTTCCTTCATGCCTGCATTGCCAGGGACTTTCTGGGACAAGGGAGCTCTGCTATTGGTATGGAGAGAGGTGCAAGTGGCAATACTGCAGTGGGATCCACAACTCATCAGGTTTGTGTCCTTTGGGGCTCAGGAACTGGTGAGACTCAGAGGCATGAAAAGGTTTCACTTCATGACCAACATAAAAAATGTGCCAAAGGTATAATTTAATAAACATCAAAATTCTTCCCTCAGCTGTGTGCAATGTCAAAGCAGTACCTGATGTATCCGTCATGTACAAGGGATTTCCATACAGGAACAGTTTTAGACAAAGACATTAGAAAGGGTGATCCTATGATAGACCTAAACACAATTAAGATGTTGACTAATGTGGGATGACTAGAGGACAACTGGAGGACAAAATCTGGGAGCAATGTGAAGGCCATAGAACCAGCTGCTCTAGTGAAGAGATGCCCTTAGAGATGGCCATTTAAACAGGAGAGGTGGAAACACACAAATTAAGAGAGACATGGTATAATAAACAGTATAGTGGTAATACAGGTAGAGGGGAAGATAAGTATTTCCTCTCCTGCCATCAGTACATATCCAGGAAATTTCCATTTTGTCCTGGTGGGAAAACATTGACATTTCTTAAAGTACTCAAATGCCCCGGCTAATGATATGTGCTCATGCACCTCTCAAGCTGCAGGTCCCCTCACAGCCACAAGGGCTCCTAATTTACCAAAATAAGAGTATTGGTATAATACCGATACTCAACTGTGACGGACAAAAGACTCTCCAACAATTTAAAGTTAGAAAGTGTATGTTTATTCAGTGCTGGTAAGCAGCGTGAGGTAATCCTCTAATACGCACTGCAAAACCACAGGTGATCACAGAGTCAATTTATTGGCAAAGGATTTAAACAAATACATATTCATAATAAAAGCCCCTCCCATCCCCCCCCTCCCCGCTTCCTATGATAATTAGCTTGAATAGCTGTTAAGCATGCGTGATTGACTTCTTAGATTCAGTCTATGTCCGGGATTGATGTTTTGACTAGCTCCTCTCCCCGGCCCCCCTCCCGCTCCCCTCCCTGTCTGCATAGAGGTGTCTGCGGCGTGGCGGCCCCTCCCCCGAGCTGCCCGGCTCGCTGCTGGCTTGCCCCCGGCTTGGCTGCTGCTGCTTGCCCCCGGCTTGCTTGCTTGCCCCCTGGCTGACTGGCTACCCCGGCTGTCTCTCTCTCGCTCTCTCTCTCTCTCTCTCTCTCTCTCTCTCTCTTTCCCCTCATCCAGAAAACCGGAACCGGCTCCAGAGGAAAACAGATCTGAAACTCAGACTGCCTCTGGAAGCTTGCCAAGAAGCTCTCTGCCCTTCCCAGCGAAGATCTCTGAGCTCGCCTCACTCTCTCTCGGTGAAATTTGTTTTTTTTTTTTTTTGTTATCTGGGTCTGACTGGGAAGTGTTTTCTCTTGTGTTTTGTTAATAAATAAGTTTTTCCCACTTTCCCCCTGAGGAAGGAAAAGAGTGGAAAAAAAGTGGAAACAAATTTATTCTAATACTATTATTTTGTTTTCAATTGTTGGTATCGGTATGTCGATTGAATCCATGATGTCTTTGGTTGTGGGAGTCTGCCTGTATGTGTGGTCATTGGGTTTCTTTGAAATGTTGATACCGTTGTGGTCTTTGGGTTTATTTGCTTATCCGGAAATAGCTCCGATGCTGTCTTTGATACGCAGTTTTTGTACTAAAGGGATATTAACAAAAATACTCATCGGGATAGGTGTGGTGGTAATGATATGCAGGAGCGTTATAAGAATGTTGGAATTGGCCTCCGGAATGTATACATCATGGTTTGTGCTATTTATTAGAGGAGAGGCAGGCAAAGAGGATTTCCTGCCTCTATTACCTTTCCTCTCCTCTGAATTAGTTGCAACTCTATTAGAAAACATTCAGATCTCCCTGACTATCAAGGAGACCATCTTTCTGGCAGTAAATTCAGTAAGTTTTGTCTACACTGTCTGTAGTTTATACAGAATAAAGGCTGAGATTTCTAAAGGGGCTGAGAAGACTCCTGATTTAGGAGTCAAGTTAAGCAGGAAGAACCTTGAATGGAATGGGAAATGGGAGGAAATGGGCCAGATTTTAAAGGAACTCTCCGACCCCATAATCTGGGAATTCCCACCTGAACAGATTCAGGATCCAATCAAGGTTGCAAGGTACTTAAAGAAGGAATGTCAGGATGGCCCTAAAGAGAAAAGGATTATTACAGTGAGCTGGGCCCTGGCACATGCATATTGTACCCTGCTAGGCAGTATAGAGCGAAACACAGAGGAAAGGGAACAGGGAGATAGATTATCTACTACCCCAGTCACTCAGGTTGCTACCAACCCCCTAGGCTTAAACCCAGCAGCTAAACTGGATAATAAGCCCCAACCAATGGCTGTTGCTACTAGCACAAGGAGTGGGAAGTGCACAAAAAACACCGATCGGCCAGTGGATGACGATGATGATGATGCTGGAGAGGGACCCTCAACACCTCCTGATATAAAATCAGGAGCCAAAACAACCAGTGTAAGAGCAGAGGCCAACAATGAGTCTCTTTCCTTAAAAGATCTTCGTGGGTTAAGAAAAGATTACACCCGGCGACCTGATGAATCTATAATCAGCTGGCTAGCTCATCTCTGGGATGCGGCAGGAGAGGCTACAGTTTTGGATGGCACTGAAGCGAGGCACCTGGGGTCTCTGTCCCACGATCCTGGTTTTGACCAAGGCGTGATGAGGGAAGCTAACCGTCAAAGCCTCTGGGCCCGGGTCCTGTATAGCGTGGCACAATGATATCTGTTTGCGGATGATCTATATATGCAGCAGACCTGATGGAGAACCATTGAGCAGGGGGTCCAACGTCTGAGAGAGATGGCAGTAGCAGAAATCATTTTTTCGGATGACATAACAACTAGAAATCCAGAACTCGTACCATGCACACCGGTGATGTGGAAAAAATTTGTGCGGCTCAGGCCATCTGAGTACGCCTCTGCTCTAGCAATAATGAAGCAGGAAGAGATGTATGAGACTGTGCTCGATATGGCGAAGAAGCTCCGGGCATATGCTGACGCTGTACATGGCCCAACCCATGCCAGAATTGCAGCCATGGAAACACGTTTACAGAATCTGGAGGATAAGATAGAGGAAAATCATAAGAAGCTCAGAGAGGAGATTAATGAGGACCTCCTCCAAATAGCGGCTGTGCAAATTAGACGACCCGGCACCCAATGCAGACGTTTCTCTGATGGTGAGAAGAGGTATACTCCACGTGCTGAATTGTGGTTTTTCTTACGTGATTGCGAAGAGAATATGAAGCGTTGGGACGGAAAATCTACAGCTGCTCTGGCACAACGGGTGCGGGATTTGAAGGAAGATAAGACTCGAAGAGAAGGTTCAACCAAAAAGAGAGCAGCTCCAGTCACCCGGAACCACGACGCCAACTAAGAGGAGGATGACGACATGTTGAATCCGCTGGAAGGAACTTCTACAACCTATGCCCCCATAAAACAGGATAAACAGGCTTAGAGAGGCCCTGCCTCTAGCCAGGGTGAGGCTAGGGAGAATTGTGTGTTCTGCACTGTGTGGATTTGGTGGCCTGGCACACCGAAACCACAAAAGTATAAAGCCTTGGTTGACACCGGTGCACAATGCACCATATTCCCATCAGGATATGTGGGGGCAGAATCTGTCTCTCTTGCTGGTGTCACAGGTGGATCCCAGAACTTTACTTTGGTGGAAGTGGAAGTGAGTTAGATAGGAAAAGAGTGGAAAAGATAACCAATTGTGACTGGCACAGAGGCCCCGTGTATTTTAGGAATAGATTTCCTTCGAAGCGGGTATTTTAAGGACCCAAAGGGATTCAAGTGGGCATTTGGGATAGCAGCTGTGATGGCAGAGAGAATCTGGCAATTGAACACCCTGCCTGGATTATGTGAGAATCCAATTGCCGTCGAACTCCTGAGGGTAGAGGAGCAAAAGGTACCGATTGCCACTTCAATAGTACATCGCCGGCAATATAGGACAACTCGAGATGCTGTGATTCCCACCCATAAGATGATCCGGGAGCTGGAGAGTCAAGGGGTGGTCAGCAAAACCCACTCACCCTTCAACAGCCCCATCTGGCCTGTGCGCAAGACTGATGGAGAATGGACACTGACTATAGACTACTGCGCATTGAATGAAGTAACCCCACCGCTGAGCGCTGCCATGCCGGAAATGCTGGAACTCCAGTACGAGCTGGAGTCCAGGGCAGCAAGGTGGTATACCACCATTGACATTGCCAAAGCGTTTTTCTCCATTCCTTTGGCTGCAGAGTGCAGGCCTCAGTTTGCTTTCACCTGGAGAGGCGTGCAGTACACCTGGAACCGACTGCCGCAGGGGTGGAAGCACAGTCCCGCCATCTGCCATGGGCTAATCCAGGCTGCACTGGAAAAGGGTGAGGCTCCAGAACATTTGCAGCACATCGATGACATCATTGTGTGGGGAAACACAGCAGAAGAAGTGTCTGAGAAAGGAGAGGAAATTATCCAAATCCTCCTGGAAGCCGGTTTTGCCATTAAGAAGAGAAAAGTTAAGGGACCTGCTCGTGACATCCAGTTCCTAGGAAGTTAAGTGGCAAGACGGAAGACGTCAGATTCCCACTGATGTTATCAACAAAATCACAGCTATGTCTCCACCCACTAACAAGAAAGAGACACAAGCTTTCTTGGGTGCTATAGGCTTTTGGAGAATGCACATCCCCGAGTACAGTCAGATTGTGAGTCCTCTTTACCAGGTCACTCGGAAGAAGAATGATTTCCATTGGGGCCCTGAACAACAGCAAGCCTTCGCCCAGATTAAACAAGAAATCGCTCATGCAGTAGCTCTTGGCCCAGTTAGGACGGGGCCAGATGTGAAGAATATGCTCTACTCTGCAGCCAGGAACCAGGGTTTGTCTTGGAGTCTGTGGCAGAAGGTGCCTGGTGAGACTCGAGGCTGACCCCTGGGATTTTGGAGCAGAAGTTACAGAGGATCGGAAGGCAACTATACCCCAACAGAGAAGGAAATATTGGCTGCCTATGAGGGAGTCCAAGCCACTTCAGAAGTGATCGGTACAGAAGCACAACTCCTCTTGGCATTCCGTCTACCAGTGCTGGGGTGGATGTTCAACGGAAAGGTTCGCTCCACTCACCATGCCACCAGTGCCACATGGAGCAAGTGGATTGCCCTTATTACTCAGATTGGAAAACTCCATCACCCCGGGATTTTAGAAATAATTACAAACTGTCCAGAAGGTGAAAGATTCAGATTCACGGATGAGGAAGGAGAGCCAGTGACCCGGGCTGAAGAAGCTCCGCTGTACAGCCAGCTACCGGCAGAGGAAGCACGTTACGCTCTATTCACCGACGGTTCTTGTCACATCGTAGGGATGAACCGGAGGTGGAAAGCAGCTGTATGGAGCCCGACACGACGGGTCGCAGAGGCCACTGAAGGAGAGGGCGGATCAAGTCAGCTTGCTGAACTTAAAGCTATTCAACTGGCCCTAGACGTTGCAGAAAGAGAGAAATAGCCAAAACTCTATGTGTACACTGATTCCTGGATGGTGGCCAATGCTCTGTGGGGATGGTTGAAGAAATGGAAAGAGGCGAACTGGCAGCGCAGAGGAAAACCAATTTGGGCTGCTGAAGAATGGAAAAACATCGCTTCTCGGTTAGAGAATCTACCTGTGAAAGTTCGCCATGTAGATGCCCATGTCCCCAGAAGTAGAGTCAATGAAGAACAGCAAAACAATCAGCAGGTAGATCAGGCTCAAAGATAGGGGTGTCTAAGATAGATCTTGACTGGGAGCACAAGGGAGAGTTGTTCCTAGCACGATGGGCCCATGATGCCTTAGGCCACCAGGGTAGAGATGCCACCTATAAGTGGGCACGAGACCGAGGGGTGGATCTTGCCATGGACAGTATCACACAGGTTATCCATGACTGTGAGACATGCGCCGCCATCAAGCAGGCCAAGCGGGTGGAGCCTCTCTGGTATGGTGAGCGGTGGTCCAAGTACAAGTCCGGGGAGGCTTGGCAGATTGACTATATCACACTGCCTCAGACCCGCCAGGGCAAACGTTGTGTGCTGACCGTGGTAGAAGCCACCACCGGCTGGTTGGACACCTATCCTGTGTCCCATGATACTTCCCGCAACACCATCCTGGGCCTGGAAAAGCAGGTCCTTTGGAGGCATGGTACCCATGAGAGGATTGAGTCAGACAATGGGACTCATTTTAAGTATAACCTCATCATCACCTGGGCTAGGGAACACGGTATTGAGTGGGTGTACCACATCCCTTACCATGCACTAGCTGCAGGTAAAGTGGAGAGGTACAATGGATTGTTGAAAACTACCTTAAAGGCATTGGGTGGGGGATCTCTCAAGAACTGGGAGTAGCATTTGGCAAAGGCCACTTGGTTAGTCAACACTCGAGGTTCCACTAACCGAGCAGGTCCCGTTCAGTCTGAGTGCCTTAATGTCGTAGACAGAGACAAAGTCCCAGTGGCCCATGTCAGAGGTTTGCTAGGGAAGACAGTGTGGATTAATCCTGCCTCGAGTATAGGCAAACCTTTGCTCAAGGACCATGATGTACTTGGTGGATAATGCAGAAAGATGGAACAACCCGCTGTGTACCTCAGGGAGATCTGATTGTAGGGTGAATTATACACAAATATTATTGTTGAGTGTTACCAACCCAGGACACCACCATTGCCTGTGTGCTAGATCTTATGAACATGAGACAGAAGGGGATGTGTAAGTGGTGAAGGCCTGAGCAAGTGGGAAGAAGGAAACGTGTAAGTGTTGAAGGTTTGAGCAAGTCAGAGGAGGTTTTTACATTGTGTTTAGGGAGTGTATATCCCAATCGTGTGTCAATGATCACGACATGGGATAAGGGGTGGAATGTCCTGGGTTGATGTTATGATTAGCTTTTCTCCCTGGCCCCCCCTCCGAGCTCATCTCTCTCTCGGTGAAATTTGTTTTTGTTGTTTTTTTTTGTTATCTGGGTCTGACTGGGAAGTGTTTTCTCTTGTGTTTTGTTAATAAATAAGTTTTTTCCACTTTCCCCCTGAGGAGAATTCTTTCTGAGTTCTTTGGGAGGTCTTTCCCCAAATTTGTCCTAAACTTGGACAGTCTGGGATCGTTTTTTGTGGGGAGGGGTCTTAAAAAGAGGAAGTAAGGCGAGTCTTCCTCGCCCTGAACTCACGACCTTTTCTATCAATGACAATACAAATGATTTCTGGGGATAGTCCAATTTTTTAAAGAATGGGTTTCCGGTTGCATTGTCTATGTTTCTTTGCGTCCGCTCACTAGTTTCCTCTTTTCCCATTGTAAGCGCAGCTGAGCAAACATAAAATGACAGACAATCAATTAATTTTAGTTTCAAATAACTACCTCAAGCCCGATTTTCTTTCTAACTTTCAACTATTTTCAGCAAGGTCTATCTATACATTTGATTTTTAAATAATTCTAGTAAATAACTTACTTTTAACTACAATCCTAATTTTACTAAGATTAGTGTTTCACTGAAAGTGACAGATGCAGGGATGGGGATGAGATGGAGGAGGGCTTCAGGTAGGCAAATGCTGCAATTCTGACAAACAGGGAGACCACAGCCAGGTGAGGGAGGCAGGTGGAAAAGGCTTTGTGCTGTCCCTTCTCAGAGGGGATCCTCAGCACAGCCCTGAAGATCTGCACATGGGAAAAAACCATCAACACAAAACAACCAAATCCTAAACTGACACTTAACAGCAAGAAGCCCAAGTTCCATGAGATAGGAGTGTGAGCCGGAGAGCTTGAGGATCTGTGGGATTTCACAGAAGAACTGGCCCAAGGCATTGCCCTTACACAGGGGCAGGGAAAATATATTAGCTGTGTGCAGCAGAGCATGGAGAAAGCCACTGGCCCAGGCAGCTGCTACCATGTGGGCACAAGCTCTGCTGCTCAGGAGGGTCCCGTGGCGCAGGGGTTTGCAGATGGACACGTAGCAGTCATAACACATTACGGTCAAGAGGAAAACCTCTGCTGAAATGAAAAAAATAAAAAAAAAATTAATGTGCAGCACATCTTGAGTAGGAGATGGACCTGGTGTCACAGAGGGAATTGTGCATGGCTTTGGGGACGGTGGTGCAGATGGAGCCCAGGTTGCTGAGGGCCAGGTTGAGCAGGAAGAAGAACATGGGGGTGCGCGGGTGGTGGCCGCAGGCTACGGCGCTGATGATGAGACCGTTGCCCAGGAGGGCAGCCAGGGAGATGCCCAGGAAAAGGCAGAAGTGCAGGAGCTGCAGCTGCCACATGTCTGCCAATACTAGCAGGAAAAAATTGTTGATGGAGCTGCTGTTGGACATTTGCTGTGGCTGGACATGGGGACCTGTTCATGGATAAAGGACAGTGTCAAGTCAGCAGAGGTTGCCTTGAGCCAAACCTGGGCCATTCCCTGTAGACTGTTCCACTGTGATTCACCCACCCTTTTTCCTGCTCTGGGAAAACACCCAGGTCTCTGACTGAGCTCCAGTTGTCCTGTGTGAGAGGGCCAGGAGCAGCCAGGTCTGTGCATGGGCGCTCTCAAGGAGCCATTCCTGCTCTGCTGCCCTGGATTTGTGGCCTTGTGGCAGAGGGACAAGGCAGGATATTCAGGATTTTTCAGTGGAATCAGTCCTAATGCAGAAAGACTTGGTAGCTTTTGCACTCCCAAATCTAAACGATTGCAGGAATTTGTTTTAGGATTTGTTTTCCTACCCACACATCATTTTTGGTTCTCTGAGGACAGAAATCCCCTCTGCTGCACTCAGAGTTTGCCAGTGAGATATGTGAGAGGCAAAAAATTTCACTGTGGCCCAGGGCAAGGTGAGAGACTGGATGGGCTTTTTCTCAACTACTCTGGGTTTGCACCTTTGGCTGGAATCAGAGCAAAATCACACTTCTGTGTCACCCTGGGTTAAACCAGACCCTGACCAGAGCAGAGGGATCCCTGAATGTCTCACCCTCTCTAAAGGTCTCTGAGCAAGGTCTCGGCACTCCCTTCTGCCAAGGACACTCACAGTTCCCTTGGCAAAATCAACAGCATTTCCTCAGCTCTGGCATCTCTGCACTTCCCTGTGGGACACTCAAGGAACTCTGAGAGGCTCCGGCACAGATTTGCACCCAGGAGGACAGCTCAGAGCTTGGAAGGACACAGCAAGGAGACCTCCAGGTGTACCTCTGTTGGGATCTCAGGGAGGGGGCTCAGCTCATTCCCCCTTCCCATGGACTGCCTTGCCCGCAGCCCCACAGGTCAAGGGGAAGCTTGGACACTCCATTCCCATGGACATCCCTGCCTGGCAGGAATCCCAAGGGCAGTGCCTGACTCAGCTGCTTCAAACGCTAGAGCGTCCATGAGAGCAGCAGATTACAATGACGATATCAGAGGACTGCAGGAACAAGAGAAGATGTTGTGGTACTGTGCCCGAGAGGGCAAGGCAAAGACATTCAGGCACTCAGGGCCATGTTCCCATACCCAGCTGTGCACGGCACCTCCCACAGACCAACAATGCCCCCCTGCCCCCAGCACTGCTCTGTTCAGCTCCCTCTCCTTCCCTGAGCATCTCCCTGGGCCTGAATATTTCCCTCCTGAGAGCTGCCCTGTCCCTGCCAGGCTCACAGAGCCCATCCCACCCTCTGCGCACACTCCTGGCCCTACAGAAACCTGCCTGTCTGCAGGGCCCTGGCTGGGGCAGGTTCTGTCTGCAGGTGGGCAAGGGCAGCTCAGGAGAGCCCTGCTGGGCTCTGCAAAGGTGATGCTGGTGCTGCCCAGGGCTGAGGAGTGGCTGAAGGCCCTTTGGGAGGCTCCCAGCAGAGAGACTGACCACCCAAAGTAACAAATCTGGAGTCTCTGTAAATGTTCAAATATTACTTTGATGACCCTGTGTGTCCCTTTCAGCTCAGAATGTTCTGTGATTCTCTGATTACAATTTCTGTTCTGATTCTCTCATCCCCCTGTTGTCTATAATCAAAAGAGAAAAAAAAACATTGCAAGAGTGTTAGAAAGGTAAAGTAAAAATCAGACCTCTATTGGAACCTTCCAGGTACCCCAGTGGGAATGAGGAATATCCGGCCCCCAATTCCAACAATTTATTAAGGTTGATTAATTAGGATATTTAATAGGAACATCTAATAGAGATTCGGTTTCCCCTGTTTGCTGGAATGCTGTAACTCCTTCCTAGCTATTTACTGTGTTAATCTCTGAGAAGGAGTTAGGCACAGCATGGGATAAACAAAGGTTCAAAGGAGGCTCCTTGACTTTCTTAATGTTCGTAGTTTATTTCATGGTGGTCTCAGGGCAAAAAGAGAAAGAGGAACTTAGATAACGGTCTTTTCTAGGAAAGGGTCAGGGAGGGGAATTTGGCTTTCTGACAATAGGATGGGGACAGGGGGGAAGGGTTAAAGCATTCCTTATACCTCTGGTATGGGGTTACAACATCTCCCCGTTTTCTGTTTAATAAGTAGGGGAAAGATATTGGATTTATTTTGATTTGAATTATGACCTTGCCCACCATTTGTAATTGGTGGGACAATTAGATTGTTCTATGTTTTTCATTTCTATGTGATTGACTACAGAGGTAGAAGGAATGAGACAATTAATAGCTTTGAAAACTAAGTGATGTAGGATCCCGAACGCCATTATTACAAGGAAAAGAATAATAAAGAATAACAGAATTGTTTTAACTATAGAAGTCCACCAACCTGAGAACCCCCAGCCTTTGAACAGTTCATTGAACCAATCTTCTGATTCTTGCTTCACTTGTCCTATCAGGCTATTTATGTTTCGAAGGGCAGCGTGGACGTTAGGAGATTTTGAGGTCAGATTCATGCAGCAAAGTCCTTCAAATTCCTGGCATTCATGTCCATGCAGTAGCAGAAGAAAATCTAAAGCAGCACGATTTTGGAGTGTGGTCTGCCTGGTAATTTCCTCATCTTCTAGGAGGGAACTGATGGCAGTTGATGTTAAGTTTGCCTGTTTTACGACCCAACACTCTAGGTGGCCTTATTCACCTAGAGCTTTGGCTGCTGCAACCCACAGAAGAAACACAGACACAGCTATTCTTTTTTATTTGGCCCAATGGAAAGTATCAGCATTACAGTTTGGATCCAATTTGTCAGCACTTCTCTTTTGTATTTTGTCAGCCGATTTGTTCTTTTGAGTCCAATCACTAATTAAAGTTTCGTTGGGTGCTAACAGGGACAACCGCCCGAAGGTACATGGCCCTCCTAAAAGCTGAGAAGGAATTCCTGCCCATGCTCGGTCTCCACAAATTAAAAGCAATCCCTTTGGGAGACTTTTGGGACTTGAATAAGTTGGGGTGTCCATTGAAATATGGTTTAAAATATTACACCAGTTTTTGGCCATGAATCCTCTACGAAATTTTCTTATGAGATGGAACTCATTAGTGTCAGTAGGTTTTGGGACAATATTAAAATGAATGCAGTATTGTGCTGGGTAGGAACCCAATAACTCTAATTCTTGGGCTTCCTGAGCTGCTTTGGGCAACTTTGGCAGCAAGTCGTCTATCGGGGTATTACTCATTACAGCCTGCATCCTAGGATTTTTGTAAAATGAAATGGTGTGTGACTTGGGAAGTTCGTTGGGCTTTTGTATTTCAAAGCTGCCTGAATATTCTCCAGCCTTCAATGGGACTCCTACCAGGCAGGTGGACATAGGGTCTTTGCTGCTGCAGTGGACAGACATATGTTTTCCTGTTGGAGCGTCTGTGCCAGGGTCACCCAAATGTTTTGACGTGGCTGAGGGACGATCCAGGCTGCTGCCAAACTATTCGGTGTTAACAAGAAGACAAATTTGAAGCGGTTCCTCACAGGGTTGAGAGGAGGGTAGGTTTTCTCTAAAAGGAAAAACAAACATTTTAAAATACATTAAAAGTCTTTGTCTGCCGGAATGTAGTCCTTTATGAAGAATCCTCCGCCTCTTTCAGACGACGTCTTCTTTTCGAAGCAATGGTTAATTGCTTCTCATCCCCTTCTGCTGGAGTTAGATATTTGGGGATAAAAGGTTTTACCCACTTCTGGGGAATCCACCGAGGGCCTGAGGGAGTGGATATGCACGCATAATCACGGCCCCAGATAACAAGCTCATAGGGACCTTTTGTTTCACATGTTTCTGGGTCCCTAATCATAACTGGTGGATGCTGAGACAATTTGAACTGTTTACTGCTGTTAAAGTGACGTACCACAGGAGGACTCATGTTTTCGAATAAACAATTCAAGAAATTGATAGTGAACAGGGCCTTACAGAGCTTTTGCTGTGGAGATATCCACACAGTTGAACTGCTCTGTCTAGCCAGGACCTGTTTGAGCATCTGGTGGGCACGCTCAATCACAGCTTGGCCTGTGGGGGAGTGGAGGATGCCAGTTTTATGTTCCACTCCCCACTGCTGGACAAATTCCAGGAACTCCTTGGATGTGTACGCTGGGCCATTATCAGTTTTGATTTCCCTAGGGATGCCCAACACTGAAAAGGCTTGCACTAGGTGTTGTTTGGCATGCACAGCCTTTTCTCCTGCATGGGCAGAGGCATAAACTGCACCTGAATATGTGTCAATGCTTACAATGAACATATTTGAGGAGTCCGAAACTGGGAATGTGTGTGATGTCTCTTTGCCACACTTCACAGCTGCCAAGGCCTAGGGGATTAACCCCCATACCCAGTGATGGCATGGCCTGGAGCTGGCAGCTGGGACAGGTGGCCACAATGGCTCGAGCCTGACTCTGTGTTAGCTGGAACTGACAGATCAGACATGGCACTTTCTGGTGGTATTGCTGGTGGCTCAGCTTTGCCTGTTGGAAGATGTCTGGGAGGCGTACTTTCTCAGCTGGGGCAGCAAGGGAGTCTACCACTCGATTCCCTTTTGCGATTTCTCCTGGCAACTCGGTATGTGACCTTACATGCGTCACCTAGAAGGGATGCTCTCTATGTGAAACTAAATAGATTAGTTTTGAGGGCAGCCTGAAGAGATGCTCGTTATCAATATCTTTGAGAACTGCCTGCTCCACCCTATGCACCACTCCAGCAACATAACCTGAGTCGGTTACCAAGTTAAAGGGCTCCGAAAACTTCTCAAAGGCTCTCACAATTGCATTCAGCTCGGCTATTTGGGGCGAACCCTCCACAAACACAACATCAGCTTCCCCATGCTGAGTCTGTGGATTTCTCCAAGTCATCACCAACTTATGCGAGGCCCCTGATGCATCTGTGAACACTGTGAGAGCCTCGAGTGGTCTCCAACTCCTCAGGAGGAATGAGATGGAATTCCTCATTGAACAACTTATGAGCCGGGCCATGGACTGATATTTGTCCACTATAGCTGTCTAGAGATATTTGGAGGCTGGCATTGCTCTGGAGCAAGTGGTCAAACATCTCTTTAGTCAGCCTTTCAGAAGAGTTCCTTCCCTCCTCAGAAAGTTTGACCAGGAGGTGAATGCATGCAAAGTCACAACCAGCCAACTCACGCAGTCTCATCCTTGCCTTCTGAATCAGCTGAACCATCAGGTCTTGTGGCTGAGTGATGGTCTTGGATCTTTGATGGGAGAGGAAGACCCATTCTCTGATTAAGAGTGACTCTCTCTGCCCCTCAATCCACTGGAATATTAGACCAGGCAGGTGTGGCAGTTTTCCCAAAACTATGAATTTGAAAGGCAGCTCGGGTTTGTAGTGGTGAGCCTGCCTCTCTGCCAAAGCTTTTTGCACCATTTCAATTGCAGTTTTTTCCTCTGGGGTCAGTTCCCTGGGAGAAACCAGCTCTCTCTCCCCTTTCAATAAATTAAAAAGAGGTTGTAGGTCCTCATTAGTGAGGCCTAGCCAGAACCTTACCCAGTTTAAAGACCCACACAGGGAATGGAGAGCTGCTAGGGTTTTGGGATTACAATTGATTTCTAATTTTTGTGGGACTATGGTCCTTGCAGTCATCCCCCAGCCCAGGTACTTCCAAGGTGGCATCCTCTAAACTTTGTCTTCCTGCAATTGAAATCCAGCAGAGGTTAAAACTTTAACCACTAAGTCAAGTGTGTGTTGGAGTTTCAGGTTATTGGGAGCACACACAAGCACATCATCCATGTAATGAAAAATTATAGCTTCCCTTCTTTGCGCACGCACAGGGGACAGCAATGAGGTTACATACCACTGGCAGATGGAAGGACTGCACTTCATGCCTTGTGGAAGTACGTTCCAGTGGTACCGCTTCATTGGGGCTTCTCAATTTATCAAGGGAACTGAGAAGGTAAAGCTTGGAGAATCTTCAGGGTGTAGGGGGATTTGGAAGAAACAATCTTTGCTGTCTAATACAGCCAATTGCCAATCTCGAGGTAGCATTGTTGGGGATGGCATCCCAGGTTGAGGAGAACCCATGTCCTGAATTACTTTGTTTATTTCCCTGAGGTCATGTAGCAACCTCCACTTGTCCTTCCCCGGTTTCTTTATTACAATGATTGGGGAACTCCAAGGGCTTGTCATTTCTTCAATGTGGTTTTTTGGTAATTGCTCCTCAACAAGTTCCTCAAGCGCCTTCAACTTTTCCTTTTTCATTGACCACTGTGCTACCCAAATTGGGGTGTCATTCCGCCACCTTAATTTCTAGTCATGGTGCTCCGCAGTGGCCAACTCTAAAAATCCCGAAGAGTTTTAGGGATAATCATTCTAATTCCCCACTGGGACACGGTGTCTCTCCCCCATAAGGGACACTTAGAATCTATAACAAATGCACTGACACTAGCCAATTTTCTATCCGGCCTTTCAATTTGCATGATGCTATTTGATATTTTTGCTAATTTAATTACTCCTATACCTTGAATTTTTCCAGCCACAGGTTGCAGTTCCCAGTGTGAAGGTCATATCCTTTCAGGTATGATCGTCACATCTGCCCCTGTATCAAGCACCCCTTCCACATGGAGATGATCTCATCCATGTGTTAGGTTGCATGCCAAGGAGGGTTTTTCCTCACCCACTGTTTCTACCCAGTAGGCCTCAGGTGATTTTCCATCTTCTGTGACCTCCGTTGGAATGGGAATGTTTTGGGCTAAGATTTGCCCTTCGCCCAGGTAGAATGGTGGCTGAGAACAGCGTGCTAATATTATGAGGCAGGTTATTTTTCCCTTCATGATCATGGGAGCTACCTCACTCTTTAAGGGTGTGTGTGCTGTGCCTCCCACAACAAAATACTCACTCTCCATTTCCATGTTATATATGATCAGGTCTACTAGGCTGCTTGACAGGTCCACTGTAATAATTGTTCAATCAGTAGACGTGAAATGAAAACCTTTGGTAGTCTCCAGCCTTAAACGGCCGCAAGGCTGCCGGACCTGGTTAATAGAACATTTGAAATTTATTTTTTTTTGTATACCCACACCTTTCATCCCATCCTCCCCCTTTGTTTTTAAGAGAGAGGCTTTTGCCAGAGTAGTGCCTGCAGTATTTATATCTTTGCGCGTTATGGTGTTAATAGCAGGCACGCGCTGTAAACTTAGTTTTTTTGTTTGTTGGACTTCTTTTGCTTCTGGTTAAGAGGGCATTCCCTAGCAAAATGTCCTTGCTTTTTACACTGGAAGCAGGTGATATGCTGCAGCTGTTCAGGTGACACTGGTTGGTTCTTTGCTCGTGGTGTTTCAGCTCCTGCAGGCTTGGATGGTGCTGGCCTTGAATTCCTTTCTGGTGCACAGAACAGTTCTGCTGTACTGGTGCAGGCTTCTGTCATTTCTGCTACGGTTGGTTCAGGATACATAGGAAGACTTAGAATAACTCTGAGACATGCTTCATTGGCATTTCTTTGTGCCATCTCTTTTATTAATTCTGCCTGGGTTGCTGGGTCATGCACTTGTCTTTCCACCTGTGTGCGCAGACGATGTACGAATCTTAAAAAGTTCTCAGAATCAAATTGTTTAACATTAATATAACTACCAGTTACTTCAACTGTTGGTAATTAATTAAAAGCTTTTTCGGCTATATTGCAAATTTTATCTAAAACAAATCTAGATAATACTCGAGTTTGTTTTTCAGGGCAATGCCAACTCCCTTCACCACATAAAGATCAAGTGTAATATCATTATCTTCAGAATCTTTGGAATTGTCAGGGCTTTGGTGAAGCTCTGTTAAAAGAACCATTAAAGAACGTTTCCAAATATTAAACCATAAATCATATTCTGAGGGAGTTAGCAAACACCTGAAAAGATCTTTTAAATCGTGAGGTATCATTTCATTTGAAGTAAAAGTTGCTTTCATCATGCCTTTAAAATTTTCACTGCTTCTACCAAATTCTCTTTGTACTTTACAAATTTCCTTTTTATCCTTGTATGATAGAGGTTGGTAATTTCTCTTGCCATTTCTCCTACCAACATAGACTACAGGAACAGCTGAAGGTATATAGTCTTCTTCTAAGTTTTGAGCTTCAGGGCTAGGTATGTCTTTATATATCAGCCTGGGAGATTGTGCATTCTCAGGGACAGCGTGTGTTCCCCAGCTGCTGTTAGCTGAAATTTCCCCTCCCTCACTTCCTGCAGCCGCTGGGTTATAACTCCTTCCCTGGCCCCTGCTATAGCTAGGAGGATTGGTATCTGTAACTTGAGCCGGGAAGAGGTGACTAAGGGAACTTATGGGTGTAGGGTTACATGGGAGCAGAAACGGGTTATGAGAGGGGAAAGGAAAGGGGGGCAGGGAAGGGAATTTAAGAGAAGAAGGGGTTATGGGATGAAGAAGCCAAAGGATGGCTGCTGCCATTAACCATGGGGTCCCCACTGTGAGACAAAAGAAAGTTACTTTTCAAAATATCATCACAGTGCCCTTGAGGTAAAATGGGTGAAAGAGACGGGTAGAGAGAGGATTTTTTGACAGGCTGTTCAGAATTTTCAGACCTTGGGTATATGGGGAAAGGAAACTTAGTAGCTTCCTGAGGTATTTCTCGTTTCTTGTCTTTTTCAGGGACAGGGGAATTTGGAGGAGATGGGGGGGCGGTTCAAAGGATTTTTCTGTGTCTGTCTTTTGTTCTCTGTTTCTATTAAGCATTTGCGAACTTGTAAGAATATCGGAAGAAATAGAGCAGCATCAGAATCAGATTTTTCTACTTTAGATGTTAATAAATTCCTACATTATCCCAAGATAAAACTGAATTTATGTTTTGCAATTCGCAATCTGGAATTTCAAAAAACAACCAAAAGACAAAATGCTTTAGCAGTTTTTTAGAAACTGTAATTTCTTCGGCATTTAAAATTTCCTTAATCTGAGAAAACACACTCTTTTGATGTGCAGACAACTGTGCACCCATTGTGATGTTTTAAAAGTAATCTGCACAATATCCTATACCTTCACGCAATATTCATACAACAAAAACTACTCTTTTCTGACCCGAATTAAAAAAATCCGAGAGAAAAGGGAATGCGGGGATCTCCGTGGTCGGGATAATGCAACCGACAACGTGGCCTGTGTTCTGCCACCCTTGCTGGCTTCGGGGTAGCCCTGCCCTCTGGGGGGGCCCCCTGGGAGCCGCACAACGCTGGAGCGGCGAGCTGCACCAGTTAGAGCGGGGTTTATTTTGCAGTCACCCTCGCCCCGGGGGAGAGACGCTCTGCCCGAATCGCTGCTGCTGCCGCAGCGCCGCAGGGTCCTAGTGCCCGCCCCCGCTGCCGAGCTGCGGATGGTCCGTCTGGGGAACCTCCTCCCTGCCGCTAGGGGAAAATTTTGGGGTCCCCGCCTCTCACAAGGGACTTTTACCTGTCCTGTGGACCTCAGCTGTCGTATGATTCGTGAAAGGTGTTTATCCTAGAGCCAGCTCTCTCTGGCGCTAGAGTAGAGGTATCGGCCGAATCCTCCTTGCCTGTGGCTGTATAATACAGCTGCCAAGCGTGGGGGGTAGTTGATCGAGCCAACTAGCGTAATAAATCCCTAAAAATGGGATTGTAGGTACCTGTGGGCTCTTAATTTCAAGCCCACATGTTGAATGCCAACTGCTGGAATGCTCTAACTCCTTCCTAGCTATTTACTGTGTTAATCTCTAAGAAGGAGTTAGGCACAGCATGGGATAAACAAAGATTCAAAAAAGCCTCCTTGCCTTTCTTAATTTTCATAGTTTATTTCATGGTGGTCTCAGTGTAAAAAGAGAAAGAGGAGCTCAGATAAGGGTCTTTTCTAGGAAAGGGTCAGGGAGGGGAATTTGGCTTTCTGCCAATAGGATGGGGACAGGGGGGAAGGGTTAAAGCATTCCTTATACCTCTGGTATTGGGTTACAACACCTGTTATACACCCCTGAGTCAACCCATTTGATTAGTTCTAAGGGCTTCTTCGCCCCAATTTTTTTATGACTGCTCACATTCTGGTTAAAAAATTTAAATGTTCTTCTTGTAGATCTTCTTCCTGATAATAGGACTATACAGTATTTCAGGAATGTATTTAGAAGGTCAGCTTATTGTTCTAAAATCTAAGAGAAAGGTTAGGAAATATACTAGAGTTAATTAAGGATTATAGTTCTATAAGTATATAAGAGTGACTGTTTCAAATACTGTGAGGATTTCTGCTCTAGTGAGCCCTTTGTGAACTGTGCTCTGTGCTCCCAGCCCAGGCTGAGTTTAAACCCTCTGTGCCTCTCTGCTGTGCCTCTGGTGGCTGCAGGCAGTGCCCCAGCCCTGCTGGGCTGTGCAAGGGAGCTGCTCCTGGGCAGAGCTGTCTCTCTGCAGCGCTGCCCTTGCCAGGAGCTGCCTCTGTGCCAGGAGTCCAGTCCAGCTCAGCAGCACAGACACAGCACAAAGAAATTAATCACCCTCTCAGGGTTTGTGCTGAGGCCCTGAACATCAGTCTGTTATAAATTATTCACCACAATCAGGTAGGTCAATCAATAAGGCAATTTATTAGTTCGTTGATAAGGAACAGGCAAAGCAGTGCTGGGGACATGGAGAGTCTGTGCTCTGCCAACACGTCTGTCTCACTTTTGGTCACTGCCCCTTTTATAGGCAGTTTCATAGTGGGCTGTGACATGCTCATTGTGCTGGGGTACTAATCCGAACAAGCCCAAGCATGTTGGCTAGGACTCAGGCAGCAGTGGCCACAAGGCCCCACCAGGTCTGGACAAGGCTCGAACATGTTCTCAGGTTATGCTCCTAGCAAGCAGGTAACAGCAGTGACAAGCCTGCTCATGTCCAAGCAAGCTTGTATTTTTCTTATGCATAAATGTGGATACAATTCATAATTATAGTGACAAAATTATAAAAACACATAAAAACAAAAAACTAACAATTTACAGCAAAGTGATTTAAACAAATATAATGAAATCATTAGATTTTCCTGTGTCTCATGTCCATGCTTTACTTTGCATTCAGTATTCTTGTTTATATTGATTATAATGAAACAAATAACTATGCAACATCTCGCAATCCCCCATTTTTTTATTTACTTTATTGATTCGTGTTTGTTCTTTACATTAAATTTAGTATTTTTTTCTATTTTGCATTCAAGTACTTAACTTGGATGCGTTATAACAGTGACTGTTGACATGGGCATGTGTAATAAGAAAAGAACTTTGGTGTCTTTTTATATACAGTTTTTGGTAGTGCCTGTGACATGACTTGGTTGGTATCCCATAAGGGAAAAAGATGAAAAAAAGGAGTGACAGAAAAAGGAATAACGGGGGTCCAGTATGGCTTATACTTCCCATTCCTATGGGGTTGCTACCCATAGCAAGTGTATATGATCTTCTTGGTGGCAAGTACAGTGGCTAACTTGGTCTTGCCTTTTATTTCCTTGTTACTTCCTTTTTTTGCTTATTTTCAGGCAAATTGTTCTTAACACATTTTAATTGTAGATTGTTATTGTATTTTAGTTATTTTCCATTCAAGAGGCACTATAAATTTCCATTCACAAAGTAAAGTTATTATTTTAGTGTTTTTTTAGTTTTATCAGTATAGAGAATAAATTTGGCACTTGTTATTTTTATAACAAGAGTATTGATTTTGTGAATTACAATAATTACTTTTTTTCACAATTTAAACATTTGCACTTAACTTAGCTAGTATGTTTAGTATTGGGATGAATTAGACAGGGTATGTAGTGTGGCCCTGGTGAAAGTTGTAGTTCTTTTTCTTTTTTTGCATATCACAGGCTAAGGCTAGAATATGAGAATTTTTTTTTGACCGTAATAGTCTAGATTTCCTTCTTCAAAGTGGAAGTATTCCTCTTCAAGGATACAAAAATTTAAAGTCACCTACCAGTGCTTTTGTTTGTACACAAAACAGGCAGGTTGCCTAAGCACTGAGGTTAAAGAGAGAATAGTAAATAAAACAGTATTAAAAATGAGAATTTAACAGCACTAATTGTTTAAAATTACAATATATTTCATTATATTAATTTTCACATTTGGCATATTTTTAACTATTGTACAAAAGTTGCTAAAGTGACTTTCTTTTTAACTAGCTACACAAGAGCACAAAGCACTATTAACATCTTTTTTTTTTTGGCAAAGTAGCTTGCTTTTAGAATATACTATACTTTTGAATTACAGTTTACATGTAGCAGGTGTGTTATGATAATACAACATTTTCCGTTTCTTCTTTTCCTGCACACTGCCAGGAGCAAGACACTTTAGAGCCTTTATTAGTTTTAACTGTTGTCTCTTAAATTCTTCTTATAACAATTTATTCTATGCAGCCTCACTTGGGGTAGTTGCTCTTAATTTTTGCTTCAGCATTGTCCTGTCTATTGTATTAATTTGTTTTTCAGCATAAGCTACATTAGTTTGATGTGCCTACAGAGCACCAGATGTTACTGTGCTCTACACGCACTTCCCTGCAAACATAAAAATATTTCAAGGAATCACAGAACCACAGAATGGGTCAGGTTGGAAGGAACTACAGTGGGTCTGGTCTCATCTGGTCTCATTTCCTTGCTCAGGGAGGGTGTCTTTAGAGCACGTCACAGCATATTTATTTTCTTTTATTTGTGGTGTTGCACTCACAGAAGACTTAGTAAATTATTGTAAACCTTACACAAAAGTCAGGACGGTTTTAAGTCAATGGCATGAAGCTGAGAGAGGTTAGAATCTCAGGAGAGGTTAGATTGGATATCAGGAAAACGTTTTCTACCCAGAGGGTAGTTGGACACTAAACAGGCTCCCTAGGGAAGTGGCCACAGCACTAAGCTTGACAGAGTTTAAGAAGTTTGCACGACTCTTTCAGCATGTGGTGGGAATGTTGGGGTGTCTTGTACTGAGACACAAGTTGGACTTCATCTTGATGTGTCCCTTACAACTCAGCACATTCTGTTATTCTGTGATTTTTATTATTCACTAAGTGCAGCACACTCCACTGCTGCTGCCCTACACGCGTATTTAGCTCAGCTTACATTCTAAAGCATCCGGATTCCAGGTGCTGGCTGGGCAGTCAGGATTACAGTATTTGAGAAGCACAACTATACACACACACATTTGATCATTACTTAAAATTATGCTGTATTTCTTAGAACTGACAGACTGTAAAAGTAATCTCTTTTTTAGAAGCTTGATCTCCGTTCTTCAACTATTTGCACACATAACTTTACACTCAGCATTTATACTTTTTACCTTGTGTACAATAGCAATAGGCACTACACTATTATTCTTTTTCTTAGCTTTTACATACTCCACACTTTTTACTTAGTGAGTTAAATGGTTGTCCTGGTTTGAAGGACAGGTATCTGCCAATAAAGGCAGAAGTTTTCCTTTGAAGTGGAGACCTTAATCCAGTCCCCCCCCCCAGGTATTATAAATGTTCGAATTCAAGACCCTGAGGCAAAGATAAGGGGGTAGGAATAACAGCTCCTTTACTAATATATCTAACCTTACAAACAGAAACAACAGCAGTTATTAAAACTACCAACAACACAGAAATTATAACTCGGTCCCAGTCCTTTCTTTAGCTGTGGGCACACCCTCTCTGCCCTCGGTCCCGGTGCTACAGACAGACAAAGCCCGGCTGCTGCAGAGAGGCGGAGCGCTGGGCGGGAGGGGCGGCAGCGCCACGCCGGGTCTCGGGTAGAGCGGCTGGAGCGGCAGCCTCGCCACCGCCTGTGTCCGGGTGATCAGCTGTGTCTGCAGAGGCAGGAGCTGCAGCGGGCGATGCAGGGCAGGTGGTCGCAGAGGGTCTGGCCGTTGGCTGCAGACGGGCGCCCTCCTCTGAGCTCGCCCGAAACACGAAGTCCCTCCGAAACACGAGTCCCCAATCCGGAAGCACGAGAGCCCCTCCACCAGCCCAGCTCCCACCTACACCCCCCGTCCAGAGCCATCAAAAGTCCTGGGTGCAGCCCAGCCAGCTCCCCGGCATGACAATGGGAAAAATTCTCCAAATTGACACAGTAATACAAAAACACTCAACCCCCAACAATGGTTTACTATTAATAAAACTTAATATGTTGTTACTTATTTTAGAAACCAGTTAGCTTGCTCTTGGCATCCCGACTATGTTAAACCCTCACTCCCTCTTCTCGTCTCTAAAACACGAATGTTTAGAGAGGGATTGAGATTTGGTCCTCCAAATCAGAGGGGTCGGAGGCAGAGCCCAGCGCTGGAACTGCTAAAGAGCCTTTTGTTAGATCAGTGCACGAACCGCGCAAATGTGGCTCATGGTGCCCAGGGCTGCAGTGCCTGGTAGGGACTGGGGACAGGGCAGAGGAACTGGTGTGGGTTGTGTTAGCACGGGCGGGGAGGGGAAGGGCCGAGCAGCCGGAGGTAGGCTGGAGCCAACAGTCACCCAAAGCCATCAAAATGTGGGGTGTCTCCTTGGGATCAGTTGTTCTCCCCCGAAAGATGGGAATTCATCGCGTCGCCATCACCAAATTTGTTATAAATTACTCACCACAATCAGGTAGGTCAGTCAATAAGGCAATTTATTAGTTCGTTGATAAGGAGCAGGCAAGCTGCTTATCAAGGAGTCGTTTGATGGTACCATGGGTCCTCTCTACAATCGATTGTCCTGTCGGGTTATGAGGAATGCCTGTGGTGTACTTAACTCCCCATTGGTTAAAAAACTGCCTTAGTCTGCGGGAAGTGTAAGTAGGCTCATTATCTATTTTAATTTCTTTTGGTACTCCCAGGGTAGGAAATCCTAGGAGAAAGTGCTTAATGGTGTGATCAGCATCTTCTCCTGCGTGGGCTGAGGCAAACACTGCACCAGAAAAGGTATCAAGGGAAGCATGAACATATTTGACCCGTCCAAAAGAAGGGTAGTGTGTCACGTCCATCTGCCACACTTGGCAGCTATTCAAACCTCTAGGGTTGACCCTAGATCCTAAAGAAGGAAGTTGGTATGTTTGGCAGTTCAGGCAGGTGGCCATGATGGCTCTGGCCTGTTCTCTTGTCAACCAGAACATTCTTATTAGGGCAGGTACATTTTGATGGAAAAAGGCATGGCACATCTTTGCTTGAGCTGTTTCAGCAGACATGGCCAATGCGTCAGCTCTCCTGTTCCCTTCTGCGATGGCTCCTGGGAGATCGGTGTGTGACCTCACATGCATAATGTGGAATGGTTGCTTTCTGTGGGAGATGAGATGAATTAGTTTAGAAAGCAACTTGTATAAATTTGGGTTGGAGACTTCTTTTAAAAGAGAATGTTCTGCCCTCTTCAGCAACATAAGCCAAATCAGTGACTACATTAATAGGTTCTTGGAATTTCTCAAAAGCTCTGATGACGGCTGCTAGTTCTGCAATTTGTGGTGATCCTTCGACCACCTGGACATTAGACTCCCACTTCTGTGTCTTGGGATCCCTCCATGTCATTACTTACTTGTGGGATGACCCAGAGCCATCAGTAAAAACTGTCAGGGCTTTGAGAGGTGTTTTACTTTAAATAAATTTGGGGACCAGATCAAACTTTGATTTGAATAATTTGTGGCTGGGTAGATGGATTGAAATTTGGCCTGAGTAGCTATCCAGAGCGAACTGAAGGCTCTCATTGGATTGGAGCAAATGCTCCAAAACTCCAATAGTTGCCAATGGTAGAAGGATGCATTTGAACTCACACCCCGCAAGAGAGTGGAGGCGAGCCATGGCTTTCTTTATTAGGTTTGCTATGAGTTCCTGGGGGGTGGTGATGGTTTTTGTGGGCTGATGGTGTAGGAACACCCATTCCAGGATTAATAGAGGAACTCTGGACTGGGCATCCCACTGGAAGATCAGCCCATGAAACCAGGGGGCCTTACCTAGGATGGCTAGCTGGAAAGGCAGGCTTGGTTCACACCGGTGATCTTGACGGGACGACAAGGCCTCCTGGACCTTTGCAATGGATTCTCGGGTTTCACGCATGAGTGCACATCGTGAGTCGAGGTCCTCGCTGCCACGGAGGAGGTTAAAGAGAGGCACGAGGGTTTTCGTCGTGACTCCCAGCAGGGGACGTACCCAGTTGATGGAACTGCAGAGCTGATGGAGGTCCTGCAGGGTCTTCAGGTATTCCCGGATGGCCAGCTGCTGGGGTACAATGGTGCACTCACGAATCCGGAGTCCGAGGTAAATCCAGGGGCTTGTGTGTTGTATTTTGTTTTTGTTGAGTTCGAAACCTGCCGACTCCATAGTTTGAACAGTTTTGTTGAGAGTCACATTTAAGTAAGTCTCGTCCAGTGCACAAATAAGGATGAGGTCCATGTAGTGGAGGACAATCGCTTCTGGGAACAGGCTCCTCACTGATGACAAAATGTGGGCAACTTAGCACTGGCATATGGTTAGAGACTTTTTCATGCCCTGGGGCAGGACAAGCCAGTGGTAACGTTTTAGGGGGGCTTGTTTATTGAGGGAGGGAACTGAGAACGCAAACCTTGGGGCGTCTCGAGGATGGAGGAGATGATAAAAAAAGCAGTTCTTAAGGTTGATGATAGCCAGCTTCCAGTCCCGAGGCAACATGGAAGATGAGGGCAAACCTGCCTGCAGAGGACCCATCTCTTCACTGACCTCACTGACTTTTCTGAGGTCGTGGAGGAGCCTCCACCTGTCCTTGCCAGGTTTTCTCAAAACAAAGGCAGGGGAGTTCCAAGGGCTATTGGTTTCCACTATGTGGCCCTTGAAGAGCTGCTCCTCCACGAGGGATGATCTTATTTCCGGGTGAGCTGAGGGGTGGTAGGTGTTGCGTGCCACACAGTGGCCCCAGCTAAAAATCCCGGGTGTTAATAGGGATGGAAGCCCCCCATTGAGACAAAGGGTCCCTGCCCCAGAGGGTGATAGGTGCCCTCACTACATATGGCTGGATGCTAGCCATTTTGCCTTTGGGACCTTCCACTAGGATGTTATGCTTGCTCCTCATCAAGACCGCAACCCCTCCGATCCCTGAGATCATCCAAGCCACAGGTTCCAGTTCCCAGTTTGATGGCCACTCAGAGCGGGCAATGATGGTGACATCTGCTCAGGTATCTATTATCCCTGGGCAGAGGATTTTCTCCCCCTTACAAAACAGATTACATTCCACAATTGGTTTGCTGGCCCCAACAATGTGTACCCACATGATGGTAAGATTGAGAGGAACCTGTTCCGAATAGTCAGTAGGTAAAAGGAAGGCTTGGGCAATTGGAGTTCCTTGGTGCAATTCAAAAGGTGTATCAGTGCAACAAAGAGACACAAGGATCTCGTCGTCTGGGCCTACAGTTTGCACCTCTGGAAATACGTGAAAATTGTCTGGCCCATTAACCGTGTCTCCAATAACAAGAACTTCTTGAGGACCGTCCTGTGGCCCGTATTTCCCTGTGGGTATTCTAAAGATACACTCATCCACAAAGGTGATAGACAAAGCGTTTACCAACTGGCATCTGGTTCCCACCTGAATCGCTCCATATGTGATGTCATCAGGGTGCAGGCTTTTGGAGCTGTAGAGGCTGCTGGTTGAGCCTCTTATTGCTCAGTGTTGGGAAGCAAAGTAGGGCGAAAAGGCTTCAGATTTGTTGTCGTAGCGCGGGGCCATTCCGCGCTCCGCTGGAAGTTTCCCGAACAGAGTTGGTAAGGGGATTGGAACTGGGGCCACGGGTGACGTTTTTGGCGGTCCTGTATTGTTGCCCTGTCAGGGCAGTCCTTTAAAAAGTGTCCTAGTTCACCACAGTTAAAACATTTTTGGTTTTCCCTGGCAGCAACTACAGCAAATGCTCCTGCTGCCCCTTCAACGATTCCATTAGCTACAGCCTGCAATACAGTATTTTCAGTGGATGTGTGTTTTGTGCAGGCTTCCACCATCTGATCGATGGTGAAATCAGTATCTAGAGGCAGGGATCTCAGGATTGCTTGGCATTCTTGGTTGGCATTTGCCATGGCTATTTTGCTTAGCATTTCTTTTCGAGCCTCCGAGCTCTCAGTTTGTTTTTCGAGTGCCAGCTCTAGTCTGTCCATAAACTTTATAAAAGATTCATCCACTCCTTGTTTGATATTTGTGAAGCTTTGGATTGGGACAGAGTCATCAGGGGTTAGGAGCAAGGCTGTCTTTGCTGCATTTGCAATATCAAGGAGAGTGGCTTCTGGCAATGTATCAACTTGATCAACAGGTTTTTGAAGATCCCTTTCTCTAGCCAACTGCTCTAGTGCTAAATTTGGCCTATCAGCATCTTTCGAATAAGCATCAGATAGAGTTTTGAGATTCCTTTTCCAGTGCCTCTTGCACAGCATAGCTTCTGCTGGGGTGAGTAGGCAATTGATAATGTTTTTTATGTCATGAAGCACTAGAACATGGGTGGAGAAGGTGGCTTCTAGGAGGTTTTTAAAATAATGAGAGGTCCGACCATGCTCCTTTGCCGCCTTACATAATTCCTTAAGTTCCCCATATGTGAGTAACTCCCATAGTGGGGGTGCTGTGGCCCTCTTCCTGCTCCCTCGCTTATAGATAACTGGGAGGGCTGTGATTTTATTTGCCAGTTCCCTGTCTCCCTCCCGGGCGACTTCTCTTTGTATGCTTGCCCAACAGTCCTCAGACTCAGAGATGGAGTCGCAGTCCAAGAAACCTTCACTCTCATTCTCCGAGGGGGATGGAGGGCACCTGGGCACAGGGCGAGGCTTCTTTGTCTGGACCGAAGCTTCCTGGTGGTGTGTGGCAGTGGAAGTCAAGATGGCTTCATTCTGGTCTGGGTCACTTCCGGTTGTGTGGGAGCTGGGAGGGGGTTGGTCAGTAAGGGAGGAGCCAACCGCAGAGGGAGAATGGTTGGGGTTCTCCCTCCATCCCCCTCAGGACCGGTAGAGGCATCCCGATGGAGGGGGAGGGTCCCAACATGGTTGCACCCATCAATGCGGGGGGGAGGAGGGGCTGGGCGCGATGGAAAGTGCTGGAAAAGGCAGGGGAGAGACAGGAAAGTGGCCATTTTGAGGTAGAAGGGCGGGAAAATTGGAGTAGGGAGGAGGCAAAATGGCGGGGCTGGCCACATTGCTGGCGCCATTTTGTGCAACATTAACAGGAGGCAGAATTTGGTAGGTGGGCATAGGTGGAAGGTTTGGGGAAAGTTCCAGGGCGGCATGGCCAGTGCCACCTCGGCAAGGGGAGAGAGGGGATCGGGAAGCATCAGGGAGTCAGAAGCAACCCTTTGCACTATGGCAGCTACCGCCTGTCCGTCACCCCTCACACAGGGAAGAGGGTTTAGGAACACGGGGAGAGGAAAGAGAGGAAGGGGTTTTTAATGGGGGACCTGAAACCCGACTCGAACCGTTCCCTGCTCATTCAAAGGATGGAAGGGCCAACAGAATATAAACGATTTGCCTAGAGCAGGGAGGCATTATGGGACAAATATTCTTCTCTATTATCAGAAAGGTGGGTGTCTAAGAGCCTTCTCTCCAAGGGAGAGTGGCTAACTCCATTCCTGTCAGCCCATCGGCCTCCACAAAAATACATAAAAACAAAAAACTAAAATTTATAGCAAAGTGATTTAAAGAAATATAATGAAATCATTAGATTTTCCTGCGTCTCATGTCCATGCTTTATTTTGGATTTAGCATTCTTTTTTAGAGTTATTATAATGACACGAATCACTATGTAACATCACACAAGTCCCTGAGAGGGAGATTAGGAAATCTCTCAAGAACCCAAGTCAGAACCAAACTCCAAAATTTCTTAAAGTTTTAAGGGGTCCTACTGAGGGACTTGACTGAGAAAGTGTCCCCAAGCCTCAATCAGAGCGGAGAAATGGAGGCAGAGATGAAAGGTGGGGACAAAGAGAAGACATGTCTTGGTGCCCTGGGGAACAGCAGGGTCTGTGCCACCAAGGGCTGTGAGGTGACACCTTGTTCTGAGGCACTGGAGCCTCCTGGCACAGCCGCAGCAAGGCTGGGCACTGTCACCCCCTGTCCTGTCCTCAGCATCCCCCCCACATTCCAGTGGCCTCAGGGATCTGCTGGGACCAGTCTCTGGGAAGCCTTGGTCAGGAATGGTCCTGGGGGCCTCCTTCATGTTCCCAGGGACTGCAGGTTTTTCCAAGGACTTTGGGTTTTGCTTTGGCCTTGGAGTCTCTGAGAGCTTTGTGCCATCATAGTCACCAATTATGTGTTTTAATGAGCCTCTTGAGAGACTTTCTCAGTAACAACACTCAGTGGGGCTCATTAGCACGTCAAGGTGCTTCAGTTTTTTAAGGTACTTTCCTTTTTCCTTTCCTCTCTGAGTCTCTGAGAGGTTTTTGGGCAACCACGGCCTCCAATTCTCTCCTCCAAAGACTCCATGAAGAGCCTGTGTTGGGGATGGATATCAGTGGGACCCATTAATGCTTTGAGACACTTTGGGTTTTTCTTCTGACTTTGACTCGTGGAAAGGTTTGTGCAATCTCTTCTAAGGCCTGAGTTCCAAGGGCTCAGCACCAAATGCACCACGGGGCTCATTGGGATCAAGCAAGTCCTGACAAACCATGGCTCTGCCTTGATTTCCCTCTGGTCAGGTGCACTTCATGGGAAGGTTTCCTACTACAGTTATGGATAAATAATTCAAAGAGATTTTGCAGATATTAATTATTATTTTAAAGGGTTTTTTTCCTTACTGTTCTCTAAAGATCAAATGCGATTGCAGCATTCTGTGATTGATATTCATCCAGGGTGTCTCCGCAGGTGGTCTGGCATACTCAGAGAAGCTGTGCCTTGACGTCTGACCCAGTGTGGACAACCTTGCTCCACATTTCCCAACCTCATCCTGTCTGTCCTCACTCACCTGGGACCTGCTTTGCTTGAAGAACTGGCTGCATTCAGGAAACGGGTTTTCCTGGTTTTTTTGAATCAATCTAAAACTCCTAACTCTCCCCACTGAAAACAGGCACACTCCTCAGGTGTGTGCAAAGCCCAAGGTGCCACCAATGAGGTTCCTCTTCCCTAAGGCAGAAACCTGCAAGGAATGTTTGAGATCTTTGGACTCCTTGGTTCCCTGAGACGTTGCAGTGTTACAAAGGCCCCTTGGTACCATGAGGTTCTGTAGTGTCACAGTTTGGTTCCATGGGGCCCCACAGTGTCACAATATTCTTTTTGGTTCCACAAGGCCTTCATCTTCCACACTGGACTTTTGGTTCCGTGAGGTTCTGTACTCTCAACAATGGCCTCTGTAGTTTCAAAGTGTCACAATGGACTCTAGGTTCCATAAAGCCCTGCTGCATCACAATGATCTCCTTGATTTCATGTGTCCTGGTTTGAAGGACAAGTGTCTGCCAATAAAGGCAGAAGCTCCTCTTTGAACTAGAGAATTTAAACCCCCTCTATCCTGAGTATTATAATTTTTGAACCAGGAACTCTCAGGCAGAGATAGGGGGGTAGAAATGAGAGCTCTTTATTAATATATCTAACCGGACAAACAGAAACAACAGCAGCTATGAAAATTAACAACAAAACAGAACAAATAACTCAGTTCCAGTCCTTCTCCCAGCCGCAGACACACTCTGCCTGCGCTCGGTCCTGGTGGTGAAAGGCGGGGGGCAGGGTCCGCGCTGCTGCGGAGGTGGCAGCCGGGAGGAGGGGGGAAGGCAGCAGTGGCAGCTGTTTCCCACGTAGGAGAAAAGGGTGGAGGAAGGGCTCTTCCCTCACCATTTGGGTTTTTGGTGGTCAGCTGTGGTCTTAGAGGTAGTAGGCTGGATGCCGAGCAGATGCAGGGCAGTCCGACCACAGAGAACCTCTTTTCCCGGCGTTCTGACCGCGTGGGCTGGAGACTCCTACCTCCGACCTCGCCAGCGAGAGTGAAAAAAACCCCCCCCGGAAGCCAGCCCCCCACCTACCCCTTTGTCTCGGGTCCTGAAAAGAGCCTGGGTGTAACCCAGCAGGCTTCCTTAGCATAATAATGGGAAAAATTCTTTAAACTGGGACAGTAAGGGAACAACCCCCAACCCCCTACACCATGATTAGTACAAAAGCTTTGCATAAACAGGGAGCAAGGCCATGGTCTCCTTGTATCTACATTTTCACAATGGACAATTGGTTCCTCGAGGTCCCATACTGTCACAATGGATTTTTGGTTCCATGAGACCAAACAGTGCCACCTAGGTCCCCTAGTTCCATCAGGCACCACAGTTTCATCCCTTACTTAGGAGTGAAGGATGTTTCAGCTGCCTCCCACTCTCCTGAGGGGCTTCTCTTCACAGACAGGCTCTAAAAACAAAAGAAAAAAAAACAACAAAAAAACAAAAAAACCCCAAAAAACCCCAAAAAAACCAAAAAAAAAAAAAAAAAACCAACCAGTTGCATAAGACACAGCACAATGTAACCACTGGGCTGATCATTTTAACAACTGCCCATGCAGTGACATTTCCCGAGTGCTCCTCAGCATCCCAGGCCCCAAACAAAACCCGTTCGGGGCGAGCACAAGATCCGCACCCAGCTGAGCAGCAACTCGAGCCCAGCAGGGCCCTGGAGGAGGCGGGGGCCAGCCTCGGGCCGGGTTCCAAAGGGGCTTCGGGGCTGGGGGCGATGGCGCCTGCTGCCCTGCCCGCGTCCCCCTCGGCTCTGCGGCGCCACGGGGCCAGAGCCTGGGGCCAGGTTCGGTCCCTGCTGCCACAAGGGCGCTGCCGAGGGCTGCCCGCCCGCCGAGCCCGGTCCCGGAGGCTGAGGGGCGGCCGCCGCCCGCTGCGGCGCCTTGTCCGGGCTGGAGAAGGGCTTGGGGTCGGGGCAGCGGCAGCGGCGGGATCGATCCTCTGCTCAGGGCGTTTGCGCTTCAGTCGCAGCAGCGCCGGCGGCTTCTCGGAGCCGGACTCGGGACCGAGCTCGGCTGGGGTGGCCATGGCCGAGCGGGGCCCGGAGCAGCCGCGGTCCCGTCCGGGCGCCAAAGGGTGAGAGCCCGCTCGGCCCCGCGGCGGCCCCGAGAGCAGTGCCGCCTTTGCTGCCGCCTTCAGGGGCTGTGGGGAAGCGCGACTCCCGCCCGCCCCGCTCGACTGTCTTTGCTCTCTGTCTTCTCCTTGGGGCAGCTCCAGGATGCTCAGTTCTTCTCACTCATCCTTCTCTGGGGCTAGGGCTTGACCCAGATGATGTGGAGGTTTCCATATTCCCAATTCTCCTGCAACAGCTCTTTGTCACTGTCACTTCCCCAAGGGGACTGCACTGAGGCTCTGTCAGCATCCCCTGTGGACAAGTCATGGCCAGTGGACTCTTCCTCTTGGGAAAGTAAGGGTAGGTTTGCAAAAGAGTTTTGTACTGGCAAAAGTAAAGGACATTTTGAAGCAATGAAAATAAATCCAATTCCCATTAGGACGGCTTCATATTTTCCTGTGTTGTAAAATACCCCAACTAGAGAGTATTGCTGTGTTTGCCATCAGGTGTGAGCCCCAAAGGCACAGCTCTGTGTGTAAAGGCTTTGTGTCAGTGGTAATGGAGCAGTACCCAGAGCCGAAATCACAGATGACGCTGAGCTTTCACAGTCTCTGTGTGGGCATCCAGATCCTGCACCAGGGGCTGGAAGAGGTTGAGTGGTTCTACCATTCACATACCTGGTAGAAGCTGATCTGCACAGGAACCCTCTTGCTGCCTACAACAAAGTGGTCAAGGCATATGTGTTGGTTTCACGTGCTAGGGGGAAGGGGTGGATTTCCCCTGAGGGAAGCTCCATTAGGCTGGGGAGTAGGAGAGACTCCCCTTTCTCTGGGAGCTTCCCCTGTGAGCAGCTGGCACTAATCGGAGAGCTGATTTGGTGATGGACAGCTCGGGAAACCAATGAAAAGTTATTTTGCTTTCACAAATCACCTTGGATCAAGCTAAGTAATTCTCTTTTGGTTTCCGGCTCCCGGGGTGGTGGGGTGGCCTCTGGCCGGGGCACTGGCCCTCCGGTCCGGCTCTGGGCTCTGCGGGGGGCCTGGCCCGGCACTGGCCACATGGCTCCGGGCCCTGCCGGCTCGGCGCGGCTCGGCTCGCCTCTCCACGTGGCAGAAAAGGCCTCCAGCTGCCCATGTGGTTTTCTTCACGATCTGGATACAATTTTAACTTCTTAATGCCTGGATGAGATTCTCTATCTCCTGAGCTCCCCTGAATGAGAAGGAGTAAAGCATGGAGTCCACAGAAGTCAGTGGAATGAAGATAAACTTCCTGATGGGAAGAGATTGAAAAGATGCAACTGATAAGTAGCTGAAAACCTTTTTTGTGGGGCTATGAGGGGATTGTGACTTCACTAAAATTCCTTTAAACTGTGAAATATACTTGGGGAGGTTTGAATGCTTGAGTAGAAGACTTTTTGCCTCAGGGAAATTGAGCTCTCTGTTTTGGGACTGGAATATGAACAGAGACATTTAATATAGAAGGAGATGAAAAGAATTTTGTTTTTCAGCAGCCTGCCTTTAAAAGTAGTACCCCATGTGTGCATCGTAACCCATAACATGGCTCTGGAAGGACTGTGTAAATGTGAGGAAAATTCATGGTTCTGTAGGTCCCGGGCAGATGCAGACTGTGAAGGTGAAGACACCTCTTAAGCCTAAATCAAAAACGGGACTTTTTTCTCTTGAGTGAACTGAAATGATTATTTAAGTAGATAACTGACTGAAGTGTTCTCTGTATGTTGTTGTTAAGGAATGTGGAATGAAGGAAAGGAGAGGAGGGAATAATCTAGGAATCTTATTCTGAATTCTTTTTTGTGTAATTAATAAATTTCTTCTTGTACCCTTTTAAGTTTTAAGCCTGTCTTGTCTTTACTCCTAAATCCTATCTCTAAAAGAAATTAAATATATTAAAATTGGCAAACCCAAGTCACACCGTGACATTTGCAGGGAGCAGCGCAGGCGTTCCAAGATGTGCCACAGCCTCTCCAGGAAATCTCTCCTGCGCCACCATGACAGGGATGTGGTGTTGAGGAGATGCACCCCAACCTTCTTCCAGGCAGAGCTGGAAAAGCCTGCGCCCATCAGGATTAAGGAGAAGAGCTGCAGGCATTCTGGGTGCAAGCTGTCAGGGGCACTGCTGGGGATGAGCCTGGAGAATTTCTCCTCCTCCATGGGCAGATCTCAGGCCACCTTGTGCTTGGTACAGTGGGGCTCTGCGGGCTGGATGCTCACAAAGGTGTCAGAGCTTCCTTTGCAAACCTCAACCATCACCTCAGCTGTGAGGCTTTTCTTGCCTTTGCCCAGCTGGAATTTGCAGGAGTGGCTGCTGGGCTGAAACACCAAATTCCCAATGTAGGACTGAGGCAAAAGCAACCAAGCTGATCTCACCAGTTGGCAGAACCAGCAGGCAGTTTTCTCCCATGTCTGGGTAGGAGCCAGTGAAGAGGGTCTGTGTGAGGCTGGACTTCTGATTCAACCTCAGCTCCTCCTCATCATGCTGGAGGGAGCACAAGATGTTCTCACCCAGCTGCTCCCTCATGCAGGCGCTCCCCAGATCTACAGGGATGCAGAAGTTCCTTTCTGGCCTCTGCCCTGCAGTTTCCAGCTCTGGGTGCACGGTGTGCCCCAGGGGGATTCAGGGGTATCAGCACAGGCTCTAGCATACCCTGCCCACAGAGACTCTAGCCTTCAAAGGCACTGCCCACTCCAGTGGCTCCTTGTGGTGGCACCGGGCAGGAACTCTTGGACAGGCTGTGTTCAAGGACATGTGTGAAGCTGTCCCACAGCTCATCTTTCACTGAGCAGCCTCTGTCCAGCTCCTGAACAGGCCACTGGATGCGCTGCACTGAAAGCATTCCTTGGTTATTTCCAATGTGTAGCTGTTTGTTCCAGTCCCCATAAAGGGGTTCCCTCTATGCCCTGGGACAGAGAAGCTTCTTTCCCATGCTCTTGACAGGGACAGTAGAACAGAACAGCACAGCCCTGGAGAAAGAGATAAAGGATGTCACTGAAGCTAACAGAAATCCCACAAAATGCCAGCTCAGCTCTTCAAGGCTGACAAAGCAGAAGTTATGGAAAACAACCATACTGCCCTTACTCAAAGGCAGGGCTGGAGGAACAGCCACCTGCAAATGACACTGGACTTTGGTAAGGACTTGACAAAAGTGGTGCAAGTATGTAAATTAAAGTAAAAAATATCCATCAAGTAAGGAGGAATAGCTAGTGAATTGTCACTGCCCGAGGTGCCTCCTTAGACCTGAGATCACCTCAGGAGGACATGCAGGTGGTTTGCAACCCAGCTCTTTCCGATGCCCGCCGATGAGAGACTGCATGAGGCTGTTCTTAGAGGTTTTCATGGTTGTTTATTGTTTCTTATCTCAGAAATGCTTTGTCCAGCGAGCAGCAGTCTGCTCGCTAGACGTCCAAGGCAGAATCTGCCTGGCAGAGGCAGGACTTATCTTTTATAGTCTAAGTTACGTACTAGGTATTTACAAATGACCCCCAATACAATACAATCTTGTTACATGGTCCAGCTTTGTTCACATCCAATCTGAAAGTGCCAGCATGTCACCCAGCATGGATGACACGGAGAAGAAGGAGGAAGAAGTATCCACACCCCGATTCTTCCATCTTGGCCATGAACCCCTTAATATAAACATTCTAGAAATCTACTTATTCTACATTCTAACGGTCTAATTTACACTCTATTTATTTTTGCAGCTTGCATTTCTTCTCTCAATGTTGGTAAATTGTTCCAAGGAGCTGAATCCAGCCCCTGAGACACCTGGGTCTCATTCGAGGGTCTTTGGGGACCCCGCCAGGGGGGTCTTGAACCTCCCAGGGAAGCCAGAGGAATACTCTGGACTCCCACATCTCCCCCCTCTGTTTGCACTAAAAACACCTCTTTCATAGCTTTCTCCATGGCATGCCAAGTTCACTGAATGATGCATGGCAAAATGACAAGAAGAGCAACAAGCCCCATTAATATATAAAACCCTACTTTCAAAATTTCTTTTTACAAAGATAAAAGATCAAAAAGGCCAAACAGACCATCCTACCATGATTTAGTTACTTTTTCAAGCTTTGCCTTACCATTCCGCAACTGTCTTATGTTCTTATAAATTGATTTCAAATGATCAAATTCATGCAGTACATTCCTTCAAATTCTTCAAATTCACATCCATGCCCATGAGCCAGCAGTAAGTAATCAATTGCTGCTCTGTTTTGAAGAGTGGCTTTGTTCACACTGTTGACATCAGTTAACATGTCACTCAGTGCGAGAGAAACAGTTTTGGCATTTTTGCTCAACCAACAACCCATACGATTCAATTGAGCCAAGGCCACCCCTGATGCCATTTGAGGTGAGAATAGCGCTGCCGCAATTCTCTGTGCCTTGTTCCATGTATAAAATTCATCATCACAATTCAGATCGTATTCCTTGATTGCTCTCTTTTCTCTGTGCTTTGGTTTTCTTAGAATTTTTAAATCTAGGGTCAACAATAAAAGTCTTCCAATGCTTCATGGACCTCCTCTGACTTTCATAGGGATACCAGCCCAAATTCTGTCCCTACAAATAAAAAATGTTCCCCACAGTAACTGTGCTGGAACTCAGAAGGATGGTTTGTTTGAGACTACAATACAATTACTATATACATCCTGAGTCAGAGTAACATCCATTGTTTGGTTCTTTGCCACTCCTGAAATATTAAACACAAAACAAAAGTTCATTCTTGTCTAAGCAAAACATTTCTAATTCTTCTGATTCGAAAAAGGGCCACTGGGAGAAACTGAACCCACACATGCCATCCGTCCACAGGAGCTGTCGCAACTCGCATCGCCCATGAAGGGATGCCCTCTGGAATGGGCCATTCTTTCACTGGCAATCCCACCAGACATGTTCAAAATGCTTTTTTGGCCTGGAATGTCTCAAACAAATTGTGTCCAACCCCGCTGTCTATGCTAAATTTTCCCAAACCTTCTCCCTTGGCTGCATCACTGGTAAATCCACTTTGTTACCTAACATAATTGACAAAAAGATACAACAGCATATAAACAAACATGCTTCTAACAGTGAAGTTCTTAAGTCTTTTACATCTTGTTTGAAGAGAAGTTCACATCCTTTGTCTTTGATTCTGTCTGCGAGCTCCCTTCCTCACTTCCAGGATTGGCTTCTACTTGCGTTTGGGCCCAATACAGTTTCACGTATTTTGCGGGAACCCATTTCAATCCTCTATCTGTGGAAACACAAGCACAATCTTTTCCCTACATGATTAGTTTGAAAGGCCCTTCAGTTTTACCTGTTTCTAAATTTCTGATCAAAACCAAATTATTTTCTTTTAGCTTTGCCCTTGTATCATTTGTAAAATGCCTTATAATTGATGGAGTTCGCTCTGAAAAAGAACCATTTAAGAAGTTTAATACATCTAAAACTTTTGTTCAACCACATGTGAGGCGCAGCGTCTGCCTCCCCCCTTTTTGTTCTTCTGAAATTGCTCCTAAAAAAGATGTCAACTAAAATATAAATGTTTTTCAGTTTTCCAAAAAGTATTTTGTCAACTCTGTCTGCTACAGTTGAAGACCTTGCAGTCCCCTAGGGTTGACTGCTCTCATAAAAACTGGTGGCTGTACCATTTGACAATCTGGACAGGACTAAATACTTTCTTTTGCCTGGCTTTTGAAATGTGAAAAGATTCAATCAATGCTTGTGTATTTTGATGAAAAAATGCATGGCTTAATTTTGCCTGCTCAAAAATATCTTGCAAGGTTTGCAAAAAAGACATAGTCAATTTGTCTGCTTGCACGTTTCCTTCTACTAAAATTTTTGGGAGTAATAAGTCTGCTTTAATATGTATAATAAAATATTTATGTGTTCTGTTTTTCAGCAGTGTTTTCATACATGATAAATATGAATACAGAATGTCATTGCTTATTTCCTTTAAAATTGATTCTTCCAATCCTTTAACTACGTTGGTCACATATGCTAAATCTGTGATTAAATTGAAGGGTTGCTAAAACAGTTTAAAAACTCTGACATTGCTGCCAATTCCACAATTTATTGTGAACCTTGCACTATTTCCACATTTGACTCCCATTTTCCTGTGATTGAATTCTGCCATGTAATTATTGATTTGTGAGTTTACCCTGAACCATCAGTGAATACTGTGATCCCATCCAATGGTTCCTCACTCATTTTTGATTTTTCTTTGAAACTCAATTTTGCTTTTAACAACCTATGACTCGGGTAAAGAATTGTACAAATATCTGTATAATTTAACAATGCAATTGCCAAATCCTGTGATTTTGGTGTGCCCAATCAAAACATTGCTTTCTCAAGGGTAAATACATTATAAAAAAATCTCTGCCTGTCATTGTCATCAGCCTTATCTTTCCCTCTATTATGGTCTGAGCTATTATTTTTAAATCTGTAAAAAATTGTTTTTGGGGATTAGTAAAATAGAAAAATGGTTGTAGGTCTTGCAAATTGTTGATTTTTGAGCTGACTTCTATTTTCTGAGGCTTTACAATCTCATTCAGCTCTCTGAGATCATGAAACAATTTCCATGAACCAGAGGTCTTCTTCAAATTAACAAACATAAAAAAATTCCAGGGTGCAATTTCCCAAATCTTGAAATGCTAATTTCCAAACCAGCCTTTCGCACTTCTGCGATCAGACAGTCATGAGCTTCTTGCAGCTTCTGTTGCATGAATGCCACAATGAGCAAATCACCATCTTGACTAAATTCTTCAAAGCACTCAATTGCTTCTTTTTGAAGGCCCCCATCTAAAGAGGTTTATCAGTTTTCCAAGTCAGCTGTCCGGAGAGAAGTTCATGATCTTTGTTTCTGATTCAATCTGTGAGTTCGCCCCTTCACTTCCAGGGCTGGCATCTGCCCGCGTCTTGGCCGGACATTGCCTCATCTGTCTCACTGGCTCTCATCTCTGTCCTCTCTCTGTGGAGACACAAGCAGAACCCTTCCCCCAAATGCTTACTTTGAAAGCTTTTCAACTTTCTCTGTCTCTAGATTTTTGATCAAAACTGGAGAATTTTCCTTTAACTATTATCTAACAAAAATTTACAATACACAATACTAATTAAAAAACAAACCGAACCTCCTAAAGTTTACATCTTCTGCAGGTAAAATACAATACAACAATTAACAATACTTTAAACAACAGACATACATTTACAAAATTAGATAATCATCAATCTTTAAAAAACTGTGTCATCACCTCAGGCTCTGCAAACAGCTGACAAACCTTGATTCAATGAAGAATTAGATGGTCATCTCCGGAAAATGAACACCAAATTCACTTCAAAGTCAGCTTCAGCTGCTATATCGATAAGGTCAAATTGCCAATCTAAACGACTGGAATATTATTTTGATGCAGAAAACACCTGGGTTTAGACATTTTTCTCTTTCAGTCAGAATCAAGGCTTGGCCAGAGCCTAAATTCTAATCGGAAGAGAACTCCCTGACATCTTCTTATTAAAGAAAAAAAAACCCCACAACTCTTAACAAAACTGCAATTAAACATTTCAAGGTGAAAAAGAAATCAAATTCCTTTTGCAACTCGTTTTCTCTAAAATTCTTCTTTAGGGTGAGATGTTTTGAACATGGCAATCTGCTGCAGTGCTTCTGTGATAGCAACTCAGGAAAACCATAACACTAAAAATTCATTCTGAGAGTGAAGCTCAAATAATTTTTTGGAATTCTAAAAAAACACTCAAAACCAGCACAGGGCCAGGTCACAAAAGACCTGCTAAAATAGAGAATTAACAAAAGAAAACCAAAGAAACAATAAGTTCACAACTTAACTCATTATCTTTACATTTTTGATTCAAGGACTGGAGGCTTTCCAAAACTTACTTGAAATGTTGAAAGGCTTCAAATTAAACAATGAAACAGTGGATCCAGAATTCATACAATCCTATTACAGTGTTTTAAAAATTAAATACTGAAACTAAATTTGAATTTTAAAATCAAACTGATAGATAAATACTGCTTTTTCAATATATATAAGGAATTTTTGATTCAGATTAAATTTTACAATTCAAATGATGATCCTAGAAGTGGTCTTGATTTATGTTCACACAGCATTTCATTAATAATTTGAAAAATGTAGACTAGAAATCCATTGCAATTTGAAGAAAAACTAAAATATTGATATATAAAATAAAATTGCAAAACATAAATTTACAAGCTTCTTTCTTATAAAATCCAAAATCTATTAATTTACATTGACAGTATTACAAATGCTTAAAAACTGGTTTCTTTGAAACAATTAATTATAGAAAAATTAAAACTCAATGTTAACATTTAAATAAACGTCCACTCATATCTGAGAAATAGCAAGTCACTAAATATATGTAATATCTATTCAAATCAAACACCAAATACCTTATTATACCTTCAATTATTAAAATACCTAATATTATTAAAATACCTTTACCATTTTTAAAATTTCAGCATCTTTCTAACAACAATACAAAACCAAACACCTTAGTTTAACATACAAGAACTGAAAATAAAACTGAGTCTCTTATCAATTCCCTCGTTCTGCTTGTTCTCCACAATATAGATAAAACAGCTCTTGGCATCTCTCCACCGCCCATTCCCCTCCCCTCTGCAGCACTGGCTCTGTGCGTGGCAGGGGATGGCAGCGGGGGTGCTGTCAGTGCCCTCTGGGAGCGAGGCGGCTGTGCCCCCTCCCTCGGTGAGCTCCGGGCTGCTGGCCTCACGCTGCTTTGCCCTGCAAATTGCTTAAAAATTGTTACATTTCTTTCCTTTGATTTTACAAAGCATGAATTTTTTTTTCCCTTTTGAATCTGTCTTTCCCTGTATGGGGGCTCTGTGTCCCTATCGCTGACACTTCCGGGTTTTGTGTTTCCCGCGCGCTTCCCGCCGTGCTCGGGGCCGGGGCCGCCCGCGCCGCCGCGCCTGGAGCGAGGGTCGTCCCGCCTGGCACCGCCCTCGGGGCCAGGGCCGCTCCCGGGGCCGCGCCCGCGCGCTTGGGATCGAGTTCGGCGCAGCCTTTAGCTGCCGCCGCCGTGTGTGATGCTTTCGCCATCAGTGTGAAGGCTGCCACTCCCTCCCGCTTTGGTTGAGAGTCACCCTGTTTTTTTTGCGTCCCGGCCGCCGCCGCAGGTTGCCTCTTCCCGGACATCCCTGCGGCTCAACGCACCGAGCCCGCTATTTCCGGGTTCCGCGCTTCCCGCGAATCCTTGGCGTGGCTTTTCCACGCCCCCCGCGAGTGCTCGGCGCAGTTTTCCTACGCCCCTCGCGAATCCTCTCCCCCTCCCCTCTGTCCCCCACGGCCCGGGGAGTCGTCTGTAGCGCCCTCCCACCTCCTGGGGTCAGGGTTTATGAAGGGGTGAAGAAGTAAAAATCTGAGTTCTTTAACTCACTTGAGAATATTTCTAACTTAATTTTTCCCGACCTTGCTACTACTAACAAGGCTTTGTTGAACTGGCTGCCGCTGGCAAGGCAGCCATAAACTTCCCTCCCCCAGCTCATGGCTAGGTGAGAATCCTTCCCCAGTCTCAAAGGGACTTTAATTGCTTTCTGCCAAGGACTTCCCTCCCCCAACTCATGGCTAGGAGAGACTGGCTAAAACTACACTTTCGGGAGTCCTTCACTCCCTTATCTCTCAGAGTTCTAAATAGCACATTTGTTTCTGCCTGTGGGTAATGAAGCTTCACCCACACAAGTAAATCTCTGAATTCCTTCTCTGTGACAGAGACAGGCTAAACAGAAGCTAAACTTTTTAAAGTAAATAGTAGAGTGAACTGTTCCTTGCTGAAAGCTCTGCCTATAGTGTTCCTATGATGTGTCTGAAATCTGAACCGTCTTACCCAAAAGCAATTTGTCCAAAATCGATTCGGAGGTTCCTGAAACCGACCAGCAGTGCACAGGAGCGAGGCTTCCCGGGACACCTCCTCTCCGACTCGCGTCTGGACCTCGGCTTTTCTTGGCAGAGGGCCAGAAATCTCCTCTGCAGTCCTTTTCAACAGCGCGCCTATCCTGAATCTCGGTCTTCTGGGGGTCTGTACCTGTTTTTGCAGGCAACAAGGACCCACCACGGCCCGTGCCAAATGTCTCTGCCTGGGGGGGTCTCCTCCATCTCTGTGCGTCTTCTCGAGCTGGGTTTTCAGGGTCAGAGGGTCCGCATCCACCTTTGTGGGCTGCAGCCCTGCGGCCACACCCAGGGACGCCAAATGTCACTGCCCGAGGTGCCTCCTTAGACCTGAGATCACCTCAGGAGGACATGCAGGTGGTTTGCAACCCAGCTCTTTCCGATGCCCGCCGATGAGAGACTGCATGAGGCTGTTCTTAGAGGTTTTCATGGTTGTTTATTGTTTCTTATCTCAGAAATGCTTTGTCCAGCGAGCAGCAGTCTGCTCGCTAGACGTCCAAGGCAGAATCTGCCTGGCAGAGGCAGGACTTATCTTTTATAGTCTAAGTTACGTACTAGGTATTTACAAATGACCCCCAATACAATACAATCTTGTTACATGGTCCAGCTTTGTTCACATCCAATCTGAAAGTGCCAGCATGTCACCCAGCATGGATGACACGGAGAAGAAGGAGGAAGAAGTATCCACACCCCGATTCTTCCATCTTGGCCATGAACCCCTTAATATAAACATTCTAGAAATCTACTTATTCTACATTCTAACGGTCTAATTTACACTCTATTTATTTTTGCAGCTTGCATTTCTTCTCTCAATGTTGGTAAATTGTTCCAAGGAGCTGAATCCAGCCCCTGAGACACCTGGGTCTCATTCGAGGGTCTTTGGGGACCCCACCAGGGGGGTCTTGAACCTCCCAGGGAAGCCAGAGGAATACTCTGGACTCCCACAGTGAATATGTAATCTGTGTGTGTGATAAAACCTCTGTTCACCTGATGCTTGGGGCACACGAATGGAGGAAGGATCCTCCAAGTGACCAGCAATGCAATAAAGAATGGCTGCTTTCTAATACTAAAACTGTGTTAGAAAGTTTCTCTTTGGCCGATTTCAGTATCAGTTCCACAAGAACCTATAGATTCAAATTGACCTCTTGGTTCTGCAGTGTCACAATGGTCTTTTGGTCCCACCAGGCCCCGCAGTGTCACCCTGGGACAGAAGGCCAGCAGGGATTCGTTCCCCTCATGCTGCAGGTACCTGGGCCAGCTGGCACCGACACCTTTTCCCAGGCCAGCGTTGCCGGGCACAGCCAGGGCCATGCCATACTGCAGCTCCCTGCAAACCACGGCAGCGACTGCCAGGCCAAATTCGAATCACAGACAGTTTTTCAGTCTTTCTGTCTATATTTGACCAAGAAGTGTCCCACTGTGGAGTCCCCTTTCCTGCAGTCACTGAAGTACTGGGACCATACCCAGAGCTCTGAGGAGAGAAATGGCCAGTGCTGCACCTCTGCCCTGACTTGGGGATGATGGCAAATGCTCTGTGGGGTGGCTGGAATGATGGAAAAAGGACAATTGGCAGCACAGAGGGAAACCTGTCTAGGCTGCTGGATGGGGGCAAGACATCGCTGCCCATGGGAGAAGTTGGCTTTGAAATCCCTCCTGTGGATGCCCGTGCACTCAAGAGTCAGGCATTGAAGCTCAGCCCAACAACAGACAGGGGAATGGGGCTGCAAGGATTAAAGTGTCTCAGGTGGGTCTGCAGTGAGTTATTTCTGGACACCTCAAGCCATCAAGGCAGAGATGCACCCTGCAGATGGGCTCATGAGTGAGGGGTGTATCTAGCCATGGACACCATCTCCAGGTTATCCTTGAGTGTGAAATGTGTGCTGAGATCAAGCAGGGCCAGGTAGGCAAAGCCCCTGTGGTGTGGGGGACGATGGTGGCAATATAAATCTGGAGAGACACGTGGTCTTTATAGTGGGAGTAGTAAATTGGAGAGCACCATTCTTAAAGCACAACAGCCCTGTCAGAGCCAGCTCTGACCCTGCACTGCCCCAGCTCTGCTGCCCCACAGCTGCTGAATCAGGAAGGGCAGATCCATGGGGGATGGAAATGCTCAAGGACTCCTCCAGGGAGGGACCTCGGGAGGTTCCCAGGCCAGGCCAAAGCACCGTCAGTGGGGAAGTGACAAAGGGAGGGGCTGTTTGTGTGCTCTGCCATGGCAGGATGAGAGGCAGAGCTGCAAAGACACCCAGACCATGTGGATCCCTGCAGGAGCTGATCTCACACAGCAGCTCCCAGGCCTCTGCTGCTTGCTGGTTGCTCTGTTTGATGTTCCCTGGTGGTTACACCCTGCCCCACACACACCAAAGCTGTGTGCATACACACTGGTCTCACCAGTGCCTGGGCCCCCAAAGGACACAAGACCTGATGATTTATGGTGTCCAGTCCAATATCAGGCTCTTGGACATCCTTCAGTACCCAGAGCAGAGAAAGCTCCCTTGTCCCAGACAGTTCTTAGCACTGGAGGGTTTAGGAAAATGCCACAGGCTGTGGGGATGAGCTGTAGGGCACTGCCAGGGATGGGCACGGGCCATCATCTCTCAGCAAAGCACCTTGATCCCCATCCTTTCCCTTTCTGGGGTCCTTTCTTAGACAGCCCATGGGAAATCTTGCACATTCCCCAAATGCACTTTGTGGTTTTCCATCATGAATCTCAGACCCCAATGCAGAACCCTCATGCTCAGCTGGGAAGGTCATGCTGGGAAGCTCTGCTGTTGACCCCCTTGGTGAGTCTTTGATGAGGAGGTGTCAGAGCTTTCCTTGAATTAATTTTTTATCTTTTGTTCTTTAAATTGGAATGGCCCAAAAATATTGTAAGAGTTGGTCTGAAGTTTTCTCTGATCTGCCTCACAACCATCATCAGAGACTGGGACCTGAGATTGCACCACTTGCCCTGAACCGGAGCTCTGGCCTGGCTGAGGTGGATGCTTGCGGGCCAAGGACTGTTTGTAGCTGTGCCTGGTGCTTGTCATGGTACGCTGCAGGGTACTGGTTATCGCACCCTGTCCCCGTACCTGCATCACGGAGCTACGATATCCACATACAATAGTCCATAAATCTTCCCACCTTTTGGCCAAAAGCCACTCGCTTTGGAAAAGGACTATAAAAAGGACAATAAAAAGTGACTTTCTTAAAGAAGACTTTGAGATCTCTTTCTCCCCAATGGATTGAGGACGCGTCTTGTCAGACGACCACGAGGATGCGTCCCGTATGTTGGTAGATATATCCCATCATTTCTCTCTCTCACCTCTCCCTCTCTCCTTTTACTTCATTTCCTTTGATCTTTCTCTCTCTCTCTCCCTCTCAAACTTAATTTTTAGCAAGCAATAAACTGTGTCACTGCTTTCTGCTAAACAAACCTGAGTGTCTTGCCTTTTGTCTTTTGCACCCTAGGGTCGAACGAACCCTCATGACTCCCACTCGGGTTGAGCAGATTGTGACATTAAATTGGCGTCATGGACAGGATTTCTGACAGAGAGAAGGGCTGCTGGTTGTGTGTAGTCTGTAACAGAGGAAGGACGTCTTGCCTCAGCCACACCTAGCTGGCCACCTCAACAGGGGTGAGCCGGACTAGAAAGCAAGGGGGGCATTTCAGATTTTCCACAAACTGCATACACCTAGGTGAAAAGCATCCCTACGCTCGTTTGAGGATTCTGTCTTCAGAAATTCACAAAAGATCTCTTGGTGCAAAAGGCAGAACTGCATTGTTCTTGTTCTTTATTACTGTATGAATGTGTACCGACGTCCCTGAGCTAGGGAGAATATTGCGCAGGCTGAGGAGTGCGTGTGTAACTCTAATTGTTGTTGTTTTTGTTGTTGTTTTTTGACTGCTTGGGATCGCTAAGAGACAAGCTGTTCTGTAACTAAGGTAGTACCTCCAGAGAAGGGTGATCTCTTCACCCTCCCAGGGAATAGAGGGGGCTGTGCTCAGCGAAAAGCTGAGCGTAAGTCTTGACCTCCCTGGAGTGGTGCTGTCCCCCTCGCAAAAATTACAGAAAAGCATAATACAAAAGATAAAGCTGCATTTTTTGCTTTACTAGCTAAATATAACACCAGACCCTCCCAAGGGGGAGAAGAATGGGTGCACAGTAACTGGCTTAATTTAGAAAATGTGATTGATAGATGCATTCTTTGCAACATGAAACAAAATTCAAAATGGGCAGAAATAAGACCATTCTCTGCTCCATTTTGGGGCCTGTCATACGGCAGCTATAGAAACTCGCTTTACACGAAGAAGTGAAGAAAGAGCAATTATTGACTCCCTACAAAATTTAGTGGAAATTTTGCAAAAACAATTAGATGAAGAAAGGAATGAGAATCATGCTTTGAGAGATGAGGATCGTTCTTTAAGAGCTGCCCTAAGACAAGAACACACCAACACTTTAAAACACACTGATTCATCAGAAGAAACAGAGGAGAAAGAAGTTAATATATTATATCCTCACAAAGAACTAACTCTGATGAAAAATAGTGAGGAACATTGCTGCCCTAGCTTGAAACCTGTGGTTAAAACAGAATACAATTGTATCAATGATGAGAATTTTGACCCACAAATAACCACTACAAAAATCCTGTACACTGCTACTGAATTATCAGAACAAGTAGCTAGTGGGTACTGGGGACATAGGACTTTCTTAACAACAGAAGTCAAATTTAACTCATGGTCCCCAACTCAGCGTGCGGCTTATTGGGTAGCAGGGCTTAACCCCTTAAAAATGGGAGACCTTGTAGCTTTAGTTGGTACCCCCAATCAACTTCTAGAAAGCATTCACAAAGCTGCCTGCTTGCAAATTATACATGAAATAAAATTCACGGCTGGCTATAAATCACCTATGCAATTACCTGTAAATATAAAACAATATCCTCTTCCTTCTGGTGCCAAAGAAGGGCTCAAACCAGTTATACAGGACTTGCGAAACTCCCCTGTATGGCCAATCCAAAAACCCAAACCTGACAATGTGGCTGTTTATCGATACATTGATGATACCCTTGTGGGAGGAGATTAAATAGAAGTAGTGGGGGATACCAAACAAAAAATAATCTCCCATTTTGAAAGCCTTAACTTGCAAATTTTCTCAGGGAAAATTCAAGTCTTCTCAGGAAGTGAAGTTTTTGAAAACAGACACTACTGGAACTGCCCCCTCTGATGGGGTGGCCCAGAAACCCTAAGTCAGGAAGTGGTATGCCCTGATCGAGCAGTACTGTAACATCTTCTCAGTAACAGTAGGAACTGTAAAAAATCTGGCAATAACAGAAACTCAAAGCTTGGGTAGCAGCTGCGATAAACCTGCCTTGGTAATTAAAGTAGCCTCTGCTTTCTCCCCCAAACAAACAGCAAATTTTTCATTCACTAATGATTTTGCCAAACAAATTATTGCTGGGGTAGGGGGTAGCGCTCAGGTTTGGGACCTGATGGTCATTTGGAGTGTTTTCCAGTGTGAGGTGTGGAGGGTTTCTCTTGTTTGCATCTACACTGACTCTTATCCTGTGTTTAAAGGAGGTACAGAGTGGCTTCCTTTTTGGCAGCAAAATGATTGGGAGGTTAACAGAATTCCAGTCCGTATTACATGCTGGATAGTTCCATCATTTTAACCTCCTGCCTCTTTCTGGCAGATTCTTTTATGCTTATTTTTCACAGAAGAATGCTGCAGAACATGAAGATTAATTGCTGAATCTCTCATCAAACCTGTATTCAGTTATGGCACAGGACCTTACAGATGTGTTTTATTTTGTGAGATTCAAAATCAAAATTGAACTTCTGTACAATTTTTCCATAAATCATGTATGGTAAAAACAATACAAAATAGTGGGAAGAACTCGATGTTAATGTTGCAACTACCTATTACCCAACCATCGGTTATGCTGAGCCTGAAATTTTTTGAAATTGGACCATATGTAATTAGGAAAACTGGCCAAAACCAAATATTGTTTAATTCGGCATGGTCTTTTAAACAAGTCAAATTGTCAATGCAAAACAGCGTCTCAGTAGCAAATGACAAAAAACATAACCAGTGTTGTGGGAACAAGATTGGGAATTTTGAACAGTATTGATTTAGAAGTATCAATGAATAAATTGGCTAACGTTTTTTTTTTTAGCTTTCAGCTGTATCCAGGCTCAGTTGTGGATGCAGTCAGTTGTTGCCTCAATTATGAGAGAAGGTGAGGAAGGCACTTTTCCTACTGAAATCTGGAGAATAATCTGGGATAAAGCCACTGATTTTGAAAAATAATTCCAATCCTGGTGGAACTTGGTAAATTTCACCTAAGACCCCAGCACAAACACAGCCACAGCCTTTGTACTGACCATATGTGATGCTTCAGTACATTCAATATTCCCTATCATTGCATTAGGGCTGAATCATGACGGAGCTATTCTCTGTCCTTTCGAGCATAGAGAATGGGCCTGTCAAATTGGTGAAAAGTAACAAACTATTAATTTGGAAACTTGCATTGTCCGGGAACAACAAGGATTTATCTGTGAAAGCAATGCAATCAGAGCTCAAGATATTTGCTTGAACACAGAACAGAATGTCTGTAACTTTGAAATTCATCCAAATGAGACTCCTGAAGCACTACTGGTGTATATGGGCAAGGGGTGTGCATGCTTAAGAATTGCTTGTAATAGGATTTTCATAGAAAATTTGGTAGTGAGTACTAAAATTCATTTAAATCTTTCCGTCTGTAACTTTACTAAAATTGCAGGACATGATTTTTACCTCTCATCACCTTCTACACATCAGCAATCCTCTACATTATGTACAAAAACTGGGGACTGTTGGCACAAGGCGAAATGTATGATTTAAATTAAGATAAAACATGGTTTTTATTTAAAATTCGCTTATTTTAGTTGCGTTGCATTTTAAATTGAAATTAAACATTTGATTTGGAATTTGAAAATTGCTTCTTTTAAAATCCGCTTATTTTAGTTGTGCTGCATTTTGAAATTAAATTAATTATTTGATTTGTAACTTTAAAAATTGCTTGTTTTTAAAAAAATGCTTGTTTTAGTTTTGTTTTATTTTGAAAATTGATAAAATTTGATTTTTAGTTATTAAGAGTGTTTAGTTATGATTGCATTTTCTTTTAATTATTGACTCAAATTGCTTATTATACTTTAACCAAGAAATTATTGTTATTAACTATCTTTTTGTAATCAGAAATTGAAATTGATTGTTAAATTGATTATTTGCTTTGGTTTCTTTCTCCCTTTTCCTTTCTTTTATCTTTTTCCTACTTTTCTATTCTGTCCAATTTTCTGTCTCTGTTTTCCTGGATATGCTATCAACTCGGATGAGTCCTGAAGACTTCACAACAACACCATGAAGGAGCACTCTTGACGATGATCGTGAGCCACGGGGTGGTGTAAGAGTCGGTCTGAAGTTTCTCTGATCTGCCTCATGACCATCATCAGAGACTGACACCCCGGGACCGCACCACTCGCCTGAGTTCTGGCCTGGCCGAGGTGGATGCTTGCCAAGGATTGTTTGTAGGTGTGCTTGGTGCTTGCCATGGTACGCTGCACTCGAGCAGGGTACTGGCTGTAGCATCCTGCTCCACCTGTTTCTTGGAGCAATGATCTCCACATACAATAGTCCATAATACTCCTCACCTTTTGGCCAGAGGCCACTTGCTTTGAAAAAGGACTATAAAAAGTGACTTTTCTAAAAAGACTTTGAGATCTCTTTCTCCCCAACGGATTGAAGACGCATCTCTTCGGACGACCACGAGGATGCGTCCCGTCTGTTGGTATCTATATCCCATCCTTTCTCTCTCTCACCTCTCTCTATCGCAAAACTGAATTGTTGGCACGTAATAAACTGCATTACTGCTTTCTGCTGAACAAACCTGATTCTCCTTGCTTTTGTCTTTTGCACTCTGGGGTCGAACGAACCATCGCGACTCGTGCTCGGATTGAGCGGATCGTGACAGCCATGGGCGCCTGGACATGAAAGGTGCTTTTTCTCCCCTAGGAAAGAAAAGCACCTGGTCCCAGTGTTTCAAAGGCAGATGAGAGGCGGCCCATGGGTGGCCAAAGCAGACAGATCTGTCTGTCCTGGCTGATTTCATATGGGAACAATCCTTGCATATAGGGAATTAGGAGAAGGAATCCTAATTTTGGCAATGGGCACCTGGAGGAGAATGACAGTTCTTTTCCACAGGAAGGAAAGCACAGAACACCAGTGCTTCAGTAGCAGATGAGAAGCAGCCCTCGACATGCCAAGGTCAGTCAGACCTGTCAGGTGGCCCCTGAAAGGCCCAGCCAGCCAGATCTGTTCCATCTTCCCTTGGTTCCATGGAGCCCCACAGGGTCACAATGTTCTCCTTGATTCCATGAGTCCCTGGAGTGTTGCAATATTCATCTTGTCACAATATTCTTCTTCCTTCTGTAGTTTGACAATGGCCCCTTGCTTCCATAAGGTCTTGCAGTGTCACCATGGCCCCTGGGCTCCATGCGGCCCCGCTGTGTCACAATGGCTCCTTAGTTGTACGAGCCCAGCAGCTTCATCCTTGAGCATTGGTTCCATAGGGGTCCTGAGTTTCACAATGGCTCCCTGTGATTCCATGAGGCACCAGAGTGTCACAATGGTCTCTTTGGTTCCATGAGGTCCCATATTGTCACCATGGTGTCCTTGTATCCGCATTGTCACAACTGAGCTGTGGTTCCATGAGGTCCCATATTGTCACCATGGCCCCCTTGGATCTGCATTGTCATAGAGGACCATTGGTTCCATGTGGCCTCGCTGTGTCACAATATTCTCCTTGATTCCATAATTCCCCACAGTGTCACAACAGAGCCTTGTTTCTGTGACACTCAGGTTGTCCAAACAGGGTCAGCCCTCAAGGGGCTTATACTTCTGTGTGCCCAGACCTCCTAAAGAGACATTCAGCATCAAGATCACTTGCGGAATGATCCTATAAGCTCTTCTCTGAAACAAAAATAAAAAAACTCACTTGGTTTAAAAAAAAAATGATGGGGTACACTTTGAAATCTTACTCCTTAAAAGAACTCCAAACTGACACCAAGCAGCTGCACAAGCCCTGGAGACTTAAAGACAATTGAAGGGAGACAGAGCTATGGACGGCTTTCTGTATTTAAATGAGCCCCATGGTGGATTTGAGGTTGAGTCCAAGACCCTCAGGCACTGAGAGAAGGTTGAAGAAGCAGCTAAAGGAGTCAGAAGCAAAACTCCAAGTACCTTGGCGCAGTTATATAACGATGATGACAGTGACATCCAAAAGTAATATTTGCATAAGGTTCTCACCCAACAATCAGATCTCCCTGAGGTACACATCGTGTCGTTCCATCTTACTGCATTATCCACCATGTGCAACCTGGTCCCTGAGCAAAGACAACTCCACGAATGGGTTTGTCTGTACTCGAGGCAGAATTGATCCAAACTGTCTTCCCTAACAAACCTCTGACATGCACCACTGGGACTTGGTCTTCATCTACGATATGGAGAGGCTCACATTGGGCAGGGTCTTCTCGGTTGGTGGAGCCTCGGGTGTTCACTAACCCTGCGGCCTTTGCTAAATGCTGCTCTCAATTTTTGAAAGATCCCTCACCCAATGCTTTCAAGGTGGTTTTTAACAGTCCACTGTAGCTCTCCACTTTCCCTGCAGCTGGTGCATGGTAGGGGATATGGTACACCCACTCAATACCATGCTCCCTAGCCCAGGTGTTGATAAGGCTGTTCTTGAAATGTGTCCCACTGTCTGACTCAATTCTCTCAGGGGTACCATGCATCCAGAGGACTTGCTTTTCCAGGCCCAAGATGGTGTTCCGGGAAGTGGCATGAAGCACAGAGTAGGTCTCCAATCATCCAGTAGTGGCTTCTACCATTGTGAGCACATAGCGTGTACCTTGACGTGTCTGGAGCAGTGTGATATAATCAATCTGCCAGGCCTTGCCACACTTATATTTGCACCATCGTCCACCATACCAGAAGGGCTTCACCCGCTTGGCTTGCTTGATAGCAGCACATGACTCACAGACATGGATAACCTGAGAAATACTGTCCATGGTTAGATCCACCCCTCGGTCTCGTGCCCACTTATAGGTGGCATCTCTGCCCTGATGACCTGAGGCGTCATGGGCCCATCGGGCCAGGAACAACTCTCCCTTGTGTTACCAATCTAAGTCTATCTTTGACACCTCTATCTGTGCAACCTGATCTACCTGCTCGTTGTTTTGGTGCTCCTCATTAGCTCTACTCTTGGGGACATGGGAATCTACATGACGGACTTTCACGGGTAGCTTCTCTATGCGAGTGGCAATGTCTTTCCACTCATCAGCAGCCCAGATTAGTTTTTCGCTGCATTTTCAGTTAGCCTTTTTCGACCTTTCCAGCCAACTCCACAGAGAATTGCCTACCATCCACTAATCGGTATAACGGTACAGCTTTTGCCACTTCTCTCCTTCAGCAATGTCCAGGCCCAGGTGAACAGCTTTGAGTTCAGCAAGTTGAATTGATCCACCTTCTCCTTCAGTAGCTTGTGCAACCTGTCATGTTGGGCTCCATTCGGCTGCTTTCCATTTCCAGTTCATCCCCACAATAAGACAGGAACCATCAGTGAAAAGAGCGTAGCGTGTTTCTTCTGCTGGCAGTTGGTTATATGGTGGGGCTTCTTCAACCTGTCGCATTTGTTCTTGTTCCTCTTCGTCAGTGAGACCAACATTTTCACCTTCGGGCCAACTTGCAATCATTTCCAAAATCCCAGGGCAATTCAATTTTCCAATAGGGGCACACTGCATGATGAGGGCAATCCATTTGCTCCATGTGGCGCAGGTGGTGTCATGGGTAGAGGGAACCTTTCCTTTAAACATCCACCCCAGCACAGGCAGTCGGGGTGCCAGGAAGAGTTGTGCTTCCGTGTCAGTCACCTCTGAAGCGGCTTGGACTCCTTCATAGGCAGCCAAGCTTTCCTTCTCTGTTAGAGTGTAGCTGGCTTCAGACCCTCTGTAACTTCTGCTCCAGAATTCCAGGGGTCAGCCTCAAGTCTCACCAGGCACCTTCTGCCAAAGGCTCCAGGACAGACCATGATTCCTAGCTGCAGAGTAGAGCACATTCTTCACATCTGGTCCTGTCCTGACTGGGCGAAGAGCTACCACTTGAGCCACCTCCTGTTTGATCTGAGAGAAGGCTTCCTGTTGTTCAGGGCCCCAGTGGAAATTGTTCTTCTTTTGGGTGACCAGGTAGAGAAGGCTCACAATCTGGCTGTACTCAGGGATGTGAATTCTCCAAAAGTCTATGGCACCTAGGAAAGCTTGTGTTTCCTTCTTGCTTGTTGATGGGTTGATGGAGACATTGCAGTGATCTTATTGATGACGTCAGTAGGAATCTGACGCCGTCCATCTTGCCACTTTACTTCTAGGAACTGGATCTCTCAGGCAGTTCCCTTAGCTTTGCTTTCCTTGATGGCAAAACCAGCTTCAGGAGAATCTGGATTATCTTCTCTACGTACTCAAATACTTCTGCTGCCATGTTCCCCCATACAATGATATCATCGATGTTCTGCAAATATTCTGGAGCCTCACCCTTTTCCATTGCACTCTGGATCAGCCCATGGCAGATGGTGGAGCTGTGCTTCCACCACTGGGGCAGTCGGTTCCAGGTGTACTGCACACCCCTCCAGGTGAAAGCAAACTGAGGCCTGCACTCTGCTGCCAGAGGAATGGAGAAAAATGCATTGGCAATGTCAGTGGTGGCGTACCACTTTGCTGCCTTGGCCTCTAGCTCACACTTGAGCTCCAACATGTCTGGCATGGCAGCACTCAGCGCTGGAGTCACTTCATTCAATGCATGATAGTCCACAGTCAATCTCCATTCTCCATCATATTTGTGCACAGCCCAGATTGGACTGTTGAAGCGTGAGTGGGTTTTCCTGATCACCCCTTGACTCTCCAGCTCCTGGATCATCTTATGGATGGGAACCACAGCATCTCGATTTGTTCGGTACTGCCGGCAGTGCACTGTCAATGTGGCAATTGGCACTTCTTGCTCTGTCACTTTCAAGAGTCCCACTGCAGATGGGTTCTCTAACAGTCCAGGCAAGGCATTCAATTGCTTGATGCCCTCTACCTCGACAGCAGCTATTCCAAAAGTCCACCTAAGTCCCTTTGGACCGCTGAAATACCCACTTCGGAGGAAGTCTATGCCCAAAATGCGTGGGGCCTCTGGGCCAGTCACAATATGGTGTTTCTTCTATTCATTTCCAGTTAGGCTCACCTCAGCTTCCACCAAATTAAAATCCTGAGATCCCCTGTCACACCAGCGATAGAAACAGATTCTGTCCCCACATCTCTAAATGGGATTAGTGTGCACTGCAAACCAGTGTCGACCAAGGCCTCATATTTTTGTGTTTCAGATGTGGCAGGCCAATGAATCCACACAGTCCAAAAACACGGTATTCTCTAGCCTCTAGCTGGCTAGAGGAAGGGCCTCTCTAAGCCTCGTTATCCTTCTTTCCATGGGCATATGTTTTGGAGGTTCTTTCACGGGGATCAGACATGTCATCACCATCATCATTCCTGGTAGTTCAGCTATGGGCAACTGGAGCTGCTTCCCTTTTGGTGGAACTTCCTCTCTGAGTCTTGCCTTCCTTCAAGTCATGCATCTGTTGTGCCACAGCAGCAGTATATTTTCCATCCCATCTCCTCATGTTTTCTCCTCAATCATGCAGGAAGAACCACAGCTCAGCTCGTGGGGTGTACCTTCTCTCCTTATCTGGGGAACACCTGTGCTGGGCACCAGAACCTCTGATCTGTACAGCCGAGATTTGTAGGTGATCCTCCTTAATCTCCTCCCTGAGTTTCTTGTGGTTCTCCTGTTTCTTATCTTCTAATTTCTGCAGACGTGCTTCCACAGCTGCTATTCTGGCATGTCTTGGGCCATGCACGGCCTCTGCATATGCTCGGAGCTTCTTCGCCATATCAAGCACGGTCTCCTCCCTGTCATCCCGCTTCATTATTGCTAAAGCAGAAGCGTATTCTTGTGGCCCAAGTCGTACAAATTTTCGCCACATCACGGATGTACATGGTACCAAGTCTGGATTCTTAGTTGTTAGGCCATCTGAGAAGACAATCTCTGGCACTGCCATTTCTCTCAAGCGTTGAATCCCTTGTTCTATGGTCTTCCATTAGGTTTACTGCATATAAAGATCATCTGCACATAGATATTTTGCGTCACGCTTCCCAGGACCCATGCCCAGAGACTGTGGGGGTTAGCCCCCCTCATCATTTCTTGGTCAGTAACCGGATCATGTGACAAGGATCCCAAATGCCTCGCATCAGTACCATCCAGAATGGTAGCCTCGCCTGCAGCATCCCAAAGACAGACTAGCCAACTAATTGTAGATTCATCAGGTCATCGAGTGTAATCCTTTCTTAGGCCACGAAGGTCTTTCAGGGATAAAGACTCAATATTGGCTTCTGATCCTGTGTCAGATGCTCTGTCTTCTGTTTTGTATCAGGAGCTAGCTTTGAGGATCCTTCTCCTGTATCATCATTGTCCACTGGTCGATCAGTTTTGCTGGTGTGCTTTCTTCCCGCAGCAACTGCCAGTGGCTTAGGTTCACTATCTGGTTTAGCTGCTGGCTTAGTCTCACTGTCTGGTTTAGCTATAACCTGAGTAACTGGGGTGTTGGCTGATTTATGTTCCTGCCCCCTGGCCTCTATCTGCTGCCATACAGTATCTAGCAGAGTGCGATAAGCATATGCCAGGGCCCAGCTTATTGCAATAAGCTTTTTCTCCTTAGAATCATCATGGCACTTCTCTTCCAGATATTTTCCCACCTCATCTCAGTTCTGAATTAGTTCACGCAAAAATTCCCAGTCTGAGGGATCAGAAAATTTCTTCAGGGTTTGGCCCATTCTCTCCCATTCCCCACACCACTCAGAATTTTCCATGCCTGGGCCTACTCCTGGCTTAGGAGTCTCATCAGCTTCTCTGGACAACTCAGTTCTCATTCTAGAGAGGCTGCAGACTGTATAGAGGAAGCTTACCAGATTAAATACCAGGAAGGTGGTGTCCTTGACATTCAGGGGAAACCGAAAATTCACAATGTCTTAACAGGTTCAAAGGAGAAGAAGGAAAGGAAAGGCTGAAAAGTCTCATCCCCCACTTCTCCTCTAACAAACTGGGTGCAATTGCTAATAACCCCCAAAACATACTATTGGAACTGAAATGCAGGGTAGGACGAAGGAACCATAAACCAAACATACCTCGAACAAACTCCAGTAGCTTTATAAACTTTCTATAAATCATTATCACCGAGCCCAGCAGAACAGCTGTTCTAATTCATGCCTCTCTACTGAAGAAACTACGTGTTAGGGACATGACTGGAGCTATCTCCAGATAAAAAAATAAGTCTAGGGAACAGAAATGTATTAAAACCTCAAAAAAGCCTAGGGACCCAAGACATATGAAGCATGATTACCAACTGTTTACCCCGATACAGAGTAAGTATAACCAAAAATGCAATCAAAACACGTTTTTTTCCACTTTCTTGTGCCCCGCACTTGGGCACCAATAAATATTTGTCCTGGTTTAGGGCAAATTTGGGAGGAAACCTCTGAATGGGGGCCCTCAAGTGGTTCAGGGAAAAAATATTTCCTCAGAGAGAAGTGGGGAAAAAACTGTTTATTTAACTGACAATGCACTTTCCAGCACAAAATTGAACAATACCAAACAGCAAAACCTCTCGCCACTCTGAAGGAGTTGACAAACTCAGAAGAGTCCCTTCCGTGGGTTGCAGCTTGGCTCACTCCGTCTGTTCTCAGTCCCTCCGGTGCTGGGAAATGCCGCGGGCCAGGCCAGGCCTGGTGGGCCACAGGTGTGAGCTCCCGGTGCTCTTCTGGGTTTTCAGTTCAGAGCAGGTTTGAACAATTCCAAGAAAAAGGGAAAAAAACAGTCCAGGGGACTCCTTTGCCTCAGCTACCCAGAACAACTAACTAAAAGCAAAAAGAAGCTCTCTCCCATTGTCCACTGCAGACAACACGGTCCGTGTGAAGAAAGCAGGGGAGAGAGTGCAGTCTCTCATAACAAACTGCACCTCTTTCTCTCCCCACTTCACTCCTGGAAGCAGTCTTAAAGCTGCAGAATTCAATATGCAACACCAAAATACGATTTAGGGATACAAGCATCACCCCAAGACAGCAGGGAACTGCAATGCTGAGCAAGGCCTGGGCTGGTTGGAGGAAGCAGAAAGGCCAAGCCCTGATCCCAAGCCTGGGACAGCAGGGCCTGTCCCTCACAGGTGGCTTGGGGCTGTTTGTGGGGCAGTGGGATGTGAGGGGAAGGAAGGACATATGTCATAAACATGTGTGACACTCCAGATGCTCATGGAACCAAGGGCCAGTGTGACACAGCAGGGCCTCATGGAAAAAAGAGGCCATTGCGAGCCCGCAGGGCTGTAACACCCCAGAACACTGAAATGCTGGGAGTGACCAAAGGTTTCTTTACGCAAGTTTGGTGCACAGGAGAAACACCAACCCATTATTCCCAAGATGCACAGATGCGAGGAATATTTTTCGCTGGAAGGGACCCACAAGGATCATCAATTCCAACTGTTAAGTGAATGGCCCACACAGGGATTCAACCCATAACCTTGGTGATACAATCACCATGCTCTAGCCAACTGAGCTATGAGGGCAAAATGACACAAAATTTTACTGGTAAAATATAGAAAATTAAGGAACATTGACAAAGCACTTAATACAACATCCAACTCAACATAAAACACTTTTCATGTCATGAACTTCATTAAATTAGCCCATTTAACCTAGAAACCTTTAAACTCTTAAGTCGTTAAGTTGGCCAAAACTGCTTCAGGTAAATAAAACTTAAAGGTGAAGAAAGAAAGAGAGATAGAAAGACAGAAGCTCTATAGAAAGACACCCATATAGCTACCAACTCTTAGGGACCTAGCATGGGTGAGACACAGACCCCAGGACAAGGCAAGGTTGCAAATCTAAGCAGAGCACGTGCTCCGTGTTTTAAACCCCTGGGCCTGTGTGGGCCCACCCCTTAGGTGGGACTTCTGGTTGCTTGGCCAATCAGAGTCAGGGGTAGTACCACCTGTTGTGTGATTGACATCTCAGCCAATCTGAACTGGGTTAGTACTGACCCTGCTATATGATTGATTGACAGCTCGGCCAATCAGAGCTGGGTTAGCACTACTCCCTGCTGTGTGATTGATTGACAGCTTGGCAAATCAGAGCTTGGTTAGCACCATCCCTGCTGTGTGATAGACAGCTGTGCCAGGCCAGGGGTGGGGGTGGGGCTCTCTCCCACCACAAACCAAGGCCTGACCCGGCCCTGGCCCTACACAGGCATTTTGAGCATCCCAAGGTGTCTGGGACATCGATCTCATCCAGCCTCTGACAGCAACAATGGTGACACTGTGGAACCCCACAGAACCATGGATCAGTTGTGACAATGCAGGTCCAAGGAGACCATGGTGACACTGCAGAACTTCATGGAACCATGGGTCAGTTGTGACACTGTGGAGCGCAGAGTGTCACAGAGGAGCTATTGTGACACAGCAGGACCACATGAAGCCAAGGGGCCATTGTGATACTTCAGGGATTTGTGGAACCAAGAACCCACTGTGACATTGCAAGGTGTCATGGAAGCAAGGGGAACATTGTGACACTGTGGGGCCCCATGGAACCAAGGGGACAATGAACAGGTCTGGCCGGCTGGGCCTCCCAGGGGCCACCTGGCAGGTCCAGCTGATCTTGGCATGTCCAGGGCCACCTCTCATCAGGCCCTGAAGCACTGGGGCTCTGGGCTTTCCTTCCTATGGAAAAGAACCATATTTCTCCTCCAGATGTCCATGGCCAAAATTAGGATTTCTCCTCGAAATTTCCTTATATGCAAAGATTATTCCCAGATGAAATCAGCCAGGAGAGACAGATCTCGCTGCCCATGGCTTCCTGAGGGCTGGCACTCATGTGCCTTTGAAACAGTGGGGCTCCGTTCTGAGGTCCAGGAGTGTCACAGTCACCACTGTGGCTCCACGAGGTCCCAAAGAGTAACACTGGCCCCTTGGTTCCACGGAGCCCTGCAGTGTCACCATGGCCCCATTGTTACACAAGGTTCCACAGTGCCACAACAGACTCCTTGTTTCCATGAGGCCAAAAAGTGTCACAACTGTCTTCTTGATTTCATGGGGCCCCATGGAGTCACAGGGCCCCTTGAATTCCATAAGGCTCCAGAGTGCCACAATGGACTCCTTGTTTGCATGGTGTCACAACGGACCCCTGGTTACAAAAGATCCTGCAGTGTCACAATGGGTTCTTGGTTCCATGACACCATGTAGTGTTAGTGTCACAGTGGTGTCTAAGTACATGAGGCCCTGCAGTATCACAGCAGCCCCTTAGATCCAAGGGCCACCTAGGTGTCAAAATTGTTCCCTTAGTTCCACGAGTCCCTGCAGTGTAAAAATGGCCCCTTAGTTCCAAGGGCCACCTAGGTGTCAAAATTGTTCCCTTAGTTCCACGAGTCCCTGCAGTGTAAAAATGGCCCCTTAGTTAAGCAAAGCCCACTGTATTACTGTGGCCTCCGTGGTTCCAAAATGGCCCAGAGTCATCAATGGACCTTGGTTCCATTTAGCCCCACGGTGTCACAGTGGCCCCTTGCTTCCCCAGGGCCCTGCAGTGTCACAATTATCACAGAATCACAGAATTAACCAGGTAGGAAAAGACCGTGAGATCATGAAGTCCAAATTGTGACCCAACACCACCTTGTCACCCAGACCATGGCACTCAGTGCCACACCCAGTCTTTCCTTAAACACCTCCGAGGACAGTGACTCCACCACCTCACTGTGCAGCCCATTCCAATGCCAAATCACCCTTTCTGTTAAGAACCTATTCCTAATGTCTAGTCTAAATGTCCCCTGGTGCAGCTCAAGGCTATGTCCTCTTGTCTTGTCACTGTTCCCTGGGAAAAGAGAGCCTGAACTCCCCCCTCCCCTCGGCTGCACCCTTCTGTCAGGGAGTTGTAGAGAGTGATGAGGTCACCCCGAGCCTCCTCTTCTCAGTATAAACAACCCCAGCTCCCTCAGCTGCTCCTCACAGGACTTGTGTTCCAGATCCATCACCAGCCTTGTTGCCCTTCTCTGGATATGCTCCAGCCCATCCATGTCCTTCCTAATTTGGGGGCCCAGAACTAGACACAGCACTCAACGTGCGGCCTCCCCAGTGCCGAGTACAGGAGAACAATCACTGCCCTGTTCCTGCTGGGCACACTGTTCCTGATCCAGGCAAGGTGCCATTGGCCTTCTTGGCCACCTGCTCACACTGCTGGCTCATGTCCAGCCTGCTGTGCATCAGTGCCCCCAGCTCCCTTTCTGACGGGCAGTTGTCCAGCCACTCTGTCCCCAGCCTGTAGCACTGCAGGAGTTGTTGTGGTCAAAGTGCAGGACCTAGCACTTGGCCTTGTTAAACCTCACCTTGTTGGATTTGGGCCTTGGATCCAGCCTATCCAGGTCCCTCTCCTACCCTCCAGCAGATCCACAATCACACCCAGCTTGGGGCCATCTGCAAATTTGCTGATGGTGGACCCAGTGCTCTCATCCAGATCATCAATGCAGATATTGAAATCCACGCTGGCTGGCTCTAATGCCTTGGCCGTCCTGTAGGTGCCCTGTGATGGCACTCAAGGTGATCTGTTCCATCCCCTTGCCAGGCACCGAGGTCAGGCTGACAGGCCTGGAGTTCCCCATATCCTCCTTCCAGCCCTTTTTGGGGATGGGCTCACATTGGCACCTCCAGTCCTCTGGGACCGCCTTGGTGACCCAGGACTGATGGTAAATGATGGAAAGCAGCTTAGGGAGCTCATCCAGCAGCTCCCTCATCCCCCTAGCATGGATCCCATCTGGTCCCAGAGACACCTGTGAGCATCTGAGTGGCTCAGCAGGTCCCCAGCTGTTTCCTCCTGGATTACAGAGGGTCTGTTCTGCTCCCTGCCCCCATCTACATGCTCAGGAAAACACTTGTCCTGAGGACAACCTGTCTTGATGTTGAAAACTAAGGCAACAAAAGTGTTAAGTACCTCAAACCTTTCCTCATCTTTAGTTACTATGTTCCCGAACTGCATCCAATAAAGAGTTGAGATTCTCCTTGTCCCTGTTTTGTTATTAATTTATTTATAAAAATATTTTTTATTATTTTTCACAAAAGCAGCGAGGTTAAGTCCTTTCATCTCTCTTTCTTTCTGCATGACCTAACAACATCCTTAAAAACTTCCTGAGTTGCCTGCCCCTCTGTCCAAAGGTGATGCATCTTCTTTTTTCCCTGAGTTCCTGGAAAAAGCTCCATGGCCAGCCAGGCCAGTCATTTTCCTCACTAGCTCGTGTTTGGCACAGAGGGACAGGCTGCTCCTCTTTCAAAATTTCTTTCTTGAAGTGTGTCCATCCTTCCTGGACCACTTTTTTTTTTTTTTGTTTCCCTTAAAAAATCAGTACCTGATTCAGTAGTCCCCAAATCTGCATCCTGAATAGGCCAAAGTCTACCCTCCGTAAATTCAGTGTAGAAGTTTTTCTGATGCCCCTCCTTCTTTCACAGAATACTGAAAACTCGATTATTTAATGGTGATTGCACCCCAGGCAGCCTCTGACCACTACATCTCCCACCAGCCCTTCTCTGTGAACAGGAGGAGACAGAGCTTTCCTTGGGATTGGTAGTGTTACCAAAAATTCAGTAAAATAAAAAACTCCTTAACACCAATGTAGCATTAAAAAGTAGTGTGGATGATTCAGATGCCCTTTCAGGGCCTCCCTGAAAAATCATCCCTTAGATAAGAAATCCTTCCTTAGGATGACTCATGATAGATAAATGTTCACCCCCCTGTAGATCCCCGTGTTATCTCCTAGCGCTGTAATTGGTCCTTTCTCAATCTTCTAAGTAATTGGTCACCTCTTTCACCTAAAACTTTAAAGTAGTTGGATAATTTTTCAATCTCAAATTTTATTGGTCTATTTCCCAAGCCACCCTAACCCGATAAAACCCCTTTGATATTCTATGTACTCGGACTGCTGCTGGACACCTTTGTAGAAATAAAGTTGCCTGCAGAACCTCTGTGCAGCTTTCCCAGATTTCTTTCTCAGCAGGATAAGAAAGTGCTGCAAGCAAAACGAAATCACAAAAGACCTGATAGCCTAAGCTTAGGCCTTGCTTGCGCTTAAGCACTTGGTGGCTGAAGTCTGCCCGAAGCAGCCAGTAAAGGCTGTTCCATTCGGAACGTTTTATCCGGGCTTGCTGTGGCAGCCTGGGGCAAAACCCCAGCCCTGGTGGCTACAAATTAGCATTCTTTATTTGGCTGGATTCTCAGGGGGAATAGGTCCTCCCAAAGCCATGCATGCTGAGTACAGGAAAGTTTCTGTTTATATTTTGTATTTTGCATACATATTCATTTATTCTCCTGGACTAAATACACGTATGATAATCATTTCCCCAAAATCATTAACATATTTCCACTCTCCTTTACCCATGTGTTCTTCTGTCCTGGGGATCGCTCTGGTGGTCCCTGGTGTTCGTGGACCTCAATGTTCCAGCCAGCCTGGCTGCATTGGCACAACACTGAGGCTGGTGAACTTCCAGTTCCCCTTCTTACACAAACAGGCATTGTCTGGTTTCCAGAGGCCAGCGGTTTTGGAGAAAAAGCATTGTGTTAGTTCACCTGGTGTTAGCAATTTATCACCTGGTAACATGAGGTCACAAAGTGGGCTATGACATAAAAGACTGGGCTATGTGAGGTCATTGAGCAGCTATGACATCATAGGCTGTCTATGTAACATCACAGGGCAGAGATGTGACATCACAGAGCTGTGCACAGGGTGGAGGTCTGACATCATAGAGCAGACTATGACATCACAGAGTAGGCTGCAACATCAGAGGAGGGCTATGTGAGGTCACTGGGTTGGTCACTCTGCCCCAGCCCCCCCTCACAGTTTTCCCCCAGAGAAGTCCAATGCCGTTCATGCCCAGCAGGGTCCCCTGTCCCCCGGTATCCTCCCAGTCTACCTGGAGCCACAGCCTCCCCCAGGGATGTTCCACAAATCAACCCCCAGAGCCTGACACAGGGACAAGGGGCCAGGGCTGTGTGACCAGATCATAAAGGATGTGGATTATCCAGGTCACTGTGGCCTGGTTTGGGTTCCCCAGGGCATGAAAGATGTCTGGCAGTTGGAGCAGGGTAAGGAAAGGGCCTCCAAGGTGGGGCTGGAGCCCTTTGGCTGTGAGGAGAAGCTGAGGGAGCTGAGCTTGTCCAGCCCAGAGCAGGGAAGGATGAGGGGCTCCTCAACCCAGCCTGGCAGTGCCACCCAGGGAGTGATGGACAACAGAGAGCATGGCTCTTCACCGAGCAGCCTGGGGGGAGACAAATGGCACTGGGTGGAAGCGGAATGAGGAGAGATCAGACACGACATGTAGAAAACTCTTGTTCCCATGGGCTTAGGCAGGTTCTGAGATGCTGCCCCATCCCTGTCCTTCAGGATTTTCAAATTCAGACCAAATCAAACTTTGAACCACCTGTTCTGACCCAGTTTCTGGCAGGTTGGGCTGCAGACTTGCTGAGGTCCTCCTCCAACCTCACCTCCCTGATGATCCTAGGAAGATGCTGCTCCTGATTTTGGAATGGGCCAGAGCAGTTGTTTAGGGGACAGGACCCCTCTGGGGACCTGACACTTGCAAGATGCACAAGTACATCTCATTAGCTGGGACATTCGAGTAATTTAAGAAATGTTAAAATTTTCCCACCAGGAGAGAACAGAAATTTCCTGGATGTGCACTGATGGCAGGAGAAGAAATACTAGTCTTCCCTTCTACCAGTGTTACCACTATACTGTCTATTATTTCATGTCCCTCTTCATTTGGGTGTTTCCACCTCTCCTGTTTAAATGGCCATGTCTAAGGACATCTTTTCACTAGACCAGCTGGTTCAATGGCCTTCCCATTGCTCCCAAATTTCCTCCTCCAGTTGCTCTCTGGTCATTCCACATTAGTCAACATCTTAATTGTGTTTACATCTATCATAGAATCACCCTTTCTAATGTCTTTGTCTAAAATTGTTCCTGTATGGAAATCCATTGTGCATGGACACATCAGATACTGCTTTGATACTGCATAGAGTTGAGGGAATGTAGGGGACGGTGCTTCCCCTAAACGAGGCCCCTGGCATCTTATCTCTTAAGGAGATAACTCGAATTCCTCATTGCAAGCATCACTTTCAAGAAAACGAAACTCTTTTTATTGGTTATTAAAGTAAGATTGCAATTGGCTTACTTTCTCACCTAGGATTTTGAGGTAATTGGTTAGTTTGTAATGTATAAGCTTTTATTGGTTAGATTTTGAATCCCCTAGAAACCTATATAAGAATGCTGTAACCTTCCTGAAGGAGATTCCTGTGACCAGTTTCCCTTCGGACAATAAATGCTTCTGAAATGACTGGAACAGGGGTCTCAAGCCTTCGTCTCCGCTAACGCGTACCTGAAGTCTGCTACGGGGGTTTCTATACCTATCGGAACTCCTGCAGCGGACTGGGGTGGAATAATTCCCCCCGAAAAACAGTTGCATTTTGGCGCCCGAACCGTTCCTCTGAGCCCCCCTCGGAAGAACCGTGAGCAGTCTCCTTCGTGCTGCTTTCGTCAGCGTCAAACAGCCTCCCTACGCCCGTCTTTGTTTTATAAAGGCGGGTGTCGCACAGAGGCAGTCCAGCCAACCCCGGAATCCGGACCTGGGACCTGAGACCGTTAGCAGCAGCCAGCAGACTTTGTGACAGAGAGGCTACGTGGGTGAGCACTAGCCTTCAATTCGCGCGCTTTAACCAGGGTCACTTTGAAAAGGTTTTTTGTTTTTTCTTTTTTCCTTTACCTGCTTGGCTGTTTGGAGTTTCTATGGGGAATCAACTCACAAAGATCTCCTTATCCTCCATAGAAAAAGGCTTTTATTCCCAAACTTTAACACTTTTAGCTACTAATAATTTTAAATTCTCAAAAAATTCTTTTTCTAAGTCAAACTTAAAATCCTTTGTTAAATTTATATTTTGGCATTTCCCTGATACTAACCCTTATTTAGTACACTCTCTTGATTTTTGGGATAAAGTAGGAATATTTATATATTCCCAACAGACAAAAGAACAAATTAAATGTACTCTATATATTCCACTGTTTCATGAAATTGTTCGCGCGAGTCGCCTGCCTTCTAACACCAACTCTTTACCCACCCCCTCACCCTCCTCGCGAAGCGGCCCCGAGCCAATTTCCATTTCAAACGCGCGTTCCGCGGATCTCCCGCTGCCTGGTTCGCGCAGGGACCCCCCTGCATCTGCCGCGCTCCCGCCTCTCCCCGAGGACCCCCCGCAACCCCCTTTCGCGCCCCCGTCCCGCTTCCCCTTTGAAATCCCTGCGCTGCCGCTGGCCGTCTTCATCCCACCTTCACCGGCACAAACTGTTTACACCTCTTCCTACCCCCCCCGCCTCCTCCACCTCCTTCCGCTCTGCCTGCGGTCCCCTTCTTCGGCGCCCGTGTCCATTTCTAATGCACCACTGCCACCGTGTGGCGAAATTGTTTTATGCACCCAACCGTGCCATTCATCCCCTTCGGCACCGCCTTTAGCCTCTGCCCCCACATCCCAGTCCTGTGTTTCCCTGCCTACCCCTGCGGTTTTCAACAACACCCTCCCCTCTCGTTCAAAAAAACCACCACAGACGCCGTAGGCATTCTACTTCCTCAGATGACACTGATTCTTATAATTCAGAAAATGAGGATCCATGGAACAATGTTAAGCTTTTGGCAGCACAAAATGATGATTGGCAAATAGCCCAAAGAATTTCTGTGTTTCCTGTAACATATAAAGCAGGTCGCAGAGGTGGTGCTACAAATCATGCTCAATGGGAGAATTTTTATTCAAAACAATTAACTAAGTTATCCAAAATTGCAAAAGAACACGGGAGAAGTACCCAAATTTTTAAAAAATTTTTGGAGGCAGTTTTTTCTGCCTATGTATTAGTACCACGTGATTTAAAAAACATTGCACAATGCCTTTTATCACCTGCTGAATTGATGTTATTTGAAAGAAATTGGAAAAAGACCCTAAGAACCTTATCTGATAATTATGCAAGAGATGCAAATCGTCAAAATTTCACAGTGGAACAATTAGCTGAGGAAGGCAATTTAACACTGCCTTCAGACCAAGCAAATACTTTGCCCCGAGACACATTGCAAGACATTGCCAATGCAGCAAAAACAGCCATACTCCTCACACCTGATGACTCCACTCCCACCATGCATTTTTCCAACATCAAACAAAAATTAGATGAAACCTTTATCAAATTTGTAGACAGACTGAAAGATGCTTTGGAAAAACAAATCGAAAGTGCAGAGGCACGAAAGGAACTGTTGTGCAAACTTGCTATGAGCAATGCCAATGATCAATGTAAAGCCATTTTAAGATCCTTGCCTCTCGACACAGAGCCCACCATTGAACAAATGGTGGAAACCTGCACACGCCACATGTCCACTGAAAACACAGTAGCCCAGGCAGTGGCCAAAGGCATTGCTGAAGGAGTCTCAGGAGCTTTTGCAGCAGTGGCATCCAAAGAAAATGCCCGCTGTTTCTACTGTGGGGAACTTGGACATTTTATAAAAAACTTCCCAGAGAAGCCACAAATCCACCACCCCCCCAGCCATCATCATAAATCCCAAAAACAGCAAAAGCACCCACAGAATCCAAAAAACTGCCAGTGCAGAGCGGAAATGGCACCGCGCCAGGACAACAAATCAAAAGCCATCACCACCACTGTCCCACCTATGAAAATCAGTCAAATTCTGGAACGTATCAAGATGGTCCAACACACACCAACACACAGGTGCGAGGAAATCGCCAGCTGGTAAATTCATTGCCTTACAACTTCACAGATGGCAAATTTTACCGTGTTCCTACAGGCAAACGTGGGCCACCAGGCGGCCCTTGGGACATTTTCATATTTGGTGACTCTGTACACAGTGCAAAGCAAATTTTTGTTTTGCCAGAAATTCAGACTGTACAATCTGGACAAGAAATCTTTGTCCAGCTCCGCTGCACAGACACGCCCTTTTTCCTTTCACAGGGCACGCCAATTGCTCAAGCTTCATTGCTTCCAAAAAATTACAACGAGCAAATCCCTCTCAACCCTACTGTGTTGTGGGTGCAAATCATGGGATCCCAAAAACCCATCCTTGAATGCAACATCCTTTGCAAAGGTGAGAGAATTCTCAGACCAGGAATGATTGACACCGGAGCCGATGTCACCATCATCGCCCGTTTGGAATGGCCATCCAACTGGGACCTGCAACCGGTAGCTGGCATGATTTCCGGAATTGGTGGCGTCACCGTCTCCATGCGAAGTGCAAACAACGTGGTCATCGAAGGGCCCGAAGGCAAGTTGGCAACCGTCCACCCGTTCGTGGTCAGAGCCCCCATCACCCTGTGGGGCAGAGATGTCCTGTCCCAATGGGGCGTCTCCCTTCGAGTCCAATGCCGGGATTTCTGACTGGGGCCACTGAAGAGCGCGCTCTCCCACCGAACCCTCAGCTCACATGGAAAAGTGACAACGCGGTTTGGGTCGAGCAGTGGTCCCTTTCAAAGCCCAAATTGCGCGCATTGCATGCCCTGGTGGAAGAGCAACTTGCCTAAGGCCACACCGTCGAAACCACAAGCCCTTGGAACACTCCAGTTTTCGTCTTGAAAAAACCTGGGACCAACAGATGGAGGCTTCTCCAAGACCTCCGCAAAATCAACGACGTCATCGAAGACATGGGACCTCTTCAGCCCGGTCTGCCTTCTCCATCAATGCTGCCTCGAAATTGGACCCTTGCTGTCATTGGCATCAAAGACTGTTTTTTCAGCATCCCACTGCACCCTGAAGATGCTCCACGTTTTGCTTTCTCCTTTCCCTCTCTCAACAAAGAGGCTCCCCTCAAAAGATATCACTGGCTTTTCCTTCCCCAAGGACTCAAAAACTCGCCCACCATATGCCAATGGTATGTGGCTCACGTTCTTTCCCCCCTCCGAAGCTCATTTCCAGATGTTATCTTCCTCCACTACGTAGATGATATCCTGATCTGTGCCTCTGATAAAGCCTATTTGGACAAAGCAGTGAAAGCAACCATTCAAACCATTTAAAAAGCCGGATTTGAAATCCGTGAAGACAAGGTACAGTACACCAGCCCGTGGAACTACCTTGGACTGAAAATTCGTGAAACAACCATCGTACCCCAGCAGCTTTCCATCAAGGACAATCCAAAGACCCTAAGAGACTTGCACAGCCTGTGTGGATCCATCAACTGGGTGCGCCCTCTTCTGGGAATCACAACAAAAGACCTCGCCCCCCTGTTCAACCTTCTCCGTGGAAAAGAAGACCTCGACTCCCCGTGCACCATCACACCAGAAGCCCGAGATGCCATCGTCAAAGTTCAAGAAGCCCTCTCTTCACGCCAAGCTCATCGGTTTGCACCTGACCTGCCTTTCCAGTTTGTTGTTCTGGGAAAGGTCCCTCACTTTCATGGACTGATTTTTCAATGGGACTCTCAACTAACAGACCCTTTGCTGATCATAGAATGGGTCTTCACAAGCAATCAACCCACAAAAACAGTCACCACATTTCAAGAAATTATGGCAAATCTCATAAAAAAAGCCAGAGCACGCCTCCGTTCCCTCGCAGGGTGTGAGTTCACATGCATTTATCTGCCACTGACCACTGGAAATTTGGAGCATATGCTCCAAACCAACGAAAGCCTTCAAATTGCTCTAGATAGCTATACTGGTCAAATTTCAATTCATTTACCAAAGCAAAAGCTTTTTAACAAAGATGCAGCTTTTCATTTGATTCCAAAACTAGCCCAAAGCAGGACTCCTCTTAAATCTCTAACTGCTTTTACTGATGGCTCAGGCTCTTCTCACAAGTCAGTCATGACCTGGAAAAAACCCTAAAACCCAAAATTGGGAATCAGATATCCAAACAGTGGAGGGATCTCCACAAATTGCAGAGCTAGCAGCCGTTGTTAGAGCCTTTGAAAAATTCAAAGATGAACCTTTTAATTTGGTCACAAACTCAGCTTATGTAGCTGGTATAGCTATGAGGGCAGAACACGCCTTTTTAAAAGATGTTCCCAACCCCAAAGTTACATCAATTAATTTCTACATTAACATATTTAATTTCTCACAGAAAACAGCCTTACCACATCGTTCATGTAAGGTCACACACTGATCTCCCAGGTTTTATTGCAGAAGGAAACAAAAGAGCAGATGCTCTAGCCATGTCTGTTGAGTCTGTAATGTTCCTGACATCTTTGCCCAGGCAAAGCTGTCACATGCATTTTTCCATCAAAATGTGCCCGCTCTCACGCGAATGTTTAAACTGCCAAAAGACCAAGCAAAGCCATCGTGGCAACGTGCCCAAGCTGCCAAATTTACCAAATACCTCCATGGGGACAGGGTCAATCCTAGAGGCCTGAACAGCTGTCAGCTGTGGCAGACTGACGGGACTCACTTCCCATCTTTTGGGAAGTCCAAATATGTGCACGTGTCAGTTGACACGTTCTCTGGAGCAGTTTTTGCATCAGCCCACGCAGGAGAGAAAGCCACTCACGCTATCAAGCATTTTCTCCTGGCTTTTGCCACTCTCGGAGTTGCACAAAAAATCAAAACTGACAATGGACCCGCCTACAAATCTCAAAACTTAAAAAAGTTTCTCAGTGAATGGGGAATTGAGCACACCACTGGCATTCCGGCAAACCCCACAGGACAATCCATCGTAGAAAGAACTCATCAAACCCTCAAAAAAGTTCTCAACCAGCAACAGAGACACAAAAGTTTTATCTCCAGTTGAAAGACTTTGCAAAGCCCTTTATGTTATCAATTTTCTGAACTGTACAGCATCAGAACCTGATCCTCCAATTTTTCGTCACTTTGCAAACTCAACTGAAGCCAAGCTCACTGAAAAACCACCAGTGTTGGTAAAAGACCCAGAAACACCAGATTTCTGGGCCCTTTCAATTAATTACCTGAGGAAGGGGATACACTTGTGTATCTCTGCCATCTGGTCCAAAATGGTACCCAGGAAAAAACATAAAACCGTACCTAGGCACTGCTAAACCTACCCCTTCAAACACTAGCAAAAATTCTGCTGAATCCAACACAAAACCTCCGCAAAACCAAACCAGCTCTGCATGGAGACGCAGGCGCCGCAGAGCACCTACATTTCAAAGAAAAAATCGTCCTGTCACTAGACAGCAGACAAAGCAGAAAACCAAGCAGCCTTTGGCTGCCTCAGTTAAGCCCTAAGTTAGATTTAAGTTTTTTTGTAGTTTTAGTTTAAAAGTTGTTAACCTTTATTAAAACAATTTTGTTTTTATTTTTGTTATAACCCCTAACCCTATACCAAATTTTGTTTTACTTTAGTGTTAAGAAAAGGGGGGGAAAGAGAGGGCAAAAACATTGTCCTTCCCTCCCCAAGATAACAAATTTTGCTTGTATTTTTTATTAGAAGCCTCATCCTTGTCCAAAGATGAAAGTTTTCTCCGTTGGTTCTGTTTTCACTGCTGCCTGGATGGCCTTCACCATGCCACATGGTTTCGGTTGGATAAGCCCACAACCCAACCACAATATTTGGGTGACCTTAGCAAAGACATTAAAACAAGATAACCTGTGTTTGTCCCTAGGCAGCCTTGACAACCCACTTTCCACATGTTTAGTGGGAATTCCATTTACAGCAGATGAATGGCCCGTCCAAAACTCAGAACTCCTTCGCACCACAGGTAAAAGGCCCAACCCTGCGGACACTTGGGATGATTGGACAAAAATTTTGCCAAATGCCCTTGAGGAGCTCCAAGAATTGGATTTGTTGGGGTCTTCCAAAGCAACATACTGTGTCAAGTTTTACTTTAAACGCCCAAGGCAAAACATACATGAGGTGAATTGGTACAAAAACACATACAGAAAAGACATATCACCCATCAATAAAGCATACAATTATCCAGACTGGTGTAACTACACCGCTCCCACAATTTCTGTGTCCTCTCTTCATCCCAAGACACTGCCCAGGGGAATGTTTCTTATCTGTGGTGACCGAGTTTGGGCCGGAATCCCCTCTCGCCTCCAGGGAGGTCCGTGTAGTCTTGGCAAGCTTTCTACCCTCACCCCCAACATTACATTGCTACACAATTGGAAAAAAGAAAACAAATCAAAATGTGAAAAAAGATCTGACACTGATTATGAAGAAAGTTGTGACCCCAAAATGTACGTTTGGAACAAACCCAAAAGAATTGCTGCCTCCCTGTTTTTACCATGGGTCGCAGCAGCAAAAGCCCTTAGTGACATTGACCATTTATGGTGCTGGCTTAGTAAGCAGGCCAATGCTACATCTGCTGCTCTGAGTGACCTTTTGAAAGATGAAGAAACCATAAGACATGCAACTTTGCAAAATCGGGCAGCAATTGACTTTTTGTTGCTCTCCCACGGACACGGCTGTAAAGACTTTGAAGAAATGTGCTGCTTCAACCTGTCTTCCCGCTCCACATCCATTGAAGAAAACACCCAGAAGCTGAAAAACCTCGTGAAAGACCTCAAAACCGAAAACACTCCCGACTGGGTCAACAATCTTTTTGGCCAATGGGGACTGACGGGATGGGCTTCTTCCTTGGTGAAGGGAATTTTGTGGATTTTTATTGTTATTCTCATTGTGTTAGCTATGTTTTCATGTTTAGTTCAATGTTTTAAAAAACTGTTAAAACCGCTCTTTTTGTAAATACAGAGAGAGGAATTGTAGGGGACGGTGGTTCCCCTAAACGAGGCCCCTGGCATCTTATCTCTTAAGGAGATAACTCGAATTCCTCATTGCGAGCATCACTTTCAGGAAACGAAACTCTTTTTATTGGTTATTAAAGTAAGATTGTAATTGGCTTACTTTCTCACGTAGGATTTTGAGGTAATTGGTTAGTTTGTAATGTATAAGCTTTTATTGGTTAGATTTTGAATCCCCTAGAAACCTATATAAGAATGCTGTAACCTTCCTGAAGTTAGATTCCTGTGACCAGTTTCCCTTCGGACAATAAATGCTTCTGAAATGACTGGAACAGGGGTCTCAAGCCTTCGTCTCCGCTAACGCGTAACTGAAGTCTGCTATGGGGTTTTCTATACCTATCGGAACTCCTGCAGCAGACTGGGGTGGAATAATTCCCCCCGAAAAACAGTTACAAGGGAAGACTTTTGATGTTTATTAAATTATATTATTAGTACATTTTTAATGTTTGCCATGTAGAGAAACCTTTTTCGTGCCTCTGAATCTCACCATTCCTAATCCCTATAGAACACAAACCTGATGAGTTGTGGTTCCCACTGCAGTGGTGGCACTTGGACCTCCCTCCATACCCACAGCAGAGCTCCATTGTCCCAGAAAATCCCTGGCAATGCAGGCATGAAGGAAACCGGACAGGCTGTGAGGATCAGGGGCAGGGCACAGCCAGGGATTTGGGGTGGTTGTGAGGTCATGGCAGGAGCTGGCCCTCTGCTTCGGTGAACCTCGTGCAATTGTCCTGGGCCCATAGCTCCAGTCTATCCAGATCCCTCTGCAGAGCTTCCTGCCCTGCAGCACAGCCACACTCCCAGCTTGGGCTCACCTGGGAACTGACTGAGGGTGCCCTTGATGCCCTTGTCCAGATCAGCAATAAAGAGATTTAACTGCCCTGGCTCCAATCCTGAGCCCTGGGGACACCCCTGGATGTGGCTCCATTGCCCAGCACTCCTTAGGCTGGATGTCTGGTTTTTATGGAGCTGTGCCTGCCCTTGGTTTTGTTTGCTAACAATAAATGAACAGCATTCTGTGTCTCAGGCATCTCCTTCTCCAAGGAAAGCAGGTGTGATTTACTGCCGAGGAGCTGAAAGCTGCAGGCACAGCCTGGGGTGGAGGAAGCTCAGATTTGCACAAGGCTGCTCTGAGTCCCAGGGGTTGGATGAGGGAAATGGTGGGGTTGGGGTAGAGACAAAATGTGATTGATTGTCAGCCATTAAGGATCTTGATTGGCATATCTATTCAGACTGCATTAGGAGGTCCTGGGGATCAATATCCACTGGAGATTACTGATATCAGTGTATAAACAGAAAAAGAATAAATGGGGGAAAAGTTCTTCTCTCATTGCTTTTTTAAGGTAATATGTTGTTACACATGGAATGAAATCTTAAACAAGTCTTGCCTTATGCTCAGGTTTCTGGCAGTTGCTCTGTTTCAGGCAACCTGCAGCCCAAATTGCTCTTCCCCACAAGTTTGTAAGAATAGCTGATTAGGTCTATTAAAAAATTCATTAGTTACTGAATGGACTCAAGATTAACAGACAAGACACTTTAAACAGACTACTTACTACACAGGATAAACAAAAGAAGTACAGGTCGATGCAAAAACAGTGCACAATAAAGTTATCTATATTATAGCTAGTGAAGAAATAGCATAGATTAGGAGTCAATGTAACTTACCACCAAATTGAAGAGGGAGTGCACATCGAATCCTTTCACAGCTTCCAGAAAAGTAACCACGAAGATGCATCCAGACTTAGAGGAAAAGCCCTACACATTTCCAGGGACTATGAAGAAGACTTCTGCTTTGTTAAAGTTTTGTGTAGCTTTTATAGTTTGTAAAGTGAACAGTGTGTCACTCAGGCATTCGAGGCTTATCTCCCTTCAGTCTTCTCTCAAGGCAAGATGTTCACAGTCAGCTGGGAATTCCACTTCTCTGGCACCAGACATAACTCAGGACAGGTCAGATGTCTAGCCTGGGTTATCTCAGCAATTCCTGAGAGGGGGAAGATGCCTGTCGTTAAGATACTACTGGGAACCAAGAAAGCAGCCCTTTCTCAAGCTGCTCAAGAACAAGAAATTATAACAATCATTAAACACATGCTGGAGACGTGATGTTTTGCAGAAAGCATGTTTTCAAAGGGGTGTTGACTTCTTGGACCAATGAGTGTTTTCTATTTTGTTTTGCACTAACTACCCTATATATATAACTCTAGTGTTTCTTTAAATAAGGGTCTTTCTTTTGCTTCTTCATTACACTATGTTGCATTATCCTTTCTGCCCCTCCTATAGCCAAAATGCAACAGATGCCCTGAGTTATGGCTCCAGCTGATGGACAGAACAGATGAGCTCTGCTGTGCCATAGGGGAAGTCCTGCTGCAGGAGCCTCATGGAACCAAGGGTCCGTTGTGACATTGTAATGCCTCATGGCACCAAAGAGAGAATTGCGACACCGTGGGGCCCCATGGACCCAAATCTCCCTTGTAACAGTACGAAACCTCATGGAACCAAGGGGCCTTTGTGACACTGCAAGGCTTCAGGGAACCAACGAGTCCAAAGGTCTCAAACATTCCTTGTGTGGTTCTGCCTTGGGGAAAGGGGAACCTCCTTGGTGGCACCTTGGGCAGGCACACACCTGAGAAGTGTGTCTGTTTTCAGTGGGAAAACAGGAGTTTTATATTGCTTCAAGAAAATAAAACCAGGAAAGCCCCTCTTTGCCTGAGTGTAGTCAGTTCTCCAAGCAAAACATGTCCCAGGTGAGTGAGGACAGACAGGATGGGGTTGGGGAATGTGGAGCAAGGTTGTCTACACTGGGTCAGATGTCAAGGCACAGCTTCTCAGACCAGGCCAGACCTTCTGAGGAGAGACCCTGGACCAACATCAATCACAGAACGCTGCAATCACCTGTGCACCAAAGAAAACAGTAATAAAATACACCTTTTAAAATAGGAATGTGTATTTCTTAGAAGCTCTTTGAATTATTTCTCTATAACTGCAGCAGGAAACCTTCCTAATGAACTGCACCTGACCAGAGGGAAATCAAGGCAGAGCCATGGTTTGTCAGGACTTGCTTGATCCCAATGAGCCCCGTGGTGCATTTGGTGCTGAGCCCTTGGAACTCAGGCCTTAGAAGAGATTGCACAAACCTTTCCACGAGTCAAAGTCAGAAGAAAAACCCAAAGTGTCTCAAAGCATTAATGGGTCCCACTGATATCCATCCCCAACACAGGCTCTTCATGGAGTCCTTGGAGGAGAGAATTGGAGGCCGTGATTGCCCAAAAACCTCTCAGAGACTCAAAGAGGAAAAGAAAAAGGAAAGTACCTTAAAAAACTGAAGCACCTTGAAGCATTAATGAGCCCCACTGAGTGTTGTTACTGAGAAAAGCCATCAAGAGACTCATTAAAGCACATAATTGGAGGCCATGATTGCACAAACCACTCAGAGACTCCAATACAAAAGCAAAACCCAAAGTCCTTTCAAACACCTGCATTCCCTGGGAGCATAAGGAGCCCCCAGGGCCATTCCTGATCAAGGCTCCCCAGGGACTCTTCCCAGCAGATCCCTGAGGCCACTGGGATGTGGGGGGGATGCTGAGGACAGGACAAGGGGTGACAGTGCCCAGCCTAGCTGGGGCTGTTCCAGGAGGCTCCAGTGCCTCAGGAGAAGGTGTCACCTCACAGCCCTTGGTGGCACAGACCCTGCTGTGCCCCAGGGCACCAAGACTTAGCAGGGTGCCACCACTCAGAGACACCATACGTATTTCATTTCCTATTCCCTGAGGTGGTGACCAAAATCCTTTTATAACTGCAAATTCAGTGTCTGTAATGGCACCTCTTTGGTACTAATTAGGGGAACCTGGTCTTGGTCATTTCCACAGATATACTCCATTTTTACCAAGGGATACAAGCACAGCACAGCGTTCACTCTAGTCTGTGTCTCCACTAATTCCTTCTGGGAATATACAGGAGCAACAGATTTGGTTCCTACATCATCCGAGTGCACCTTGGTGTCTGCCAGCATGTCAGATCCCTTGACTAATTCCTCTCTTAAAACATGCTGCAAGTTACTATTCTGCATTCTTTTGTCTTCTAACTTCCCTTACAGGTCTGCAATCCAAACGTGTAGGGATTGCACCAGCCCCTGTAGGGACTCAATTACCACCATCTCTCGGCTGCACCGTGCTGCCCTTTCTTCCATAGCAGTGGCTAAAGCAGCACACAACACAGTGGGGGTGGCTTATTTGTCTTTTCCTGGTTTGGCTTTTGCTTTTACCTGCAACACTATGATGATGTCTAAGACAACCTGTACATTATGCCATTTATTTCCAGCCCACTCAAGACCAGGCAGAGAAGGTCAAGCCTGATATTTCTCTAGAAAGTCAAAAAGGGGTCTGGACAGGTCACTGTCTGTTGTATTTCACTAATGTGGTTTAAGTTGCACTGAAGACGGTTTTTTCCTGGACCCCCCTATAGCCTGTCTCATAGTTTAATCCTTTCCCCTCCCCCTTTCCCTCCGGCCGGACCTGAGTGGCTGAGGTCTGGGTTCCCTCCGCCACTGACTGAAGGTTTGAAAATGCCCGGGCCCCCAGTGCTGTTCTCTCTTTTCCCTTGAAGCCTTTGATAATAAAGCTCGGAACACTCCAGGGAAGGGAGCATATTTTGGGTCTTTTATCTCATTCTTTCAGGGCTCTGGGCATCCTCCTGGTACTGAGCTAGCCAGAAGGAGGTTCAGAAAACCACTGCAGTTGGCATCCAACGTGTGGCTTTTGCAAAAGTTTGAGAGCCCCACACGTGGCTGGAGTCCCATTTAAGGGATTCATTAAGCCTTTTGGACTGTTCAACTACCTCTCCCACTTGAGAGCTGCTTTCTGCGCAGCCTCAGGGGCTGAGGAACGGAGTTTGCTGTGGTGCCAGAGCGGGTCGGCTTTGGAATGAGAACTTCTTGTGCAGCTTCACAAACAGCTGCGGTCTGTGGAAAGGGTAAGATTCCCTCGTGTTTGGCAGGGACCCCAAAATAGCCCCTAGTTGTGGGGGAGGCGGGCTCCCCAGTTGGACCAGCAACCCCCTCCGCTAGGACCCTGCAACACGGCAGCGGCGGTGGTGGGGCGCACGGAGCGGCTCTGCCGGCGTGAGCGGCAATTGCGAAATTGGCGCAGCTCCGACCGGCACGGCTTGTGTTCCGGTGGCACACACGGCACAAGGAGGGGGCCCAGAGGCAATGGCAGGGCCGCAGGGCAACCCCAGGGCCGGGGCGGCAGGCGGAAGGCAGCACACACGGTCTGTGGTTACGCAACCCCTGCAGCGTGGCTCCCGCACCCCCATTCTCCCGTCTTGGAGTCAGGGTCAGGAAAAACCGCTTTTGTTTGTGTTGGTATTGCGCAATGAGGTGGATTAATTATGCAGATTGCTTTTAAAACATCAGAATGGGCGCGCAGCTTTCTGCTCAGTAAAAGAGAGTATTTTCCCAGCTTAGGGAAATTTTAAGTGGCGGAGATGTTATAGTCTCTAAGAAATTACTAGAACACTTTGTCTGCTGGCTATCTCTTGAAATTTCAGATTTTGAATGGCAAAATATAAATTCAGTTTTATTTTGGGATAAAATAGGAGAATTATTAACATTAAAAGTGGAAAATGGGGATAAAACAGTCCCTCTATTTTTCCCGATCTTTTTACAAATTCTCAAACAATTGCTTCAAAGAGAGAACAACAGACAGCAGCAGCAAAGTCCTCCGACTTCCCCTCTCCTTCCTCCAAATCCCTCTGCCCCTGAACTGGAGGGGACACGCGGGCCATCCCGGGAGACGCGGAGCACCCGAAGTGCCGGTAGCTGCTCTGGGCCCCTGAGCCCGCCCGGTACCCTGGCTCTGACAATTTTGCTCAGGTTGTCAGAGAATCGTCCCTGTACCCTTCTATCCCACCTGTTTCCCCTCAAGAACACTGTTCTGAAAGCTCTAGAAGTGACTTTCCTTCCCCTCAGAGCACCGGCTGCATGGCAGACTGCATGGTGGGGGGGTTTCACTATGGCGGCGGCCACATGTTGGCTCCTTCATCCCATAATCTCTTCTATCCTCTTGTCCCCGCCCACAACCCATTCCTCTCCCACAACCCATTCCTGCCCTTGGCCACCCCGGCCCCTCGCTCCTCCCAGTGCATGCCCTGCATGACGTCACCCTGTAACCCCACCCCCTCCCCTGCTCTGGTTTCACAAGACTTCCCCCAGGGTTTCCACAGGAACGGGAGCGGGGGAGAAGGGGCCCATCCTCCGAGCTGCCACAGGAGCGGGGAGGAGGGTGGGCCCCCTGCAGCGTCCGGCGCTGGTGGGGATAGGAGGGGCCCACCTCACAGCCCCTGCGAGGGACATAGTATCCCCAGGGCGGAGAAGATGAGCAGCCTCTCCCAGTACCCCGGGGGGGGAAGGGGGTCGGCCCCTTCCCGGACGACAGGGGGTGAAGGGTGGAATGCCTCCTGGAACACAGGGGAAATTTCCTGGAAGTCAAAACCATGAAGAGGAAAATATACCCTTAGCTGCTCCTGTAATTTTTCTTGGTAGGAGAAATGGCAAGAGAAGTTATCACCTCTGGGCGCAGGTGGAGAGGCAAGCGCAGGACCCAGTGGTACAGGCAGAATTGGTTAAGGAGATGGCACAGAGGAATGCTAATGAAACCTGTCGCAGGGTTCTTTTTAGCCTTCCCCTCAAACCACCACCTAGTCTCACACAGATGATAGAAGCCTGCGCCAGAAAAGCAGAACTGTTGGGTGCACACAAGAGGAATCTGGGACTGACACACCCAAAGACTACTGCAGCTGTAACACCAGGAGCAAGGAGGGAGCCAATGTCACCAGAGCAGCTGCAACATGTCATCTGCTTCCAGTGCAAAAAGCCAGGACACTTTGCCAGAGACTGTCCATAAAGCCAGAAACAAAAGATCAAAAAACAAAAAACTGAGTCTAGAGCGCGTACCTGCCATTAACACAATCACGTGCAAAGATATAAATACAGCAGGCTCCCCACTGGCAAAAGTCTCTCTCTTAACAGAAAAGGGGGAGGAAGGGATACAGGGTGTGGGGACGAAGGAAAACAAAAATGTCAAATGTTTGATTAACAAGGTTTGGCAGCCTCGTGGCCATTTTAGGCTTGTGACTACCAAAGGCTTTCATTTCAGGTCTACTGACTGGACAGCCATTACAGTGGACCTGCTGAACAACTCTCTGGACATGATGATATACCACATGGAACTGGACAGTGAGTATTTTGCTATTGGGGACACAGCACACACACCCTTAGAGTGAGGTGGCTCCCATGACCATCAAGAGAAACATAACTTGCCTCATTCTCCTGGCGTGCTGCCCTAAACCACCATTTTACCTGGTCGAGGGGCAAATCCTCACCCAGGCCATTCACATTCCAACGGAGGTCGCAGTAGATGGAAAATCACCTGAAGTCTACTGGGCAGAAACAGTGGGTGAGGAAAAACCCTCTCTGGCATGCAACCTAACCTGTGGATCAGACCATCTCCATGTGAAGGGGTGCTTGACACTGGGGCAGATGTGACAATCATACCTGAGAGGATGTGGCTGTTACATTGGGAATTTCAACCCGTGACTGGCAAAATCCAAGGTGTAGGAGGGATCAAATTGGCAAAGATATTAAAAAGCATTGTGCAAATTGAGGGGTTGGACGGAAAATTTGCTAGTGTCTGTCTGTTTGTTACAGATTACTAGTGCCCCCTGTGGGGGAGAGAAACCATGTCCCAATGGGGAATCAGAATGGTTATCCCTAAGACTCCCCAGGATTTTTAGAGGCAGCCACTGTGGAGCAGCATACTCACAAGTTAACGTGGCTGGACAACACCCCTAAATGGGTAGCACAGTGGCCATTGAGTAAAGAGAAGCTTTAGGCACTCGAGGAGCTTGTGGAGGAGAAATTGGCAAAAAAATACATAGAAAGGCCAACAAGTCCTTGGAAGTCCCCGGTCTTTGTAGTAAAGAAACCAGGGAAGGACAAGTGGATGCTGCTCCATGATCTCCGAGAAATAAACAAAGTGATTCAGGACATGTGGTCACTCCAACCTGGAATGCCTTCCCCAAAAATGCTTCCCCGAAATTGGCAATTGACTGTCCTGGACATCAAAGACTGTTTTTTCAAAATTTTTTTTCAAAATTCCCCTACACCCTGAGGATACCCCACGGTTTGCCTTCTCGGTTCCTTCAATTAATCGAGAAGACCCCAATGAAGTGCTACCACTGGAAAGTACTACCACAGAAAATGAAGTGCAGTCCCTCCATTTGCCAGTGGTACGTAACCTCATTGCTGTCCCCTGTGCACGCGTAAAGAAGGGAGGCCATCATCTTACACTACATGTATGGTGTGCTTGTGTGTGCCCCGATGACTCTATACTCCAAAACACACTTGACCTAGTGGTTAAAGTTTTAACCTCTGCTGGATTTCAATTGCAGGAAGACAAAGTTCAAAGGATGCCACCTTGGAAGTACCTGGGCTTGGAAATCACTGCACGGATCATAGTCCCGCGGAAATTGGAAATTGATTGTAATCCCAAAACCCTGGCAGATCTCCTTTCTTTGTGTGAGTCTTTGAACTGGGGCAGGCCCTGGCTGGGCCTCACCAATGAGGACCTAGACCTCCTCTTCAATTTATTGAAGGGGGAGAGAGAGCTGGTTTCTCCCAGGGAACTGACCCCAGAGGCAAAGGCTGCAATCAAAAAAGTACAGATAGCTTTGGCCAAGAGGCAGGCTCATCATTACAAGTCTGAGTTGCCTTTCAAATTCATTGTTTTGGGTAAACTGCCATACCTGCACGTTTTGATATTCCAATGGATTGAGGTGCAGAGAGAGTCACTCTTAATCATAGAGTGGGTCTTCCTCTCCCACCAACCATCCAAGACCATCACTAAGGCAGAAGAGCTGATAGCTCAGCTGACTCGGAAGGCAAGGATGAGATTACGTGAGCTGAATGGTTGACAGTTTGCATGTATTCACCTCCCGATCAAACTTTCTGAGGAGGGAAGGAACTCTTCTGAGAGGTTGGCCAAAGAGATGTTTAAGCACTCGCTCCAGAGCAATGCCAGCCTCCAACTATCTCTGGACAGCTACAGTGGACAAATATCAGTCCATGCCTCGGCTCACAAGTTGTTTAATGAGGAATTCCATCTCATTCCTTGTGAGAAAAGAAGCCGTAGGCCTCTCAAAGCTCTCACAGTGTTCACGGATGCATCCGGAGCATCCCACAAGTCAGTGATGGCTTGGAGAAATCTCCAGACTCAGCATTGGGAAGCCGATGTTGAGTTTGTGGAGGGGTTATGCCAGGTAGCTGAACTGGCCGCAGTTGTGAGATCCTTTGAGAAGTTCTCAGAGCCAATTCATTTGGTAACCGACTCAGCCTACGTAGTGTAGGTAGTTTCCAGAGAGGAGCAGTCAGTTCTCAAAGACATTGAAAACGAGCATCACTTCAGGTTGCTCTCAAAAATAATTTATTTAGTTTCACATTGAGAGCATCAGTTCTATGTGATGCACATTAGGTCACATACCAATTTGCCAGGCGAAATTGCACAATGAAATTGTGAAGCAAACCCCCTTGCTGCCCCAGCTGAAAAGGCACGCCTCCCAGACATCTTCCAACAGGCAAAGCTGAGCCACCAGCAATACCACCAGAATGTTACAGGTCTGATCCATCAGTTTCAGCTAACACGGAGTATGGCTCGAGTCATTGTGGTCACCTGTCCCAGCTGCCAGCTACAGGCCATGCCATCGCTGGGTATGGGGGTTAACCCCCAGGGCCTTAGCAGCTGTGAAGTGTAGCAGACAGACATCATACACATTCCCAGTTTTGGTTGCCTCAAATATGTTCATGTAAGCATTGACACATATTCAGGTGCAGTTTATGCCTCTGCCCATGCAGAAGAAAAGGCTGTGCATACCAAAAAACGCCTAGTGTAAGCCTTTTCAGTGCTGGGGATCCCTAGAGAAATCAAAACTGATAATGGCCCAGCGTATACATCCAAGGAGTTCCTAGAGTTTGTCCAGCAGTGGGGAGTGGAACATAAAACTGCCATCTCCCACTCCCCCACAGGCCACGGTGTGATTGAGCGTGCCCACCAAAGACTCAAGCAGGTCCTGGCTAGACAGAGCAGTTCAACTGTGTGGATGTCTCCACAGCAGAAACTCTGCAAAGCCATGTTTACTATCAGTTTTCTGAATTGTTCATCTGAAAACATGAATCCACCTGTGGTACATCACTGTAATAGTGGTAATCAGTTCAAATTGTCCCAGCATCCAGCAGTCTTAATTAGGGACCCAGAAACTTGGGAAACCAAATGTCCCTATGAACTTGTTACCTGGGGCCGTGATTATGCATGCATAGCCACCCACTCAGGCCCTCAGTGGATTCCCCAGAAGTGGGTCAAACCTTTTATCCCCAAATATCCAACTCCAGCAGAAGGGGATGAGAAGAAAGTAGCCATTCCTTCAAAAAGCAGACTCTGCCAGAAAGAGGAGAGAAAATCTTCCTAGATGTGGCTACATTCTGGCAGAAACAGAGACATTTAACATGCGTTAAAAATGGGGTTTTTTCCTTTTAGAGAAAACTTACCTCTCACTCAACCCCTTGATGAGCCTCATCCAAGTTGACATCTTCCTAACGCTGAACAGTCTGGCAGCTGCATGGATCATCCCTCAGCCAAGTCAAAACATCTGGGTGACCCTGGCACAAACGCTTCAACAGGAAAACATATGCATGCCCACTGCAGCAGCAAAAGACCCTATGTCCACCTGCCTGGTAGGGATTCCATTGAAGGCTGGTGTAAGGGTGGGTCCGAAGTTTCTCTGATCTGCCTCACGACCATCATCAGAGACTGACACCCCGGGACCGCACCACTCACGCTTGGACCTGAGGTCTGGCCTGGCTGAGGCGGATGCTTGCCAAGGACTGTTTGTAGGTGTGCTTGGTGCTTGCCATGCTATGCTGCTCTCGCGAGCAGGGTACTGGCTGTAGCATCCTGCTCCACCTGTTTCTTGGAGCAATGATCTCCACATACAATAGTCCATAATACTCCTCACCTTTTGGCCAGAGGCCACTTGCTTTGGAAAAGGATTATAAAAAGTGACTTTCCTAAAAAGACTTTGAGATCTCTTTCTCCCCAACGGATCAAAGATGCGTCTATCGTTGGACAACCACGAGGATGCGTCCCGTCTGTTGGTATCTATATCCCATCCTTTCTCCCTCCCTCTCACTCTCTCTCTCTCTCTCTCTCTCTCCTTTTACTTTGTTTCCTTTTACCTCTTTCTCTCATTCTGTCTTCTATTGCAAAACTAAATTGCTTGCTCACAATAAACTGCATTACTGCTTTCTGCTGAACAAACCTGAGTCTCTTGCCTTTTGTCTTTTGCGCCCTGGGGTCGAACGAACCATCACAACTCCCGCTCAGGTTGCGTGGATCATGACAGCTGGAGAATATCCAGGTACCTTTAACAAACATAAGTCCAACAAAATTTTGCCAGTCACACAGCATCCGACCACACAAAAATCGTCAGCGGCGAGGTGTAATTTTTAAGAACCCCATGGAGGAGTGGCTGCCAAACTTGCCCAAAGCAGCCCAGGAACCCCAAGAATTAGAGATATTGAGTTCCTCCTCAGCACAATGCTGCATTCATTTTACCGTCATCCCAAAACCTTATAGCACCACAGAGTTCCACAACATACTGCAATATCGTGGGGAATTCACTGCAAAAATGTGGTGTAATATCCTAAACCATGTTGCAGTAGACAACCCATTTCATTCAAGTCCCAAAAGCCTACCTAAGGGATTGTTCTTGATTTGTGGAGATCGGACATGGCAGGGATCCCTTCTCGGCTATTAGGAGAGCTATGTACCTTCGGGCGTTTGTCCCTGTTGGCACCCAACCGAACCTTAATTGGTGAATGGACTCATAAAAACAAATCGACAAATCGGCCAAAAAAATCCAAAAGAGAAGTGCTGAAAATTTGGACCCAAACTGTGATTCTGAAATTTTTCATTGGGCCAAGTCAAAAAGAATAGCTGTGTCCCTCTTCCTTCCATGGGTCACAGCAGCCAAAGCTCTAGGTGAATTGGGCCACCTAGAGTGCTAGGTGGTCAAAGAGGCAAATTTAACATCCAACGCCATCAGCTCCCTCCTAGAAGACGAGGAAACTACCAGGTAGGCCACACTCCAAAATCATGCTGCCATAGATTTCCTCCTGCTGCTGCATGGACATGAGTGCCAGGAATTTTAAGACTTTGTTGCATGAACCTCACCTCAAAAGCTCCTAACATCCATGCTGCCCTCCGAAACATGAACAGTTTGATCGGACAAGTGAAGCAAGAATCTGAAGATTGGTTCAATGAACTGTTCAAAGTATGGGAACTGTCCTGGTTTGAATGACAGGTGTCTGCCAATAAAGGCAGAAGTTTTCCTTTGAAATAGAGACTTTAATTCCACTCCCCCCAAGTACTATAATTGTTTGAATCAAGGACTCTGAGGCAGAGATAAGGGGGTAGGAATAACAGCTCTTTTACTAATATATCTAACCGTACAAGCAGAAACAACAGCAGTTGTTAAAATTACCAACAAAACAGAACAGATGATTCGGTTCCAGTCCTTTCTTTAACTGCAGGCACACTCTCTCTGCACTCGGTCCTGGTGCTCCAGACGAGCAAAGCCAGACAGCTGCAGAGAAGCGGGCGGGAGCGGAGGTGGGAGGGGGCGGCAGCGGCCACGCCGGTCTCGGGTGGGAGGGGGCTGTAGAGGGCAGCTCCTCGCTCACCATTTGGTTTCTAGTGGCCAGCTGTGTCCTCAGAGGTAGGAGGCTGGAACGGGGGAGATGCAGGGCAGGTGATCGCAGACCGTCTGGCTCTCCTGCGTTCAGCCACGTGGCTGGAGACGGGGCGTCCTCCTCCGAGCTCACCGGAAACACGAGTAACCCCTCCGGAACCATGAGTAACCCCTCCGGAAGCCCAGCTCCCACCTACCCCTTTGTCTAGAGTCGTCAACGATCCTGGGTGTAACCCGGCCAGCTCCATTGGCATGATAATGGGAAAAATTCTTTAAATTGACACAGTAATAGAAAAACACTCAACCCCCAACAGGACTCACAGGGTGGAGGACTTCCATAGTTAAAACAATTTTGTCATTTTTTGTTGTTCTGTCCCTTATAATAATGGCATTCGCGATCCTCCGTTGCTTGATTTTCAAAGCTATTAATGGTCTCATCTCTTCTACCTAAGTAGCCAACCACATAGAGATGACAAACCAAAATAGTCTAATTTTCCCGCAAACTGTAAGTGGTGGGCAAATCCATATTCTGAATCAAAATGAACCTGATGCCTTTCTTTTAATTTTGTTAAACAAAAACCAGGAAGATTTTGTATTTCGCTAATGTGGTTTAAGTTGCACTGAAGACGGTTTTTCCCTGGCCTCCCCTATACCTTGTCTCATAGTTTAATTCTTTCCCCTCCCCATTTCCCTCCGGCCAGACCTGATTGGCTGAGGTCTGGGTACCCTCCGCCCCTGACTGAAGGTTTGAAAATGCCCGGGCTCCCACTGCTGCTCTCACATTTTCCTTGAAGCCTTCGATAATAAAGCTCAGAACACTTCAGGGAAGGGAGCATATTTTGGATCTTTTATCTCATTCGTGCAGGGCTCTGGGTTACTCTTAGTACCGAGCTAGCTAGGAGGAAGTCAAGATAACCACTGCAAAATGAGAATCAGTGAGCGCCTTACAGGGATCAAATCCTTCCCTTTACAAAGAAGTCAAAATACTGTGAAGGCCACATAACTTGTATAAAAGCTTTTCTCCACCTCAAGCATGTTCTTCTCTTGGAAGAACACTAGAATATATTTTCAATATATTTCTCTTTTTGTTAAGTGCAACACTGGTGAGCATTGCCAGGGCACTCAGATCCTTCCCTCAGCACCCGAACACATGCTCAGCTTCAGAAATGCAGTTTTTCCCTAGAGTGAGACATATTTTCATTTACCTGATTGCTTATGAGCAAAAGAAAATAAAAGTGAGGGTTTAGTAGCATTGTGCCTAGCTTGTTCTCTAACAGTATAAAGCTGTTCCTTCCAGAACTGTCTCCAGTTCAGCTTGACTTGATCATAGTGCATTTTTCAAGTTTTGCTTTTATTTATGTGAAAATATTGTTCCATTGATTCTGCTGCCCCACTCACCTTCTTTTTACACTCATAACCATCACATCTTTCACATATAAATGAAATATATATTGATAAATGCTTCTTTCACATCTACTTGCTGTCTAAAAATTCTAAAAAGCTGCTGAAGGATCTGGCATCTGATAAAAGAGCATGGTGGAAATACCCTGCTCTTACTCTTAATATTCTGACGATTCATAATTAATAAAAAACATTCAAGTAATACTTTATCTGGAGCTCTGTCCTGGTTTGAAGGACAGGTATCTGCCAATAAAGGCACAAGTTTTCCTTTGAAGTGGAGACCTTAATCCAGTTCCCCCCCCCAGGTATTATAAATGTTCGAATTCAAGACCCTGAGGCAAAGATAAGGGGGTAGGAATAACAGCTCCTTTACTAATATATCTAACCTCACAAACAGAAACAACAGCAGTTATTAAAACTACCAAGAACACGGAAATTATAACTCGGTCCCAGTCCTTTCTTTAGCTGTGGGCACCCTCTCTCTCTGCCCTTGGTCCCGGTGCTGCAGACAGACAAAGCCCGGCTGCTGCAGAGAGGCGGGAGCGCGGGCGGGAGGGGCGGCAGCGGCCACGCCGGTCTCGGGTAGAGCGGCTGGAGCGGCAGCTCCTCGCTCACCGTCTCTGTCCGGGTGATCAGCTGTGTCCGCAGAGGCAGGAGGCTGCAGCGGGGCGGATGCAGGGCAGGTGATCGCAGAGGGTCTGGCCGCGTGGCTGCAGACGGGGCGTCCTCCTCCGAGCTCGCCGGAAACACGAGTCCCTCTGGAAACACGAGTCCCCCCTCCGGAAGCACGAGAGCCCCTCCACCAGCCCAGCTCCCACCTACACCCCCCGTCCAGAGCCATCAAAAGTCCTGGGTGCAGCCCAGACAGCTCCCCCGGCATGACAATGGGAAAAATTCTCCAAATTGACACAGTAATACAAAAACACTCAATCCCCAACAAGCTCTCAGAACACAGGTTATATTGTGAGGCTCCTGACTGCTCTCATCCTTGGAGGTATTTCCAAAGGCTTGGCAAAGCAGAAGAAAAGATGCTTCTCACTTATTAAATCATAGAATCATGGAATAATTTGGGTTGGAAGGGACTTAAAGGTCATCTAGTCCGACTCTTCAGCAATGAGCAGGGACATCTTCAACTAGATCAGGTTATTCAGAGCACCATTCAACCTGGACTTGAATGTTTCCAGGGATGGGACATCCACCACCTCTCTGGACAACCTATGCTGGGGTTTCACCTCATCATAAAAAATTGATTTCTTATATCTAGTCTAAATCTATCCTCTTTTATTTTAAAACCATTACCCCATGTCTTATTGCAACAGGCCCTAATTAAAAGTCTGTCTTCATCGTTCTTATAATCTCCCTTCAGTTACTGAAATGCCACAAGGTCTCCCTGGAGCCTTCTCTTCTCCAGGCTGAACAACCCCAACTCTCTCAGTCTTTTCTCATAGGAGAGGTGCTCCAGCCCTCTGATCATTTCTGAGACCCTCCTCTGAACCCACTCCAACAGGCTCATGTCTTTCTTCTACTGAGGACTCCAGAGCTGGACACAGTACTCCAGATGGGTGTCAGAGACTGGAAAAGATTGATGCCTTGAGACATTTCGGAATGCCTGTGTGTGGGAGGGGGCAGGTCAGGCCTTGCTTTTGGTAAGACAGTGCCCCGCCCCCATACTCTCCAGCCTGTCAGAGCTATCAATCAATCACATACTGGAGGCAGTTCTGTCAGATTTCCTGGAGTTTCTACCTCATGCACCCTGGAACCCTAGGAGTTGGTAGCTATATGTGTTTTTTTCTATATCTTTTCTTTCTTTATCCCTTTCTTCTCTTTCTAATTCTCTTTTCATGGAACATTTTGGGTAGCTTAACATCTTATGAGTTTAAAGGTTTCTAAGTTAAAACTATAAGTATTTTATGTTGAATTGGATGTTGTATTAAATCCTTTGCCAAAGTTCCTTGATTTTCTATATTTTGCCAGTAAACTTCTGTGTAATTTTGACCTTTTGGGAATATCTGGTGAGTATTTCTCCTGTGTGCCAACCCAGAATAAAGCAACCTTGGTTTACCCCTGTATATTTAAATGTTCTGGGGCATTACATTTTAAATTGGCATAGTCATGCTGGGTACACTGGTTTTGGCGAAGAGGTGTTTTGTTTGGAGATAACTGCTAGCTGCATATCAATGATTGAGAGAGAGACGGGGACTACTGACTGGTGATCAGAATCCGAATTTACTGTGAACTACATATGCTTATATACCATTTTTAGGAAGGCTAGTAATTTTTTACTACATTCATTGGGTTAAACATCACACAGACAAACTTTACATTTCTACTTAATTCAATCTTCTTTCCTGTCACCAGTCTTCATCCAATCTTCTTTTAATCTTCAAAGCTCTGTTTGCTCTTGCCAAGGCATCTTGGTTATCAAACTGCATATGCTAATTAAATCCACAGTACTCGCTGTCTTAGCTCCCACACCTCTTCCATTTCTTTAAACTAAGAATATACTCTTAAGTGACTTGTCTATTAATTTTTTTCACATAATGTAAAATACAAGGAATAACTATAACAATATATAATATAATGCCCAATACATATAAGCTTATTTTAGCTAAATTTCTAATCCATCTACTAAGTCCATAAGTCTGTTAGAGATCAAACAGGTGCTGATGAGGTTCTTCTCACATGCATCCCCAGAGGGTGAAATCACGAATCTTCAGAGGTCAATGTCAGGGCTGGATGACAATTAAGTAATTTTCCTTTTCTCTGGGCCTCATTCTTTTGGAGGCGATCAATGTTTGTTCAGATGAGCAGGTAACTACTTCGGACCTGTTGGTGACAAAACACATGCATACCTTCTCCCTAGGTTAGTAAATCAGTTAGGTTTCATCACTATACACTCAATTAGGGATCTTTATGTAGAAACTTTTAGAAATTGCCTCGGCACATGTAAATCTTCACGGCAGTATCGCTCTGCCAGGGATTAAATTTGATTTGATTTAATTTCAAAATTTTTAGTATAAATATTGCATTATTTAAATGTTCTTGAGGGGCCATATTCCCCCTTCTTTTGTTTTTTAACAACGTGTCTCTCGTTATTGAACATGAAGGCAACATAAAAAGAAAAAAAATGTGGCAAAACAATAAACTCACACCAAGCAAAAATAAATTAGATAATACAGGCAATTAGTAATACATGAAGGACAGAATGGTGATTTAAAACAATGCATTATCAATTCCCCAAATACTGTACCATCACCCAGAGTCTGCAGTAACTGCCAACCTGAAGAACAGAAAATAGAGAGCTCCTGAGACTGTCCAGCGACCGTCCACCCCGATCATAAAACTCCACACTCCTCTAAGCCTGGTTATCCTTCTTTCCATGGGCATATGTCTTGGAAGTTCCTTCAAGGGGATCGGACATGTCATCACCATCATCATACCTGGTAGTTCAGCTATGGGCAACTGGAGCTGCTTCCCTTTTGGTGGAACTTCCTCTCTGAGTCTTGCCTTCCTTCAAGTCACGCATCCTTTGTGCCACAGCAGCAGTATATTTTCCATCCCATCTCCTCATGTTTTCTCCTCAATCATGCAGGAAGAACCACAGCTCAGCTCGTGGGGTGTACCTTCTCTCCTTATCTGGGGAACACCTGTGTTGGGTACCAGAACCTCTGATCTGTACAGTCGAGATTTGGAGATGATCCTCCTTAATCTCCTCCCTGAGTTTCTCGTGGTTCTCCTGTTTCTTATCTTCTAATTTCTGCAGATGTGCTTCCACAGCTGCTATTCTGGCATGTGTTGGGCCATGCACGGCATCTGCATATGCTCGGAGCTTCTTCGCCATATCAAGCACGGTCTCCTCCCTGTCATCCCGCTTCATTATTGCAAAAGCAGAAGCGTATTCTTGTGGCCCAAGTCGTACAAATTTTCGCCACATCACGGATGTACATGGTACCAAGTCTGGATTCTTAGTTGTTAGGCCATCTGAGAAGACAATCTCTGCCACTGCCATTTGTCTCAAGCGTTGAATCCCTTGTTCTGTGGTCTTCTGTTTGGTTTGCTGTATATAGAGATCATCTGCACATAGATATCTTTGTGCCATACTTCCCAGGATTCGTGCCCAGAGACTGTGGGGGTTAGCCCCCCTCATCATTCTTGGTCGATAACCGGATTATGTGACAAGGATCCCAAATGCCTCGCTTCAGTACCATCCAGAATGGTAGCCTTGCCTGCAGCGTCCCAAAGACAGACTAACGAACTAATTATATATTCATCAGGTCGTCGGGTGGAATCCTTTCTTAGGCTACGAAGGTCTGCAAAATCAGGAACAGCGGCAAGGGCAAATCTGGACTTCGACGTGTGGCAAAGGACTTGTTGATTTTAACACTTACAGTCTCTAAAGCCTTTTAGGCAGTTTTCGTCAACTGCCTAGGGGAAGAGAGGTCTGGGTCCCCTTTTAACAATTGAAATAAAGGAGATAATTCTTCTTTTATAGTTCCCAACAGAGGGTAAATCCAAGTGTTCCCATTAACTTTTGCAAGTCATTCAATGTGCATGTGTTAGTTTTCAAAGTTACTGGCTGTCCAGTGACTGTTGTTTAAAGCAGCTTAAAGCCCAAGTATTTCCAAGGGGGTTCTATTTGAATTTTGTCTGTGGCTATGCACAGACCTCTGTTGGTGAGTGTTATTTTTAAAGCTGCAAGGCAATCACACAATAGTGTCGTGCTGCCAGAGGAAATTAAAATTTCATCCATATAGTGATACAGCAAAACAGATGGGTATTTTTGCCATATTGGTTGCATTGCTGAATGAATGACAAATTGACAAATAGCTGGACAGTTTTTCACACCCTGGGGCAGAACAACCCAGTGGTATCGTTCCATGAGGGTTTCATGATTGACAGATGGTAAAGAAAAGGCACGTTTCGGTGTATCATCAGGATGTAAAGGAATTGTGAAAAAACAGTCGTTTAAATCAATTATTGCCTGGTAATAGAAAACTTTTTGCAGCTAGGTTTATTGAAAGAATCTCAGTCGAATTTTAACACACCTATTTTGCCTGTTAAAAAGCCTGACGGGTCATACCGAATAGTACAGGACCTGTGAGCTCTTCATAAAATAACTGAGGACCTACACCCAGTGGTAGCAAACCCATACACCTTGCTAACATAAATAAATACATTGACAACAAAAAAAAGGGTGTGAGGGACCAATTTATTTTAGAATAAGAATGCCTCAACGTTGTTTTGATTTTATTTTGAACGGTTGGTTATAAATCTGCTCTTTCTAACGTTAATGGAAAGTACTAGAAAACCTGCACGTGTCTTGGCAGTACCAGCACGTGACAGCAAAAAAGGCTCTGTCTATGGGGAAAATTTGTCCTGGCAGCCTATCAGGGTGAAGAGAGCCTCTATCACTAGGGAGACTCTCCAGGCGACCCATTAAACCTTCCTTGAACGATCAGACCATGGGAGGGGTTACATGGTATTATAAGCGACTGCCTCTGAGCCCTGAGCTGAGCCTCGCTCCTGGCCCTAGCCCTTGCTCTCTCGCCCGCTCTTCAACATCCCTCCTTGCCCGCAGGTGCTGCCACCGCCACTTTCCCGATCCTGCCCGCAGCCAAGCTGGCTCTCCCCTCCTCTCCCCTCCCGCCCCTTCCCCCCGCGTCCGCCCACCCAGGAGCGAGTGGGGATGGGAGAGAGAGCACAGGAGGGGGGCGTCCATGGCTGCGGCGGCGGGGAAACAACCGGAGCCGCCGCCTAAGTCGCGACTGCCGGAGGCTGCGGAAGAGCGACCGAAAGCACAGCTGGAGGAGGGAGGGAGAGCGCAGGTGGAGGAGGCGTCCAGCCGGAAGTCGACAAAGGCGCCTGCGTCGTCTCCGGCTGCCAAAGCCAGCCTCCTTCCTCCTTTACTGGCAGAGGTCCCGCCAGAGCCACGTCTCCTCCGCTGCCGCCTTTCCCCATAGCTGAGGCGGCGGCGGCGCGGGGGCCGGGGCCGCGGGCGGCAGCGTGGGCAGCAGCGCGGGCGGGGCCATGCCCTGAGCCGCGGATGGCCCAGGTCTCAGAGCGTGGGCTACTAGGTCTGACTCCACCTCCTCCCTGCTCCCACACTCGGTATTTAATATGGGCTCTTTTAATCCTTTTTCTTTTTTTCCTCAAAAGCAGTATACACTATTTCTTCGGGTTTTTTAGCTTTTCGCCTTGTGATATAACTTAAAAAAGCCTCATATAGTCAAGTTCTATAAAACAGTGTTGACACAGACAAGACATCAAATTGGTTATTAATTCTTCATCTAAGCTACCAAACCTAGGCCACTTTTTATTATCTAATTTAAAAATTGGCCAGATTAGTCTGGACAGCCTAATAAGCTCAGGTTTTGTAAGGAGTCAGTGTTCACCAACTAATTCCTGGAAGCATTCTAACAGTAAACCCAAAGGCGAATTCTTGGGTATTTGAGCGTCATTGGAATGAGAAAAATTACAGCCCATTGTCTATACTTATAAACAAAAAGATTGCAGAAATTAAGCAAAGCAACATATTTTCACACTAGCAAGCTAAGAGAGAGAGAGAACAAGAAGGGGGGAGCATTGGAACCCACAAGCTTGGAGACAGTAGATAGCAGCTTAAACCACTACACCACCACTGGCTTTAGGCCAAGTTATAGGTACTGCAGCAGTTAGCTCTCACGAGCTAACAACAAGCAAAGGGGGAAGCAACAAATGAGCTAGAAGCCCCTTGGACACTTTCTCGGGTCCCAGAGATACCAAACAAAAATGTAAGAGATCTCTTAGCACCCAACCCAGGTGCTAAAACTAAATACCACCTTTATTCACCTACTCACGTGCCTCTGTGTTGGATCTGAGGATTCTTGGGCTCTGATACCTTCTGGACCACAGCTACAGCCCCACCTCAAATGCCAACAAAAAGGGGGAGCGGGAGCTGGATGTTCCTCAGGTCCAGGGGCTTTTCCAGATGCCTTCCTGTCCCACTGGGGTCTGCCAAAAACTGATGCCTGGAGAGGCTACCTAGAACAGAGCCTAGACAGAGTTAGAGGATAAAGGTAGGTATTTCTTGAAAGGCCTTCAAAAGGTACACCTTGGGTGGTGCAGGAGTCTCGCAGAGACTACACCCAAGATGGACGACAATCCATCTGTTTTTCAGACAGATATAAGTTTGGTCTATTTGCATATCAGACGTTTATTGTCCAATTTCAGCTTCAGGTAATGAAATAATTTACTCCAAGTTTGACCCCCTAATTCACTGTTGTTTACATTTTTTCAGGGCCTGAGACAGTAAGGTGTCCTTGAGTTTCAGGCCCAGAGAGAAATTGTTTTGTCTGAATAAAATGGGAGGACAGTAGCTGACAGGCTATGGAGTTTCAGAGTGATACACTAAAGCAGTGCTGATCTGAAAAATACAAAAGCTAAAGCTTAGGGCATCACTTGAATGTTATCACGGAGGCATTACCAACCTCTCTAATTGGCCCAGCTTTGGCCAGCAGCATGTCCATTTTCAGATCCATCAGGGATTGGCTCTGCCAGACGTGGTGGAAGCTTCTAGGAGCTTCGCACAGAAGCCATCTTTGTGGCCCCTCCACTACCAAAAATCAGGCCGTGCAAAACCAACACAGCACTGACAAAAGTGTGACCCTCTCTTATGGTAAATGAGATTGATAGTACTGCAGATTTAATCAGCATATGCAGCTTGATAACGAGGATGCCCTGGCAAGAGCAAACAGAGCTCTGACTGCAAGAAGACTGAATCAAGTCTGGCTTATGGGAAATAAGATTTTACTAAGTCAAAATGTAAAGTTTGTCTATGTGATGTTTAACTAGATGATTGTAGCAAAATATTACCAGCCTTCCTGTAAATGGCATATAAGCACATGTAGTGCTCAGTAAAAATCAGATTCTGATCACTGTTCAGTGTCCCTGTCTCTCTCTCATCGTCGATACTCTCTGAAATATATTGTGCCTAGTAAAAATCAGATTCTGATCACTATTCAGTGTCCCTGTCTCTCTCTCATCGTCGATACTCTCTGAAATATATTGTGCCTACAACTGACCTTGTAGAGGAGAACTAGATAGTCTGTGCCCTCAGAGAGTGTACCTTGGGCATTTGGAGTAAGCGTGATCCTCTCGGAAAAGTATTGCTCCCTCTCTGAAGGTCGAGGTAATTGGAGACCCATTGTGTGTTTCTGGGGAGTGTTTATTTCGGGCACTAGATAATTACAGAGTGCCACTCTCCCTGAAAATCCGGTGCCCTAAAATTTATAAATACTGGCAATGGACGTCATTGCCCAAGAGGAGAAACAGGACAGTGACCTGTCCAGACCCCTATTTGACTTTCTAGAGAAATATCAGGCTTGACCTGCTCCGCCTGGTCTTGAGTGGACTTTATGTAATCATACAGTCAAAATGAATTAAGATCCTTTTAAGGTTAAATACTGTTAATTTCTGTTAAGGTTAAGTATTAGACTAAGCAAAGTTAAAGTGTTATTCAATTTAAGTTCTATTATTTTAAGTTCTGTTAGGTGCTATTAAGGTAAATTCAGTAATGTTAAGTTCTCTTAGGTGTATTTTTATTATATCTAAGTAATATTAAGTTTCAGTGAAATTAGTTTTAAGTTCTGTTCAAATATGTTTGTCTTATAAGATGCAATTCTTTTGATATAGAGATGAGTAATGTGAAGCTTGCATGGAGCTAACTTCTGCTAAAATCTGTTCATTTAAACTACAGATACAGTTATTTTACTGTAGCAATAAGACAAAATAATTAGTTAAGCTATTTTGTACTTTCTTTTTTCCTTTTTTTTTCCTTTAATATCATATATGCATAAATGTCTAAGAAAATATTACCTCAATTTCTTAAGACATTTACTACTGATATATTAATAATCCTCATTATGTTGTTAATCTCATTATATGAATTCACTGACTTTTTATAACAGGCATTTTCCATAAGATATTATTAATTTACTTATTTGGTATGTGTCTATGGTACCATTGACTGTTTAACTGAAGATAAATTGCATAGCCAGCTGCTTTACAGACTTTAATATATCCTTGTATAGCTATCTAAAAGACATGTATCATTTTAAGAAACCTTCATAACTACTATTACTGAAAGGTTTTTAGAATATATTAGGGAGACTCTTCCAGTTAAGGCCTGGACCGTGGCCAAGTCCTCGCCTTACCTGGTTGAGAGGTATGCCAACAACCTAGGTGTTTTCTGCATCAGAATTATACTTAAGTCATTTTGACTTGCTGAATTTGGACCTATAATAGCTGGAACCCTTTTTGGATTGAACTTAGAAAATCTTACCCAAGAATGGTTCTTCAAGTCCTCACTCTAAAATGAGGCTTGCCAGTTACTGCAGACTCTGGGTGATGGTACAGTATTTGGGGAATTGATAATGCATTGTTTTAAATCACCATTCTGTCCTTCATGTATTACTAATTGCCTGTATTATCTAATTTATTTTTGCTTGGTGTGAGTTTATTGTTTTGCCACATTTTTTTTCTTTTTATGTTGCCTTCATGTTCAATAACGAGAGACACGTTGTTAAAAAACAAAAGAAGGGGGAATATGGCCCCTCAAGAACATTTAAATAATGCAATATTTATACTAAAAATTTTGAAATTAAATCAAATCAAATTTAATCCCTGGCAGAGCGATACTGCCGTGAAGATTTACATGTGCCGAGGCAATTTCTAAAAGTTTCTACATAAAGATCCCTAATTGAGTGTATAGTGATGAAACCTAACTGATTTACTAACCTAGGGAGAAGGTATGCATGTGTTTTGTCACCAACAGGTCCGAAGTAGTTACCTGCTCATCTGAACAAACATTGATCGCCTCCAAAAGAATGAGGCCCAGAGAAAAGGAAAATTACTTAATTGTCATCCAGCCCTGACATTGACCTCTGAAGATTCGTGATTTCACCCTCTGGGGATGCATGTGAGAAGAACCTCATCAGCACCTGTTTGATCTCTAACAGACTTATGGACTTAGTAGATGGATTAGAAATTTAGCTAAAATAAGCTTATATGTATTGGGCATTATATTATATATTGTTATAGTTATTCCTTGTATTTTTCAGCCCCACCCACCCAGGGATGCCGGCATCCCCCTCCGCTTCTCCAGGGACGCCGCTGCATCCCTCACCGTCTCCAGGGCTTTTTGCTTCTGAGCAGCAGTCGCTGCAGTGACTCCATGACAGCGAGACTCAAGAATCGCTGCAGTCTTCGGGAAACACTTAAAATGCGGGCATTGCAGCAGGGCCATTGGGATTCGCTGGAATGGATGGGGATGACAAAGAGGGGTGTCCTTCGGGTGAAGGGGGTGGAGAAGAGTGTCCAGGTGGATGCTGCTGAGCTCAGCCCAATCCCTAAGGAAAACCTGCCACAGGACTGTGATGAGGATGGCAAGGGACCAGAGGGGCTCGAGCCTTTCTTGTCTTTAAGGCTGCTCCCAATATGGGACAGCCAGACATGCATGACCCTATTGCTTGGCGTGCTGCTCAGGATTTGCATGACAGGGTTGCACAGTTTGGGCTTGGTTCTACACAAGTTATGCTAATTATTAGAGTGTTGAATGCGCATTTGCTGACACCTTACGATCTCAGACATATAGCCCAAGTGCTATTTCAGCCTGTTCAATTTAGAGTGTTTGAGGACACTTGGAGGCAGATGGCTGACAAGGCGGCTGCAGAAAATATGGTGCAACCCCAGGATGATCCCAGGTATGCTGTGGGGAATGATGCTTTGCTGGGTCAGCATTGCTTTGCTAGCCCTGGTCTTCAGGCTTCCTGGGATCCTCTGATCCTTGCACAATGCCAAGAAATAGGATTTGCAGCAATTTTAAAAACAATAGAGGCTGCAGCTCCAAAGCCAAAATATGTAAAAATTAGTCAAAGCCCTAGAGAGCCATTCTTAGAATTTGTTGAGAAAGTGGCAACAGCTTTAGAAAAGCATGTTGAGGATGATGCTCTAAGGCAGCTGTTATGTAAACAGCTGGCCAGAGACAATGCTAATGATGATTGTGCAAAAATTATACAGGCTCTGCCGGGAGACCCTTCATTGACTGACATGGTGCAGGCATGTGCCTAAGTGGGTACTGTAGATCATGAGATCTCTGCTTTGGCAGTTGCCATGAGGCACCATCAGATGGTGTCAGAGGGTGGTCAACAGAAACAGGGGAAGAATAAAGGCAAAAATAAGAAGAAGCCACAGCAGCAGCAGGCTGATATGCCTGCTTTCTTGTGTGCTAAGTGGAAGAAACCAGGTCACTATGCAAACCAATGCAAATCAGAAGAGCCTGTTGCTGGCCAGGGAAACAGTCAGACGAGTGCTCTGGGGTGCAGCTCACAGATACAAGCAGTGCCTCAGAACCCAGTGCTGACACAGGTTTCCCCAGCCAGCATGCAGCCAGCACCTAGGACTCCACCGGTGTGGATGTACACACCACAGCCACAGTTGTCCTAGATTCTGTGGGGGTGCACAAGGTTCCTCTGGATGCCTTTGGCCTTTGGGTCAGAGGCGGAGTGCACTGCTCATAGGAAGATCTAATGCCACTCTCCAGGGAATCTTTGTTCACCCAGTTGTCACTGTTGCTGATTTTACAGGTCTAATTTATGCTATGGTTTCTATGCTATGTCCCTTGTCACTATCCCAGCAGGAACTTTTATTGCCCAACTTGTGTTTTTTCATTCGTCTGTTCTCAGGGCTGATCAACAAGATCCCAAAGACGGTGGGTTCGGATCTACGGGACCGCCACAAGTCTTTTGGACAATGAATATCTCCAATCAGCACCCACAGATGTTGTGCACTCTGATGAAACCAGGCGCCACCCTACCTCAGATTCAACTCAGAGGTTTGAGTTTTGGCAGACAGAGGAGTGTGCATTGAGACAAATTTCTGATCGGGGTCACTGAGGTGAAGGGCAGAAATTATCCTATGATGCCTTTACAGTGGTTGACTGATACCCCTGTTTGGCAGAACTAGTGGCCCCTACCAAAAATTAAGTTGATAGCCCTTTGACAATTGGTTTGAATGCAGTGATCATTTTGGTCATTGATTTGAAGGATTGCTTTTTCACAATCCCCTTGTGTCCTGAAGATAGGCCAAAATTTGTTTTTACGGTGCCTGCAGTGAACAATTTTGAGATGGCACAGAGATATCAATGGAAAGTTTTGCCACAGGGTTGCCAGTTAGCCTGACACACTGCAGCAGGCTGCAGCAAGCTTTTTACTTATCAGGTATACCGAGTGGATCCTTCCATTGATATCGCTGTGTTTATCACCACTCCAGATTTACATCCTACAAGTATCATTGGCCAGTTACCTGGGAAGATGAGCCTGGTTGGTAAATGCTGGAAGGCCACGAGACAGGTCCTGCTCAGATAATTGAGTTGAAAGCAGTCACAATGGCATTCCAACAGTTTTCTCAGGTACCTTTGAATTTTTTTGATAAACAGAAAAGGGGAGTGGCTGGTGAAGTACCACACAGCTGATTGGGATAAGCTTTGTACTCCTTCAATCACTTTACTGTGCCACAAAATTCCAATAATCCTGTTATTGTGAATCATTTCACTTCCTTACAGGCTGCAGATGAAATACACCCGCCTCATCGTTTGGGGCCACTGGTACACTTGCGTCGCAACAGATACTGGGGTACACTGGCTGCCTGCAAGGTGTGTCCGCCCTGACCTGCGACACCACAGACAGAATGCAGACGAGGCACAGCCTTCAAATGATGACCAACATGCCGATCACCAGCCAGATGGTCCCTCTACAAGCAGAGGATGAGCATTCATCTGTTTCCTTGGAACTGTTTTAAGCCACTGAACATTGTTAGATGGGTTTTCTGAAATTTATTAGAAATTATAAGTCTGGTGAATGGTGGCGGGTTTTTGTTATTGTATTAGAATTGGATTTGCAGGGAAAAAGCACCAAGTGTGAAGATTTCCCTGGGCACTTCAGGTGTCCACAGATCTCCTGAGTGGCGTTTGTTCTCCTTTGAAAGGGCCCAGTGAAGGATTACAAACACTTCTCTTTCTTTTTCTTTTAAACTAAAAGGGGGACTTGTGAACATCACTGAAGGCCCAGGCAGAGTTTGCCAGGCCTTTTCCGTGACAATCACCTCTGAGGCGGCTTGAACTCCTTCATAGGCAGCTAAGATTTCCTTCTCTGTTGGAGTGTAATTGACTTCGGACCCTCTGTAACTTCTGCTCCAGAATCCCAGAGGTCGGACTCCGGTCTCCCCAGGCACTTTCTGCCAAAGTCTCCAGGAGAAACCCTTGTTCCCAGCTGCAGAGTAAAGCACATTCTTTAATTCTGCTCCTGTCCTGACTGGGCCAAGGGCTACCGCATGAGCAATCTCTTCCTTGATCTGGGCGAAAGCTTGTTGCTGCTCAGGGCCCCAGTGGAAATCACTCTTCTTGCAAGTGAACAGGGAGAGAGGGCTCACAATCTGGCTGTACTCAGGAATGTGCATTCTCCAAAAGCTTATGGCACCTAGGAAAGCTTGTGTTTTCATCTTGATGGTCGGCTGAGACATTGTAGTGATCTTATTGATGACCGCTAGTGGGGATTTGGCACCATCCGTCTTGCCACTTCACTCCCAGGAACTGAATCTCTCTGGCAGGCTTTTTGACTTTGCTCTTTTTAATGGTGAAGCCGGCTCCCAGCAAAATCTTGATGATCTTCTCTCCTTACTCAAATACCTCCATATCCCTTTTCCTCCACACAATGATGTTATTGATGTATTGCAAATGTTCTGGAGCATCACCCTTTTCCAGTGCAGCCTGGATCAGTCCATAGCAGATGGTGGGGCTGAGTTTCCACCCCTGGGGCAGTCAGTTCCAGGTCTACTGCACGCGCCTCCAGGTGAAAGCAAACTGAGGCCTGCACTCTGCTGCCAGAGGAATGGAGAAAAATGCGTCAGCAATGTCAATGGTGGCATACTGCCTTGCTGCCTTGGACTCCAGCTCGTACTGGAGTTCCAGCATGTCCGGCACGGCAGCGCTCAGGGGTGGAGTCACTTCATTCAAGGCGCGATAGTCCACAGTCAGTCTCCATTCTCCATCAGACTTGCACACAGTCCAGATGGGGCTGTTGAATGACAAATGGGATTTACTGACCACCCCTTGGCTCTCCAGCTGACGGATCATTTTGTGGATCGGGATCATTGTATCTCGATTCGACCAGTACTGCCGGTGGTGCACCATCGATGTGGCAATTGGCACTTGTTGCTCTTTCACCTTCAGGAGTCCCACTGCAGATGGGTTTTCTTATAGTCCGAGAAAGGTGTTCAACTCCTTAATGTCCTCTGCCTCTACAGCAGCTATTCCAAAATCCCACCTGAGTCCCTTAGGGCTATTGTAATAGCCGTTCCTGAGGAAGTCTATGCTTAGGATGCACGGAGCCTCTGGGTGAGTCACAATAGGATGTTTCTGCCACCCATTCTTAGTCAGGCTCACCTCAGCCTCCAGCAAAGTCAATTCCTGCAATCCCCCCATTACCCCAACAATGGAAACAGGTTTTTTCCCCACACATCACGATGGTATTATAGTACACTGTTAACCAGTATCAACTAATGCCTCGTTTTTATGTGGCTCTGATGTGCCAGGCCATCGGATCCACATCGTCCAAAAGAACTGGTTTTCCCGTGCCTCTCCCTGGCTAGAGGCAGGGTTCCTCTAGCCCTGGGTATTATTCTTTTCCTGGGCATACATAGTGGAGGTTCCTTCAAGGGGATCTAACAGACCATCCTCCCTTTTGTAATACCTGGCACTTTGGTCGTGGGATGTTGAGGCTACCTTCACTTTAGTGGAGCCTCCTCAATTAGTGTTTTCCTCCCTGAGTTGATGCACCGGTGCTGCCAGGACAGAAGTGGGTTTCCCATCTCACCTTCTGTCCTAGGTTACAATGTAAAAATATGCCCAAAGGTATGTATTCTTTCACCCTCTGCTGAAACGAGGTGGGGCAGTGATTCTTATCTCTGTCAGAGGTATCATCGGCTAATGGGCCATTTGTAAAAACCAGATGGGGCAATGTTCTTCATATTTCCCATGACCCACCCTTCCTCCAGGAACATATATTCTATTAATGGGCCATTGAGTCTCATTGCATGACTGATAAAATTACATCATCCCATTGTGAGATGCTCCACCCAGGGGGAGGAGCTAAGCCTTTCCTACCTAGACAAAAACTGAGATTTGGAACACCATAGCAGTCATTACCCACTGGTTTCCAGAGGACAAGGGCTACCAGGATCACTGCCAAGATTTCTATATGATCACTGCTTCGAGAAGACCACTTCATCCAGACTGCTACCACCACCCTAACTAGCAGGGTGTCAGGTTGTATTCTGACACTGTGGTTTTTCTTTTATACTATTTCATATATTTCATTTTTTCTCTTTTTTCCTATTAAATTGTACTTCTAACTTGGAGCCTTCCACTGGTCTTGATTTCTAAACCATTTCACATTCTCATGTCTTCCTCATGGTCACGCAGAAAGAACCACAGGTCAGCTCGTGGGGTGTACCTTTCCCCCCTGCTGGGTAACGTTGGGTTTTAACTTTGGGGCCTGTGACTCGCACTGGTGCTGCATGGGAGCTGTTCCTCCTCACTTCCTCTCTCATCTCCCTCACCTACTCTTGGAGGCTCTTAATTGCAGCAGAGGCATGGGCCTGCATCGGGCCATTGATCATACTCTCAAAATTATTGAGCTTGTTTAGCAAGAGAACCCACTGTTTCTTGGTTGTCATCAGCAGTAATTGTTGCAATGAAGGTGGTATAATGAGATGGCTTCAGGTTTGCCAGATTTCACAACACCTGCCCTGTGCACCTGACCTTATCAGGGTCATTGTCATGCTGTCCATCCCTCCCAAATAGTACCTCCAATACTGCCACTTCTCTCAGCTGTTGGATCCCTTCCTCAAGGGTTTTCAAGCGCATTCTATGATGGTGCTCCTGCATTCTCTCTCTGTTAACAAACCTCTCTCTTACACTCATTAGAAGCCGCTCCCAGAGGGAAAGGAGTCCTGTCTCCCTTACAAATACCTGATCCACACAGGAGTCCTGGGTATAAGGTCCCAAATTCCTTGCCTCAATACCATCCAGTCGCACGCGTGTACCCATAAGGTCCCAGACTTGAAGAAACCAAGTTGTAAAAGCCTCACGGCCCCGTCGTACAATGTCTTTTTGCAGATTACAGAGACTATCGTATGAGAGACTCGGTAACGATCTCAACCTCTGGCTCCCCTGCTGGTTGCAAGGGCCCTCCTTGCTGATCTTTATTATCTAGGTGCTTTGTTTTCATTTTAGATTCTCTAGTTTCCACAGGGGCTACTGCTGCTGGCTGTGACTGCCCCGTTGTTCAGCTAGGACCTGGACAGATGTAACATCTACGGGTTTCACCGCAGCACCATCAGATTATCCCTCTTTAAGTCAGGGGGAGGGGTTTCACAAGGTGGGGAAAGGTACTCCTTCAGCATCTAGCCCATCTCACATATCTCCTTCACTAGAACTCTCACCCACTCCAGGTGGTTCCTTTCTGAGGTGGGCTGTGGGGCAGGGTCAGGCTTTGGGGCAGCGTCAGGCTCTGGGGCAGCATCTCTAGTCTCTGGGGCAGGATCAATCTCTGTGGCAGCATCCCTATTTCCTGGGATAGGTATCAGGGTTGTTATCCAAGTCAATCCCCCCTTATCTCTGAATGCTAAATAGAACAGGCCTATCAGCAACACCAGCCACTGTATGATATCACTAGCATTTAGAGCGGATCTGAACTCCTTGAAAACTTGTGGGGTGGACTTTAAAAACTTGATGATGGGTTGGGAGAAAATTTTTCCTGCTGTCACTTCCTCACAGTAAGTACCATTATTGAAGTAACCCCAAAAACACACAATTAGAGTGCAATACCTCTGCATCCATGTGGCCATCTTCCAGAGGAAGTTAAAAATCCATGAATTCCTCACCGGATCAACCCACAGAATGAACCGGATAATAGCCACAGTAACCATAGTGATGGGACCCATGTTCAAATAAGGGCTGTCACGGTCCGCCTTGTTAGAGCAGGGGTCGTGAAGGTTCTTTTAAGAATCTCAGGGTGCAAAAGGCACACAAAGGGACAGAATCAGTTGCTCTTGCAACAAATGCACTTTATTTTGTGCCAGCCAAATGCGATAGTGGGACAAAGAGAAAGAGAGAGAGACAGAAAGAGGGAGAGAGAAAAAGGGGGGTTGGGATTGCTGCCTGATGCCCCAAACAGAACACAAACTAACAGAGTTAGTTTATGCGGTGCTTTATTCAGGGCCCGGGGAAACCTGCGGACTAGCGTCCAAAGTCAGGATCCCACAGTTCCCTTTTTCCGTCAGGTTTTTATACCTTTTTTACAAAGTAGTCTACTTGCAAAAGTACACATTCTTCAAGACAATACAGATACATAAATCTTGTAGATATCATTCTTAAAAGTTATAAATTCTGCATGCTTGTCTACTCAGAACTATAGGCTACCCCCCTCAATCCCCCTTACATGTTTTTCTATCACCAGAACCCTTTATTTATTATTATACTTTAGCCTTATCTTGAAAGTTTCTAAATGTTCTATATGCTCTACTAATTCCTTTGACTATTGTTTCACCAGGTTGGTTCCCAGGGCCTGTCCGAAAACTGTAGTTTTCTAAGCCTTAGCATGACTACTACTATATCTACATTAGTCCTTTTTCTCATTATTTCGGTATCAGGATTATAGCTACCAAGACGGGCAGACAATCCTCGTGGAACCAGCCAATAGATGTCCGTTGCCGTCTGGGGGGATCCCAGGGGGTCTTCATTCTGGGGGTGGTTTTATAGTTCTTTCCGAAGCAAGTGGCCTTTAGCCAATAGGTGGGAAGGCTTGTGGACCATTGTTCTGGCCAAAGCGAGTGGCCTTTAGCCAAAAGGTAGAAAGGCTTGTGGACTATTGTCCGCGGCCAAAGCGAGTGGCCTTTAGCCAAAAGGTGGGAAGGCTTGTGGACTATTGTCCGTGGAGGCAGGTATGATCATGAGAAGGAGTCCAACAGCAGCTCAGCATGACCAATTATCAAGGTCAGCAAGACCCATGCTCGGGGTCCCATTGTTTCCATCCTCGAGCGAACACAGTTCCAATCTCATGATCGGTTGCCATGAGAACACATCCTGGTCACCTGCAAGTCGCACCCCACCTAGGCTGAGCCAAAATCCGAGAACCGTAGTCCAGGGGTCTTCTTCAGATGGTCGTTGGGCAATAAAAGCTCGAAACGGACTCTTACAAGGGCATGCAACTGGGAGAGATATAGCTGTGACCATGTGGAGCCCAAACCAGGGTAAGCTGGACAACATGGTGCCATCCAACACAAAACTTAGGTAACTCAAGAACAGTTAATCCTTTTTCACCCTCCCCTCAATGCCCTCAGGACCCACATTGGGTGCCAAAATCTGTCTTGGTTTGAAAGACAGATATCTGCTAAAATATTCCCCTCCCTCCAATTTATTATAATTTTGAAATTAAGGGGCTCTGAGGAAAAGATATGGGGTAGGAATAACAGTTCTTTACTAATATATCTAACAAGACAAAACAAAACAACAACAGCTATGAAAATTGACAACAAACGAACAGTAACTTAGTTTCAGTCCTTTTCAGCCACAGACACCCTCTCCCTGCACTGCAGTTACCAGTGGTCGGGACAGGGCTGATCCCGCGCAGCTGCGGGAGGATTGGCGTGATGGCAGCGGTGGCCCAGGTGGGACAGGATGGAGGAGAGACTTCTCTGCTCATGGTGTCGGCAGGGTGCCCGGAGGTAGAAGGCTGAAGCGGGGAAGGCAGCAGTGGCTTGCCTGACAGCAGCGAACCTGGCTCCTGGCCTTGGGATGGCGAGCGGGGGCGGGGGCACGTAGGCGGCAGCACCGGCCATCTTCCCCAGAGTCCACAAGCAAGAGAGAGTGAGCACAGCCACCCCTCACCTCTCATTTTTCTTCCATCCTGGTCTTGCGGTGTTCTCCCTCTCCCCCCACCCCTGCCTCTTCTCCCCATCCCCACCCTGCAAGAGAATCTCCAAGAAAGGGACAGGGAGTCTCCCCCTCCTCCTGTCGCTAGCCATTTTTAACATGTCAATGGAAAAAAATTCCAGACAGAGGAGGGGAGAGAAAAAAGAAAACCAACTCCCAACAGGGAAACGTAAAAGGCTTCTCTCATAGCAAACCCTGTTCTGTCATGCCAATGTTCCCCTGTTCTGTTCTCTTGGTTGGCCCCGTACCCCCTCTCCCTGTCCCTCAGTCTTTCAGTCACTCCCACTCTGTTTCCCTGTTGGGTCTCATGCCCTAACCCCACCCTTGTGACACCATGTCCCCTGGTAATTGGTCTCTGATATTCCCCCCGCCCCAAAGACCGAGGTATTTGAACCTAGACTGTCAGCACAAAGTTCCCCTTTTGCCTTTGCCTTCCTCTGGGACCCGGGACTGTCCCCGCACATGGCTGAAATAAACATCTCTGTGGAACCCTTGCAAAGGTCCTTCCTGCTTCTTTACCTGCACCATCCCAACAGATAATCAGACAGCAACAAATGGCGCATCGTATAGGGACATCTACCGAGATTTTTTTGACCCCAGTGTGATGAGTTTTTAATTTTGGGTCACTCTTCACTCTTTTCTCTTTTTACCCTCATGTATTGGGAAGAGACTTGGGGTGAAATGGAAGAAGGAATCATCTACCCACCGTGGGAAGTCTACCTCCAACTTAAAAAGACTCTTAATTGCAACAATACTTATTTTTCAAAGGCAGATTTGAAGTGTTTCGTACACTGGTTGTTTGAATATTTTCTTTTATTTTCAAGGGACTAATTTCTAAACGATGATTTTTTGGAAGAAATTTGGAGAGAGCTACAGATTGGGGAGGACTTACCGGTGCCGAAATTTGTCGTTTGTTTCATATGATTGCTTCCAAGTCCTGATGCATGTTTGGGAAATGCTAAACCCCAGTTAAAAACCTCTCCTCCATGTTCCCCTCTTTGTACCCCTATACCCCCTCTCCTGTCGCTGGAAAAAGTTTTCTTCTCCAAGTTTTTCCGTTCTTACCCCTGCTGCACAAGATGGCTCCCACTGCATGGTCGTGGCCACGTGGCCACCCTCATGCACCCAAGATGGCAGAGACCGTGTGGCTGCAGGCACAGGGTCTCCCCTTCCATCCCTTCCCGTGTCTGGTCCCTCCCCTCCTGTTTGGGACCCTGCCCCCAGGCACCCCCGCCCTCTGGTTCCCACAGTCCTGGTCCCAGGAGTAAGGGTGATGGGGGTTGGATGCGCAGCCCCCAACTGGCAAATTACAGCTGCACCAGTCCCTTACAACCATAAGGAAAGAAACCCCACTTGAGAGCCCTCTCTAATCGCACAGCTTGGGGAGCTCTGTGAAACAGGCAAAGACTGTATACGAGGGAGCGGACGTGTTCACCTCAGTTGCCAAGGAACCGTGAGACGTGCTACAGGCAGCTGGCGCCGTCACTCTCCACAGCTGCAGCCTTGCCAAACAGCTGCTGCTGTGGAAAACCTGTGGCTGCCCTGCCACCGCCGCCTGGGCCGCAGCCGCTCCAAGCCAAACAGCAATATGGGAGCTGGAAGCAGCGGGCTAGCCTAGGAGTCTCCATGTAGCCCACAACAGAACCTGCAGCGCGCCGCAACATCCTGCCTGCCTTGTCACCAGCAGCAGTGCCAGCCACACTGCCACCGACAGTCACACCGTAAGCGCCAGAGCATCACACTGCCCTGCAAGCCGCGCCACCACCACCAGAGTGCTGCATTGACTGTGCACCAGTCACGCTGCCCGCTTGCCTGTGCCTCTGGAGGGAGGCGCGGAGGGGGCCGCGCACGTCAGCCCTCCACGCCTGCCACCTTCTGCCCACCACAGCAGCAGCAGTGCTGCAGCCAGAAACAGCCTTGCCAGCACAGCCATGGACACAAACTCACAGGCAAAAGTTAAAAGGTCATTGCCACAAAAGTTTGGGGACAGTGAAGTAGTTCAATGTGAAAAATAGATACAGGTTAATCACCCACAATGATACCAAGGAAGATGTGTTTGTCGATCAAACTGCTATCAAGAATAACCCCAGGAAATATCTCTGCAGTGTAGGAGATGGAGAGACTGTGAAATTTCATATAGTAAAGGGAAAAAAAGGCCCCCAAGCAGCCAATGTCATGGGGCATGGTGGAGTCCCAGTACAAGGCAGCAAGCATGCATCAAACTGCAAATACTATCCACGTCGTAAAAGATGTTGTCCCCCAAACAACTATCAAAGAGATGGAGCCCAAAGCCAACAGGCATCAAGCCTCAGCTGCAGCCCAAAAACAGGGACAGCACAAAACAACAACCAGACGTCCTGCAACCAGAAGTCCCTTCCCATATTTGCAGGATGTCTCAAACTGATAAGTCAGACACCATTAACTGCCTTCCCCCAATCCCTATTGCCTCCCTGCCTCCCTCCCACTTTCCCCTCTTCCCATCCACTAAAAAAGTCGAATTCCTTTTGGAATTTCCCCAAATACTTTTACCGCTTCTTCATGTTCCCACAAATTCCTACCTCACTTTCCCCTCCATGGCCTTCCTCCCAAAGTCATGCATCTCCCGACCGTTGATAACGTCCTGGTTTAGAAGACACGTGTCTGCCAATAAAGGCAGAAGCTTCTCTTTGAAATGGAGAATGTAAACCCCCTTCCTCCAAATTATGATTATAATTTTGAAATTAAGGGGCTCTCAGGCAAAGATATGGGAATTAGGAATAACAGTTCTTTACTAGGAATCGTAAAATAGAAATGCAGTGTTACAAAGAACAATCCCAACCCTGACAGAGTCAGAATGCAACCTGACACCCTGTCCATCAGGTAGTTTGGTAGCAGTCCAATTAAATGGTGGCTGCAATTCTCCTGCAGTGGCAGATGTGGCAGATGTGGTTCAGCTGAAGCAGTGGTCCTGTAGAAGGGTGCAGTTTTCCTCTGAAGGTCCAGGGATGATGTGGAAAAGGTCATATTTTCCTCTGGAATCCAGTGGAAAGACAGTATCCTGCTGTCCAAAATCTCAGATTTTTATCTAGGTAGAAAAGATTTGGCTCGTCCCCGTGACTGGAGCATCTCCCAATGGGGTGATGTAATTTTATCAGTCATACAGTGGGACTTAATGGCTTTTCATCAGATGATATCTTCCTGGAGGGAGGATGGGTTGTGGAAACGAAAAAGATGATTGCCCCGCCTAGTCTTAAAGATGGCCCATTAGCAGATAATATGTGCCGCAGAGATAAGGAATCACTACCCCACCCGTCTTCAAGAGATGATGATAGAATACACATTTCGGGCCACATCAACCCATCACATTATCCACCCCTTATTCTGTTCCCATCTGCATAATGAAAAAAACCCTACACACAGTTCTCACTTAATATTAGGTTTCCCTGGGGTACAAAATGGGTTTCCCCATCTTTCTGCATTACCCACCAAGTGTAACCAGGCCCTTGAGCAAACACAATCCCATTGATGTGTTTTTCCTTGGCCAAGGTAAGACTAGTACAAACAGACTTTCCTAAAATACCTTGTATGTGTGCTACAGGGACTTTATCTCCATCCGCTGAGTGCAAGGGTTAAGATTGGGCAGGACCAGCTCGATTTATGGACCCTCGAGTGTTGTCCATCAAGGTGACTTTTGATTAGTTAATTTCCCAATACTTGAAGGTTCCCCCACCAAGTGCCTTCAGGGAAGTCTTGAGTAGGCCGTTGCACCGCTCAACTTTCCTGGCAGTTGGTGCATGGTAAGGGATATGATATATCCATTCAACGCCATGTCCTCTTGCCCAGGTGTTGATAAGGCCATTCTAGAAATGGGTCCCATTTTCAAACTCAATTCTATCTGGGGTGGCGTGCCTCCAAAGGGCTTGCTTTCTAGGCCCAGGATGGCATTCTGAGGAGTAACGTGAGGCACCGGTAGGTCTAAAACAATCTGGTGGTGGCTTCCACCATGGTCAGCACGTACAGCTTGCCTTGGCGGTTTTGAGGCAGTGTGATGTAGTCAATCAGCCAGAACTCGCCATACATATATTTGGACCATCGGCCCCCATACCAGAGGGGCTTCACCCGCTTGGCCTGTGTCCTGGTTTTGGACAAATTTACGGGAGATATCTCGCAAAGGAGTCCCCCTAGGAAAATAAACCCCCAGAACTCCTTCCCCCTCCCACTACCGGGTTCGGGAAGAACTTCCTCCGAGGGAAAAAAAGTGGAAAAAACTTGTTTATTTTAACAAACACACAGAAAAAAACACTTCCCAGCACCAAGAAAGAACAATCCTCAGATGACACAAAAAGTTTTCACCAAGGTGAGTGAGGATGGACGAGCTCGGTCAGTCCCTGCTGGGAAGGCTGCAAAGATTCTTTGGCAGACTTCCAGAGGCAATCTCTGATGTTCAGATCCCTCTGTCCGGAGCCGGTGCAGATCTTCGGGATGAGGGGAAGAAGGGAGAGAGAAAGAGGGAGCAGCGGGGGGCAGGAAAAGCTGGGGCAAAAGCTAGGGGCAAAAGCGGCAGCCAAAGCGGCAAAAGCAGCGGCAAAAGCAGCAGCAAAAGCAGCAGCAGCAGGCCAGCAGCAGCAGCAAAAGCAGCAGGCCAGCAGCAGCAGGCCAGCAGCCGGGGGCCCGCCGGGGCGGGGGAGGAACGGCCACGGCGGCAGCAGCTCCGTGCAGACAGAGGCGGGGGGCGGGGGGGGGGCAGGGAGAGGAGTAGTCATAACACTAACCCAGGACATTCCACCCCTTATCCCACATCGTGAACATTGACACACGATTGGGATATATACACCACTATACAATGTAAAAGCTTTCATCTACTTGCTCAAACCTTCAACACTTACACGTTTCCTCTCATTTTACTTACTCAGGCCTTCAACACTTACTTTATTCCTTCTGTCTCACCCCCAATCAGATCTCCCTGAGGTACACATCGTGTTGTTCCATCTTTCTGCATTACCCACCACGTACATCCTGGTCCTTGAGCAAAGACAATCCCACGAATGGGTTTGCCTGTACTCGAGGCAGGATTAACCCATACTGCCTTTCCTAAAAAACCTTTAACTTGGGCCACTGGGACTTTATCTCCATTCACTATATTAAGGAAGTCAGACTGGGCAGGACCTGCTCGGTTGATGGAACCTCTGGTGTTAACTAACCAAGTAGCCTTTGCTGGATGTTGTTCCCAGTTTTTAAAAGACCCCCCACCCAATGCTTTCAAGGTGGTCTTCAACAATCCATTGTACCTCTCCACTTTACCCGCAGTTGGTGCATGGTAAGGGATGTGGTACACCCACTCAATACCGTGTTCCCTAGCCCAGGAGTTGATGAGGTTATTTTTAAAATGAGTCCCATTGTCTGACTCAATCCTCTCAGGGGTACCATGCCTCCAAAGGACCTGCTTTTCCAGGCCCAAGATGGTGTTGCAGGCAGTAGCATGGGACACGGGGTAGGTCTCCAACCAGCCGGTGGTGGCTTCCACCATGGTCAGCACATAACGTTTACCCTGGCGAGTCTGAGGCAGTGTGATGTAATCAATCTGCCAAGCCTCCCCGTACTCATACTTGGACCAACGTCCACCATACCAGAGGGGCTTCACTCGCTTCGCCTGCTTGATGGCAGCACAGGTGTCACAGTCATGAATAACTTGTGTTATGCTGTCCATGGTAAGATCCACCCCTTGGTCTCGTGCCCACTTATAGGTGGCATCTCTACCCTGATGGCCTGAGGCATCATGGGCCCATCGTGCTAGGAACAACTCTCCCTTGTGCTCCCAGTCAAGATCTATCTTTGCAGCCTGATCAACCTGCTGATTGTTTTGCTGCTCTTCATTGGCTCTACTTCTGGGGACATGGGCATCTACATGGCGAACTTTCACAGGTAGTTTCTCTAACCTAGTAGCGATGTTTTTCCATTCTTCAGCAGCCCAAATTGGTTTTCCTCTGCGCTGCCAGTTCACCTCTTTCCAATTCTTCAACCATCCCCACAGAGCATTGGCCACCCTCCAGGAATCAGTGTACACATAGAGTTTTGGCCATTTCTCTCTTTCTGCAACGTCTAGGGCGAGTTGAATAGCTTTAAGTTCAGCAAGCTGACTTGATCCGCCCTCTCCTTCAGTGGCCTCTGCGACCCGTCGTGACGGGCTCCATACAGCTGCTTTTCACCTCCGGTTCATCCCTACGATGCGACAAGAACCGTCGGTGAATAGAGCGTAACGTGCTTCCTCTGCCGGTAGCTGGCTGTATGGTGGAGCTTCTTCAGCCCGGGTCACTGGTTCTTCTTCCTCATCCATGACACTGTATCTTTCACCTTCTGGCCAGTTTGTAATTATTTCTAAAATCCCGGGACGATTGAGTTTTCCAATCCGGGCGCGCTGAGTGATGAGGGCAATCCACTTGCTCCATGTGGCACTGGTGGCATGGTGGGTGGAGGGAACCTTTCCGCTGAACATCCACCCCAGCACTGGCAGTCGGGGTGCCAAGAGGAGTTGTGCTTCTGTGCCGATCACTTCTGAAGCAGCTTGGACTCCCTCATAGGCGGCCAAGATTCCCTTCTCTGTTGGGGTATAGTTGCCTTCCGATCCTCTGTAACTTCTAATCCAAAATCCCAGGGGTCGGCCTCGGGTCTCACCAGGCACCTTCTGCCACAGACTCCAAGACAAACCGTGGTTCCTTGCTGCAGAGTAGAGCACATTCTTCACATCTGGCCCCGTCCTAACTGGGCCAAGAGCTACTGCATAGGCAATTTCTTGTTTAATCTGGGCGAAGGCTTGCTGTTGTTCAGGGCCTCAATGGAAATCATTCTTCTTCTGAGTGACCTGGTAAAGAGGGCTCACAATCTGACTGTACTCGTGGATGTGCATTCTCCAAAAGCCTACAGCACCCAAGAAAGCTTGTGTCTCTTTCTTCTTAGTGGGTGGAGACATAGCTGTGATTTTGTTAATAACATCAGTGGGAATCTAACGTCTTCCATCTTGCCACTTCACTCCTAGGAACTGGATCTCACGAGCAGGTCCCTTAACTTTACTCTTCTTGATGGCAAAACCGGCTTCCAGGAGGATTTGGATAATTTCCTCTCCTTTCGCAAACACTTCTTCTGCTGTATTTCCCCACACAGTGATGTCATCGATGTACTGCAGATGTTCTGGAGCCTCACCCTTTTCCAGTGCAGCCTGGATCAGCCCATGGCAGATGGTGGGACTGTGTTTCCACCCCTGGGGCAGTCGGTTCCAGGTGTACTGCACGCCCCTCCAGGTGAAAGCAAACTGAGGCCTGCACTCTGCAGCCAAAGGAATGGAGAAAAATGCGTTGGCAATGTCAATGGTGGCATACCACCTTGCTGCCTTGGACTCTAGCTCGTACTGGAGTTCCAGCATGTCCGGCACAGCAGCACTCAGTGGTGGGGTGACTTCATTCAATGCGCGGTAGTCCACAGTCAGTCTCCATTCTCCGTCAGGCTTGCGCACAGGCCAGATGGGGCTGTTGAAGGGTGAATGGGTTTTGCTAACCCCACTTGGCTCTCTAGCTCCCGGATCATCTTATGGATGGGGATCACAGCATCTCGAGTTGTCCTATATTGCCGGCGATGTACTATGGAAGTGGCAATTGGTACCCGTTGCTCTTCCCCTTTCAGAAGTCCTACAGTAATTGGATTTTCAGATAGTCCAGGCAAGGTATTCAGTTGCCAAATGTGCTCTGACATCACAGCAGCTATTCCAAATGCCCCCTTAAGACTTTTTGGGTCCTTAAAATACCCACTTCTGAGGTAATCCATTCCCAAAATACATGGGGCTTCTGGACCAGTCACAATAAGATGTTTCTTCAACTCCTTTCCAGTTAAACTCACTTCAGCTTCCACTATGGTAAAGTCCTGCGATCCACCTGTCACACCAGCAATAGAAACGGATTCTTCCCCCACATATCTTGATGGAATTATCGTACACTGTGCTCCTGTATCCACTAAAGCTTTATACTTCCGTGGTTTCGATGTGCCAGGCCACCGAATCCACACGGTCCAGAAAACACGGTTCTCCCTCGCCTCACCCTGGCTAGAGGCAGGGCCCCTCTAAGCCTGATTATTCTTCTTTTCCGGGGCAATGGTCTTAGAAGTTCCCTCAAGAGGGTCAGACATGTCATTATCATTATCATGTTTGGCATTTTGACTACGGGAAACAGGAGCAGCTCTCCTTTTGGCGGAACTTCTTGTTTTAATCTTGCCTTTATTCAGATCATGCACCTGTTGTGCCAGAGCAGGCGTAGGCTTCCCATCCCATCTCCTCATGTTCTCTCCAGAATCCTGCAAGTAAAACCACAACTCGGCTCGAGAAATATACCTCCTCTCCCCATCGGGGAAACGTCTGCGTTGGATACCAGGGCGTCTAATTTGCACTGCTGAAATTTGGAGGAGGTCCTCCTTAATCTCCTCCCTGAGCCTCTTATGATTTTCCTCTATCTTGTCCTCTAAGTTCTGCAAGCGTGTTTCCACGGCTGCGATTCTGGCATGTGTTGGGCCATGCACAGCATCCGCATAGACTCGAAGCTTCTTAGCCATATCAAGAACTGTCTCATGTACCTCTTCCCGGTTAATAATTACTAAGGCAGAGGCGTATTCAGATGGCCCGAGTCGCACAAGTTTTCTCCACATCACCAGTGTGCATGGGACCAGGTCCGGATTCCTAGTTGTTATATCCTCCGAAAAAATGATCTCCGCCACTGCCATTTCCCTTAGTCGTTGGATCCCTTGCTCCATGGTTTTCCATCGGGTTTGTTGCATATATTGGTCATCGGCACACAGATATCTTTGTGCCACACTGTCTAAAACCCGTGCCCAGAGGCTTTGAGGGTTAGCCTCCCTCATCATTCCCTGATCGATGACAGGATCATGTGACAGGGATCCCAGGTGTCTCGCTTCAGTGCCATCCAGGATGGTGGCCTCGCCTGTCGCATCCCAAAGCCGGACCAGCCAACTAATTATGGACTCATCGGGTCATCTCGTATAATCCTTCCTCAGACCACGAAGGTCCTTTAGGGAAAGGGACTCATTATTAGTCTCTGATCTCACACTAGTTGTTTTTACTCTTGATTTTATATCAGGAGGCGTTGAGGGTCCTTCTCCTGCATCCTCATTTTCATCATCCACAGGTCGATCGGTCTTCTTTGTGCACTTTCCACTTCTGGTGCTAGTAGCCACGGCCATTGGTTGAAGCTTATTATCTAATTTCGCCCCTGTCCTCAAGTCTGGAGTGTTTACTACATCCTGAGTCACTGGGATGGTAACTAATCTATCTCCGTGTTCCCCTGTCTGCTGTCTGTGGTTCTACACACTATCTAACAGGCTACTCGATAAGCATACGCCAGGGCCCAGCTCACTGCAGTGATCTTTTTTCCTTAGGGTTATCATGGCACTTCTCTTTCAAATATTTTACCACCTCAGCTGGGTTTTGAATTTTCTCCTGTGGAAAGTCCCAAACTATAGGATCAGAAAATTCCTTTAACATTTGGCCCAGGTCCTGCCATTTCCCACACCATTCAGGACTCTTCACATTTTGCTTTGCTCCTAAATCAGGAGTTACACCAGCCCCTCCAGAAATCTCCGCTCTCATTTTATATAAACTGTAAACAGTGTATAAAAAGCTTACTAAATTAAACATCAGAAAGATAATCTCTTTAGTGTTCAGGGAAACCTGCACATTTTCTAATAAAGATGTAAAAAATTCAGAGGAGACAAAGGAAAGCAAAGGCTGAAAAGCCTCCTCCCCCTCTTCTCCCCAACAAACTGAGTGCATATCCATAACCAGCATCCAGAAGATATCCCTGGAACCGATTCCAGAATCTTTATAAACCTCTTACAAGCCATCGCAACCAAGCCCAGTCCGATAAATATTTTGGTCATTATCCCTCTAGTATAAAAACTACAAATAAGGGACAGTACTGGAGCTATTTCCGGATAGGAAAATAACCCCAGAGACCAGAGAGGTATTAAAACCTCAAAAAGCCTAGTATCCAAAACCATATACCAGCTTCCATCCCAAAAAACATTATAAATCTATACCAATACAGTTACAAGGTAATAAAGCTTTTTCCACTTCCTCGTGCCCCTAACGTTGGGCGCCAAGATTTGTCCTGGTTTTGGACAAATTTACAGGAGATATCTCGCAAAGGAGTCCCCCTAGGAAAATAAACTCCCAGAACTCCTTCCCCCTCCCACTACCGGGTTCGGGAAGAACTTCCTCCGAGGGAAAAAAAGTGGAAAAAACTTGTTTATTTTAACAAACACACAGAAAAAAACACTTCCCAGCACCAAGAAAGAACAATCCTCAGATGACACAAAAAGTTTTCACCAAGGTGAGTGAGGATGGACGAGCTCGGTCAGTCCCTGCTGGGAAGGGTGCAAAGCTTCTTTGGCAGACTTCCAGAGGCAATCTCTGATGTTCAGATCCCTCTGTCCGGAGCCGGTGCAGATATTCGGGATGAGGGGAAGAAGGGAGAGAGAAAGAGGAAGCAGCTGGGGGCAGGAGAAGCTGGGGCAAAACCTAGGGGAAGAAGCAGCACCCAAAGCGGCAAAAGCAGCAGCAAAAGCAGCAGGCCAGCAGCAGCCCAGCAGCCGGGGGCCCGCCGGGGCGGGGGAGGAACTGCCACGGCGGCAGCAGCTCCGTGCAGACAGAGGCGGGGGCGGGGGGGTGGCAGGGAGAGGAGTAGTCATAACACTAACCCAGGACAGCCTTCTTGATGGCAGCGCACGTCTCACAATCATAGATAACCTGTAAATACTGTCCATGGTTAGATCCACTCCTCGGTCTCGTGCCCACTTATAGGTGGCATCTCTGCCCTGATGACCTGAGGCATCATGGGCCCATAGAGCCTGGCAAAATTCTCCCTTGTGTTGCCAATCTAAGTCTATCTTTGAGACCTCTATCTGTGCAGCCTGATCTACCTGCTGGTTGTGTCGATGTTCTTCATTAGCCCGACTCTTGGGAACATGGGCATCCACATGACGGACTTTCACGGGCAGCTTCTCTATCCAAGTGGCAATGTCTTTCCACTCATCAGCAGCCCAGATTGGTTTTCCTCTACGTTGCCCGTTCGCCTTTTTTCACCTTTCCAGCTAACCCCACAGAGCATTGGCTACCATCCATGAATCAGTGTAAACGTGGAGCTTTGGTCACTTCTCTCTTTCAGCAATGTCTAGAGCCAGATGAACAGCTTTGAGTTCACCAAGTTGACTTGATCCACCTTCTCCTTTGGTAGCTTGTGGAACCTGTTGTGTGGGGCTCCATACGGCTGCTTTCCACTTTTGATTCATCCCCACGATGCGGCAGGAACCGTCAGTGAAAAGGGTGTAGCATGTTTCATCTGCAGGCAGTTGGTTGTATCGTGGAGCTTCTTCAGCCTGGGTCACTTGTTCTTGTTCTTCTTTGTTGGCGAGACCAAGGTCTTCACCTCTGGCTAATTTCTAATTATCTCCAAAATCCCAGGGCGATTCAAATGGCCAATATGGGCGCGCTGCATGATGAGAGCAATCCACTTGCTCCATGTGGCATTGGCCACCTGGTGGACAGAGGGCACTTTTCTTTTGAACATCCACCCCAGCACCGGTAGTCAGGGTCTCAGGAGGAGTTTTGTTTCCTTGCCAATCACCTCTGAGGTGGCTTGAACTCCTTCATAGGCAGCCAGGATTTCCTTCTCTGTTGGAATGTAATTGGCTTCGGACCCTCTGTACCTTTTGCTCCAGAATCCCTGAGGTCGGCATTGAGTCTCACCAGGCCTCTTCTGCCAAAGGCTCCAGGACAGACCATGGTTCCTGGCTGCAGAGTAAAGCATATTCTTTAATTCTGGTCCTGTCCTGATTGGACCAAGGGCTACCGCATGAGCGATCTCCTGCTGGATCTGGGCGAAAGCTTATTACTATTCAGGGCCCCAGTGGAAATCGTTCTTTTTGCGGGCGACCAGGTAGAGAGAGCTCACAATCTGGCTATACTCAGGGATGTGCATTCTCCAAAAGCCTATGGTACTTAGGAAAGCTTGTCTTTCTGTCGTGCTTGTTGGAAGAGACATTGTAGTGATCTTATTGATGACCACAGTTGGGATCTGGCGCCGTCCATCTAGCCACTTCACTCCCAGGAACTGGATCTCTCGAGCAGGTCTTTTGACTTTGCTCTTTTGAACGGCAAAGCAGGCTCCCAGCAAAATCTTGATGATCTTCTCTCCTTACTCAAATACCTCCATATCCATTCTCCCCCACACAATGATGTCATCGATGTACTGCAGATGTTCTGGAGCGTCACCCTTTTCCAGTGCAGCCTGGTCAGTCCGTGGCAGATGGTGGGGCTTTGTTTCCATCCCTGGGCCAGCCGGTTCCAGGTGTACTGCACGCCCCTCCAGGTGAAAGCAAACTGAGGCCTGCACTCCGCTGCCGGAGGAATGGAGAAAAATGCATTGGCAATGTCAATGGTGGCATACCACCTTGCTGCATTGGACTCCAGCTAATACTGGAGCTCCAGCATGTCCAGCACTGCAGCGCTCAGCGGTGGAGTCACTTCATTCAATGCACGATAGTCCACAGTCAGTCTCCATTCTCCATCAGATTTGCGCACAGGCCAGATGGGGCTGTTGAAGGGTGAGTGGGCTTTGCTAACCACCCCTCGGCTCTCCAGCTCCCGGATCATCTTATGGATGGGTATCACAGCATCTCAATTTGTCTGGTACTGCCGGTGGTGCACTGTCATGGTGGCAATTGGCACCTGTTGATGTGTCTCTTTCAGGAGTCCCACGGCAGATGGGTTTTCTGATAGTCCAGGCAAGGTGTTCAACTATTTAATGCTCTCTGTCGCTACAGCAGCTATTCCAAAAGCCCACCTGAACCCTTTTGGGTCTTTGTAGTAGCCGTTCCTGAGGAAGTCTATGTCTAGAATGCGCGGTGCCCCTGGGCCAGTTACAACAGGATGTTTCTGCCACCCCTTCCGTGTCAGGCTAATCTCAGCTTCCAGCAAAGTGTATTCCTGTGATCCCCCCGTCACACCAACAATGGAAACAGGTACCTTCCCCACATGTTCTGATGGTATCAGGGTGCATTGTGAACCAGTATCAACTAACACTGTATGTTTCTGTGGCTTTGATGTGCCAGGCCATCGCACCCACACTATCCAATAGATCCTGTCATCCCATGCCTCTCCCTGGCTAGAGGCAGGGCCCCTCTAGCCCTGGTTATTATTTTTTTCCTGGGCATACATGGTGGAGGTTCCTTCTAGGGGATCTGACAGATCATCCTCCCTTCTGTAATACCCTGCACCTTTACCATGGGAGGTTGAGGCTACCTTCATTTTAGCGCGGTTCCCCCGGTTAACATTTCCCTCCCTGAGCTGACGCACCCATGCTGCCAGGACAGAAGTGGGTTTTCCATCCCATTTGCCCATGTCTTCCCCATGGTCTCACAGGAAGAACCACAGGTCAATTCGTGGGGTGTACCCTCTCTCTCTAGCTGGGGGGTGCTGGGTTCTAGATTTGGGGCCTGAGACTCGCACTGGTGCTGCACTGATCTTCCTTATCTCCTCCCTTATCTCCTCCCTCATCTCCTCCCTCATCTCCTCCCTTATCTGTCCTTCATCCCCTCCATCCTATCTTGGACCTCTTGGAGGTCCCTGGCCACAGCATGGACATTGGCCTGCATTGGGCCATTCATCATACTCTCAAAATTTCTAAGTTTGTTGGCAACAGAACCCACTGTCTCTTGGTGGCTATCAGCATTGATCATTGCAATGAAGGTGGTATATTGAAATGGCCCCAGGGTTGCCAAATTCCACAGCATCTGCCCTGTGCACCTGACCTTGTCAGGGTCATTGTCATGCTGTCCATCCCTCCCAAAGAGTACCTCTAATACCACCACTTCTCTCAGCTGCTGGATCCTTTCCTCAAGGGTCTTCCAGAGCATTCTACGGTGGTGCTCCTGCATTCTCTCTCTGTTAACAAACCTCTCTCTCACACTCATTAGGAGCTGCTCCCAGAGGGAAAGGAGTCCTGTCTCCCTTACAAATACCTGATCCACACCTGAGTCCTGGGCCAAGGATCCCAAATTCCTGGCCTCAGTTCCATCCAGTTGCACACCTGTTCCCGTAAGGTCCCAGACCCAGAGTAGCCAAGTTGTAAAAGGCTCACGGCCCCACCGTGCAATGTCTTTATGCAGGTTATGGAGACTATCGTATGAGAGGGACTCGGTGATGATCTCAACCTCTGGCTCCCTTGCTGGTTGTGAGGACCCTTCTGGTTGATCCCCATTATCTAGGTGCCTCGTTTTAATCTTAGATTTTCTAGTTTCCACAGGGGCAACTGCTGCTGGCTGTGGCTGCCCCTGTGATCCAGCTGGAACCTGGACAGATATAACATCTATGGGTTCCACTGCAGCACCATCTGACTCTCCCTCTTTAGGGCGGGGGGAGGGTTTCTCACCAGCTGGGGAAAAGTGCTCCTTCAACATCTGGCTTTGCTCCTTCAACATTTGGCCTATATCCTTCACTAGAGCCCCCACCCACTCTGGGTGGTTCATTTCTGCGGTGGGCTGTGGGGCAGCATCAGGCTCTGGGGAACCATCCCTAGTCCCTGGGGCAGGGGCAAGCTCTGGGGCAACATCCCTTGTCCCTGGGGCAGGGGTAGGCTCTACGGCAGCACCTCTATTTTCTGGGGCAGTTATCAGGGTTGCTATCCAAGCAAATATCCCCTTGTTTCTGAATGCTAAGTAGAACAGGCCTATCAGCAACACCAGCCACTGTATAATAACACTAGCAATTAAAGCAGATCTGAAATCCTTGAAAACTGGTGGGGTAGCCTCAAAAAAACTTGGTGATGGGTTGGGAGAAAATTTCCTATGCATTCATTACCTCACAGTAAGTACCATTATTGAAATAACCCCAGAAACACGCAGTTAGAGTACGATAGCTCTGGATCCATGTGACCACTTCCCAGAAAAAATTAAAAATCCATGAATTCCTGATATAATCAATCCACCAAATTAATCGGATAATAGCTACAGTAGCTATGGTGAGAGGGCCCATATTCAAATAAGGGCTTGCAAATGGGAGAGAGATATCTGTGGCCACATGGAGCCCAAACCAGATTAAACCGGACAGCATGTTGCCACTTAAGAGAGCTGTTACTCCTGTCTTAACTCTCCTCTCAGTGCCCTCTGCCCCACGTTGGGCGCCAAAATCTGTCCTAGTTTGAAGGACAGGTGTCTGCCAATATAGGCAGAAGTTTTCCTTTGAAGTAGAGGCCTTAATCCAGTCCTCCCCCAAGTATTATAAATGTTTGAATTCAAGACTCTGAGGCAGAGATAAGGGGGTAGGAATAACAGCTCGTTTACTAATATATCTAACCTCACAAACAGAAACAACAGCAGTGTTTAAAACTACCAACAACACAGAAATTATAACTCGGTCCCAGTCCTTTCTTTAGCTTTGGGCACACTCTCTCTGCCCTCAGTTTCGGTACTCCAGACAAACAAAGCCCGGTGGCAGCAGAGAGGCGGGAGCGCAGGCGGGAAGGGTGGCAGTGGCCATGCCGGTCTTGGGTGGGAGCGGCTGGAGCGGCAGCTCCTCGCTCACCGTCTGTGTCCGGGTGATCAGCTGTGTCCGCAGAGGCAGGAGGCTGCAGCGGAGCGGATGCAGGGCAGGTGATCACAGAGGGTATGGCTGCATGGCTGGAGACGGGGCGTCCTCCTCCAAGCTCGCCGGAAACACGAGTCCCCTCCAGAAACACGAGTCCCCCCTCCGGAAGCACGAGAGCCCCTCCTGAAGCCCAGCTCCCACCTACCCCTTTTTTCCAGAGTCATCGAAAGTCCTGGGTGTAACCCGGCCAGCTCCATTGGCATGATAATGGGAAAAATGCTTTAAATTGATACAGTAATAGAAAAACACTCAACCCCCAACAATGAGTGTTTTGACCCACAAATAACCAGTACAAAAAATCCAGTACACTGTGTCACGGTGTGACTTCGGGTTTGCCAACCTTAATATATTTAATTTCTTTCTGAGACAGGACCCAGGAGTAGAGACAAGGCAGGCTCAAAACTTAAAAAGGTACAAGAATAAATTTATTAATAATACAAAAAGAAGATATAGCATTCAGGATAAAATTCCTAGATTGTTCCCTCCTTCCCTTCATTCTACATTTCTTACCAACATACATACAGAGAGAGCACTTCAGTCAGTTATACACTCAAATAATCAGTTCAGTTTAATTCAGAGAGAAAAGTCCCTTTTCTGGTTATGGCTTAGGGGGTGTCTTCACCTTCACAGTCTGCGTTTATCCGAGGCCCACAGAACTATGAATTTTCCTCCCATTTACACAGTCCTTCCAGAGCCGTGTTATGGGTTACGATGCACACATGGGGGTACCACCTCTAAAGGCAGGCTACTAAAAAAAACAGAATTCGCTTCATCTGCTTCTCTATTAAATGTCTCTGTTCATATTCCAGTTCCAGAACAGAGACCCCCATTCGCTCGGGGCAAAGGATCCTTTTCTCAAATATTTCAACCCCCCATGTATTTTCCACAGTTTAAAGGAACTTTAGTAAAGTCACAATCCCCACAGCCCACAAAAAAGGTTTTCAGCTACTTGCATCTTTTCAATCTCTTCCCACCAGGAACTTTGTCTTCATCCCGCTGACTTCTGTAGTCTCCAGGGTTCATTTCTTCTCATTCAGGGGAATTTAGGAGATCCAGGATTCCATCCAGGCATAAAGAAGTTACAATTGTATCCAGATGACAAAGAAACAAACGTGGGCAGCTGGAGTTCTTCTCTGCCACGTGGAAAGGCGAGCCGAGCCCACCCGGCAGGGCCGGGGCCATGTGGCCGGTGCCGGGGCCATGCGGAGCCCGGGGGCCCCCAAGCAAGGGGCTCCCCGCAGAGCCGGTGCCGGGCCGGGCCAGGCCGGGCTTCCTTCCGCTGAGCCCGGGGCCGGGGTTCTGAGCCGGGCCCCCCCCACAGAGCCGGGGTGCCGGGCCGGACCCCAGACCGAGCCTGGAGCCGGGCCGGAGCCCCCAGCCGGGCCTCCCACCCCCCCGGAGGCAGGGAACTGAAAGAGCTGAATCAACTCGATGCAATTGTGATTTGTGAAAGCGAAATAACTTTTTCATTGGTTTCCCGAGCTGTCTATCACCAAATCAGCTCTCTGATTGGTGCCAGCAGCTCACAGGAGAAGCTCCCAGAGACGGGAGAGTGCCTCCCACTCCCCACCTCATGGAGCCATCCCTGAGGTGAAACCACCCATCCCCCACACCACGTGAAACCAACACACACTGCTACTGAATTATCAGAACAAGAACCTAGTGGGTACTGGGGGCATGGAGCTTTCTTAACAATGGGTGAATAACCCTAACTCAGCCTGCCGTTAGTGGGCCGGGGGGCTTAATCTCTTGGAAAGGGGTGACCCTGTAGATTTAGTTGGTACTCCTGACCATCTCCTAGAATACATTCACAAAGCTGCTTGCTTGCAAATTATACATGAAATAAAATTCACTGCTGGCTATAAATCACCTATGCAATTACCTGTAAACGTAAAACAATACCCTCTTCCCTCTGGTGCCAAAGAAGGGATCAAACCGGTCATACAGGACTTGCAAAACTTTCCTGTATGGCCAAGCCAAAAACTCAAACCTGACAATGTGGCTGTTTATCAATATATTGATGATACCCTTGTGGGAGGAGATGAAATAGAAGTAGTTGGGGATACCCAACAAAAAATAACCTCCCATTTGGAAAGCCTTAATTTGCAAATTGCTTCAGAGAAAATTCTAAAACCTTTTCAGGAAGAGATGTCTTTGAAAACAGCCACTACTTGGATCTTCCCCCCCTCACGGGGTGGCCCAGAAATCCTCAGTTAGGAAGTGGTATGCCCCGATCAAGCAGTACTGTAACATCTTCTAAGTAACAGAAGGAACTGTAAAAAATCTGGCAATAACAGAAACTGAGAGCTTGGGTAGCAGCTACGAGAAACCTGTCTCAGGAAATAAAATTGCCTCTGCTTTCTCCCCAAAAAAAACAGCAAATTTTTCATTCTCTAATGCTTTTGCCAAACAAATTATTGATGGGGGAGGAGGTAGCGCTCAGGCTGGGGAGCTGATTGTTGATTGGAGTGTTTTCCAGCTTGAGGTGTGGAGTGCCTCCTTTGTTTGCATCTTCACTGACTCTTATCCTGTGTGTAAAGGAGGTAAAGAGTGGCTTCCTTTTTGACAGCAAAATGATTGGGAAGTTCACAGATTTCCAGTCCGCATTACATGCTGGAGAGTTTCATCATTTTAACCTCCTGCCTCTTTGTGGCTGATTCTGTTTTGTTTACTTTTCACAGAAGAATGCCGCGGGATGTGAAGATTAATTGCTGAATCCCTCATCGAACCTGTATACAGTTATGGCACAGGACCTTACAGCTGTGTTTTATTTTGTGAGATTCAAAATCAAAATTGAACTGCTGTAAAATTTTCCCATAAATTATGCACAGTAAAAACAATGCAAAATACTGAAAAGAACTCGATGTTAATGTTGCAACACCTACTACCCAACCACCGGTTATACTGAGCCTGAAAAAATTTTGAAATTGGCAGAAAACTGGCAAACAACAAATATTGTTTAATTCGGCATGGTCTTTTAAACAAGTCAAATTGCCAATGCAAAGCAATGTCTCAATAATTCAGCCAGCTTGTTCACCTTTTCTAGGGATGGACAACCTGGTTGCAAAAAGCAGGATCATTTTAAGAAACAAACAAGAGTCATAACTCTTGTTGTGGGAACAAGGTTGGGAATTTTGAATAGGATTGATTTAGAAGTATCAATGAATAAATTGGCTAACATTTCTTTAGCTCTCAGCTGTATCCAGGCTCAATTGTGGATGCAGTCAGTTGCTGCCTCAATCATAAGGGATGGTGAGGAAGCCACTTTTCCCACTGAAATTCAGAGACTAATTTGGGATAATGCCCATGATTTTGAAAAAGAATTCCAATCCTGGTGAAATTGGGTAAATTTTACCTATGACCCCAGCACAAACACAGCCACAGCCTTTGCACTGACCATATGTAATGCTTCAGTACATTCAATATTCCCTATCATTGCATTAGGGCTGAATCATGACGGAGCTATTCTCTATCCTTTCGAGCATAGAGAATGGGCCTGTCAAATTGGTGAGACATAACAAAGTATTAATTTGGAAACTTGCATTGTCCGGGAACAACAAGGGTTTATCTGTGAAAGTAATGCAATCAGAGCTCAAGATATTTGCTTAGACACAGAACAGAATCTCTGTAACTCTGAAATTCATCTAAACGAGATTCCTGAAACAATACTGGTGTATATGGGCAATGGGTGTGCATGCTTAAGAATTGCTTGTGATAGTGTTTTCGTAGAAGATTTGGTAGTGAGTACTAAAAATCATTTAAATCTTTATGTCTGTAACTTTACTAAGATTGCAGGATATGATTTTTTCCTCTCATCACCTTCTACAGATCAGCAATCCTCTACCATATATAAACAAATTGGTCACTGGTGACATCCCTAAGGTTATTGACACAAGGCAAACTGTATGATTTAAAATAAGATAAAACATGGTTTTGTTTTAAAATTTCCTCATTTTAGTTGTGTTGCGTTTTAAATTTAAATTAATTATTTGATTTGTAAATTTAAAAATTGCTTGTTTAAAATTGCTTGTTTTAATTGTTTTGCATTTTGAAATTTACCTATTTTTTAATTGCATTATATTTTGACTAAAAAATTTATTATCTTTTTGTAATCAGAAATTGAATTTGAAGATTGATTAATAAATTGAGTAATTGTGTTGGGGTTTTTTCCCCCTTTTCCTTTCTTTTTTCTTTTTCCTACTTTTGCATTCTGTCCAATTTTGTGTCTTTGTTTTCTGGGATATGCTATCAACTTGGGCAAGTCCTGAAGACTTCACAACAGCACCATGAAGGAGCGCTCTTGAAGATGATTGTGAGTCACCAGGTGGTGTAAGAGTCGGTCCGAAGTTTCTCTGATCTTCCTCACCACCATCATCAGAGACTGAGACCCCGAAAACGCACCACTCGCTCTGACTTGAGTTCTGGCCTGGCCGAGGTGGATGCTTGCCAAGGATTGTTTGTAGGTGTGCTTGGTGCTTACCACGGTACGCTGCTCTTGAGAGCATGGTACTGGCTGTAGCGTCCTGTTCCACCTGTTTCTTGGAGCAATGATCTCCGCATAAAATAGTCCATAAATCTCCCCACCTTTTGGCCAGAGGCCACTCGCTTTGGAAAAGGACAATAAAAAGTGACTTTCTTAAAGCAGACTTTGAGACCTCTTTCTCCCCAATGGATTGAAGATGCGTCTATTGTTGGACGACCACAAGGATGCGTCCCGTCTGTTGGTAGCTATATCCACATGCTTTCTCCCTCTCTCTCTCTCTCTACCTCTCTTCTATCGCAAAACTGAATTCTTTACACGCAATAAACTGCATTACTGCTTTCTGCTGAACAAAAATCTGAGTCTCTTGCCTTTTGTCTTTTGCACCCTGGGGTCAAACGAACTATCACGACTCCTGCTCTGGTTGAGCGGACTGTGATACACAGAGATAAGCAATCACTACCCCACCTGGCTAAAGCAGATGGTGATAGAATACACATTTCTGGCCACATCAACCCAACACAGCTACTCACCTACCAATCCCTTTTCCCAAGTTCTTTCATAATACAAGGGTGGGGGAAGGGGGGTGGAAAGCCGGGGGATGATCTGAGGGGGAAAAAAGGAAAGTCTCCTCAGATAACAATTTTTTCTTCAAAATTCACAGCTTCTATTTGGAGTTTCAACAGGTACACCACTCCCCACTCTACCTTGTGCAGACTCCATCACAGCCAACCACACTGCTAACAGCCAGCAAGATACCAGTCCTTGCTGAGAAATCCCTTTCCTCAGTTTCCTGAGAAAACCTCGCCTCCCTTCTACCAGCTCTAGGATGCTTCAGAAAATCTGTTCGGACATTGAGGACTCAGGGAATGGCTTGCATTTTGAAAATTGTCTTATGAGTGCTTTTGATTGTTTTTGTCATTTTGTGTTCATTCAGTTGCCTCAAACATTTAATTTCAAAATCCTTAAAATAAGTCTTCTAAAATAATAAAGAAGGAGGGAGTTGTGAAGACCCTAAAAGGCATTC